>JAVSCE010008186.1:0-38604 GCA_032199065.1 Smutsia gigantea | reverse complement strand
ATTTAGGGCATTTTTCCAGCCTCTGAGGCTGTAGTTATGACCACATAACCCAATAATTTTACTAAAAGTCATTGAATTGTACAATTAAAATGGATGAATTTTGTGGTATGCTAAATCATCTCTCAATAAAGAGAAAAAAGAAGATTGGGGAAGACAGATGACAAAATGAGGGGATAGAAAGCTAAATTATAAGGTTCAAACTATCAACCTGAGCGGCAGACACCCCCTCTAAGGCCCACAGGCAATCCTAAATTAGTTAGGAGTTCAACAGATGCAGGGTAAACTTGCTGGCATAAACCTGTATTCTGCTCTGAGCTCTGGGCATTCACGTGCCAAGCCTTAGCCTCTATCACATTGGCCAAATTCACACAACTGTAATAAAAGGGCAACAGCATATAAGGTTAACAGAAGAAGCTTAACTATTTATCAGAACTCTATCAGAACTACCTTCAAGTCGTGCATTTACCACTTTCTAAACAATAATTTCAAGGATTAGGGAAGATTTAACAAATCAAAATATAAAATACCTAGTTAGATTTTAAGACAAATAATAACTTCCCAGTATATGTGTATCCCATGCAATATTTGAGACATACTTACGCTAAAACAAACTTGGTCCTTTGTTATTAAAGCTATTGAAAAGTTCTTTGTTGTTTATCTGAAATGTAAATATAACCAGGTGTCCTAGATTTTATCTAGTAACCTTATGAAATTTACATATCCCTTGATAACATGAGAATATTAATAAAACTACATTATAAGATCACAAGATTACATAGGCTTTAAATACATTAGCAAGTGATCTTTAAGAATTAGCTTGTTATTTAATGGTGCTTCTTCTGCTTTAACTACCTCTTTAGTTTTAGATTTATCGTCTCAGAGTTCCATCCTGAACCACAGCTGGCTTTGATGGGATGTTAAATCACTCCAGTCAACTTCATCTCTTCATGGATAAAGTCTTGTAACAGTACCACAAACCAATAGTATACAACAGCTAGTCATTCACAAAGAACTAAGTCCTAGGCATTTCACAAGAGGTAATTCCTGTCAAGACAGGCTGGTATGGGGAGAAAGTTGCTTACAAACATGAAAGATAAATTCAAGAATATGGGTAAGCACGAAAAAGACATCATAGAAAAAAGAAACGATCTTCAGATGAGTATAGTTCTGGAACCAAAACCCTCCCCCTGGACTCTTTGATGCCACCTCTTATTTGTAATCCCACTGTTCTGTGATGGCTTTCCTTCACAGTGACACCAGGCTAAGCCAAACCCATGGTATGTTAACCCATGTATGCCAAATTTTAGACACTATAATTGAACCAGCTTGCCTAGGTCCTGGAGTTACAACAAAGCAAGGCTGTACTCATTCACGTGCCCTGACAGTAATAGGGTCAGGCAAGGAATCAGATTATTCAAATAACTCTTAACTTCTTCCAATTTTAAGAGGAAAAACAATTTCTGGTTATTTTGAGAACATAAGGTAACTCTGACTTCTCTTTACCCCTGCCCCCAGGACAGTCTTGGTCTTCACAGAATAGCTGAGAAAAGGGTCTACCGTGAGTTCCCAAGTGTGAGGCAAATGTCTGCTCTTCATCTTCTGGCAGCCTACAGAGTTCTGTGGACATCAAATATAGCTATTATGCAACCCTATTGGGCTCACTCTTGGGTTGGAATTCGACATCTGATTAAGTGTGTGAGAGTGTGGGCAGCAAGGTAGTGAGAGAGAGAACAGAGAACAGTGCTGGGCAGCCATGCTATGTGCTCAGATTTTGGAGTTCCAAGACTATACCACCAGATGCTCCATTCATACCGGGCTCTGTTCATCGGAGGGCAGGCTACAGGGACACATGAACAGCACGGAGTTCAGAGAAATGAAGTGTAAGAGTGTCGATCAAGTTTGGTCATAGAAGAAACTCCTGTCTTTTGTTATTGTTGGGTTTTTGGGTTTTTTTTAGTAGCAAAGCAACAGGCATTTTTTTTTCTCCAACTAATTGATTATATCTGAACGACCAGATATAAGGAGACAGACATAGATTTGAAGGACAGGATACAGAACCTTCGAGAATAACAAGGAACAGGTGCTTTTAGTTAGGAAAGACTTGTCTACAAAGTCTAGAACCATAATTAAAATTTGAACCAAGAATAATTTGAAAACAAGAACCCTCGGACCTGGCAATTATAGGAGAACTTGGCACGAGATAAAGTAAACCTGCTTATAAACAGTATAAGCAGCTACTCAGACAATGTTTGAGCTTTAGGAATAAGGGGGAATCCAATACCAAAATGCAGGGATACAATGGCTCATAAGTCTAAGGAAGATGACAAATGCTGAAAAAGCCTTCTGGTGGATTCAGGATGCCTTTGGGAAGGATGTAGCTACCATATATAGTTACACAGCATTCTGTAACAAGGCAGGCTCAAGGCCACCAGAAGTCTTTCGAGACCAGATAGGCAATCTACCTACCTACCAGATAGGTAGATCCCCCAACACTCAGGCTTAAGGCAACTGGAATACAGATCCACATGGCCCCAAACTAGGTGGTGGTTTTGTCTGGCTGAGAAGAGCTTGAAGTGCTTCTAAACTTACAATCCTAGACTTTCCTAGTCTGAAGTACTGAGCCCAATTTTTTTAAGTGGGGAATTTATTTCTTAGAAACTTTCCTACGCTTTATAACTTGAGTGTGTCATACCTACAAAAAAGAAAATAATAATGAGACTATAAGAATGGATTCTGATAGTTAAAAGCTCTAGACATTTAGAGCTGTTCAAACTATTAAGTATTAATTGGCCCTTGATTAAAGAAAAATTATAATATGACCTATTTGTGCTGATGTTTGTAGTTTTTGGTGTTAGAGTCCTTAAGGATAAGCAAGGAAACCTTCAAATCTTGAGTGAATAATTTACCAAGAGTTATTTGGCTTTAACATGACTCTGCTGCATATTCTGAAGATTTCCATATTACTTAAGCATTTTTACATCTGTGTATATCTACTTATCTTTTTCCCTCTTCAGGCTAAAGAGCCCCAGGGCATCACAGGCAATGGAATGGGGGTAGAAAGGGCAACATTTGCTTTTTAATATGTTTTTTATCCAGTTGAAGTTGGTCTTTTGCCTTGTCCTAACCCTTTTCTTTTGCTCTAAATATTTTGGAAGAATGCTTCAACATTGTCTCTGGAGAATAACAGCAGTATCTAAAATTTAGAGTCACAGAAGTTCACTAAATTTACTCACTGTTGTTCAACCGGTGGTGTTCATTCTTCATTTTCCTATGCTCAAATTAGAAATGTCATAGGTGTGTATTAATACCACATGCCATTAGTACCCTTGGATTAAATCCTTTCATTTTCTGTACCAGGCTTGGAACAGATCCCTGAGCTCTATTTTAATGAACATTAAACTATCTGTTGTTCAATCATTACCTGCTGCTTAAGACATAAGTAAACCCAAGCTGGGGAATTGTCTCAAAAGCTTCTGAAACAAGACAGGTGAATACTGACAAATGGTTATCAATAGCCAATAAACTGAACTTTCAATTCTCTGCTCACTTTGCCATAGTCCAGAGTCAAAATAGGGTCTTTACAAGTCAAATTCAACCAAAAGAGGTATTTAAAACATTTGTCAGCTTTTCAAAGAAGTTGTTACCCAACACTGGCAGGGTTTCGGGGGGGATCCCCTAGAGTTCTGGCTGCAAAGTCAGAAGATCTTGCAGCTCTAGGCTGCGTTCTTACATGGCACCAGTTGGCTGGGTCTCCTCAGCTGCCATTCACTACAGTTCTCACACTTCCCAATCACCACTCCTGGACTGCTTCCCTTATTTATGTCACTTGCTTGCCATGTGGGTATTTTAATTATCCATCCACTGTCCTAGAAGACAAGGCCTCAGGCTTTTTGTCTCTCCCATACAAGGGGAGACCCTTGGCCCTTAACAGCCCCTGACCATGACAATGAGGGTATGAAACACCTTAGACCTGAGATTTATAATACAGCCAACAAGCAGATCACCCTGTGCCCCATGTCCTACCTGTCTAGTTGGGATAAGAAGACTAACTCTGTCTCAGGATTACACCCAGAATGTGCAGAGAAAAAGGAAGGGGTCACAAAGGTGAAGAATACCAGTACAAGATCACACAGCTATTCAAAGTTGTGCCACGTGTCGGGCCCAGGGTTTTCTGCTTCGGGAATCCACCCAGAGGACCAAGATAAAATATTAGGAGTCTCCAGAGTGGATGTTCTGAGGGTTCATGGTTTAGACGTAGGGAGAGCATTTGTTGTACCACGGAATATTCCATCGCCTTCAATCCAGTCCCACGCAGTGAACTCTCACTGGGGTAGGACAGGCTACACAGCTGCAAGGAACGAGTCCACAAAACTGAAGTTTAACATTTGCCACTTTTTTCATTTTCTACTTTGGGTTCCAAAAAAGGGATTCAAGAAGCAAGGAACAAATCAAGCCAACATCTGGTTGTTGAGTTCTCTGTCAATGCTTTCACCCAGCCTCCAGGATGTTAAAAGGAGACAGTCTGAAGGTTTGGCATAAATAAACCTATTTTCCATAATCAAAATTGCCTATCCAGAAAGGCATCTGAGCCACAGAGCCTCCTAAGTAAGGGATACATCCACTCCAGGCTGCCAGGAGGGTCACCTTGGCCATTTCTTCCCTTACCTTAGGAGGAGAGCATGTGGGGTGAGAGGGAAGATGACTGATTTTGACTGGCAAACAGAGGATGCTACTAGAAGTTGGACGATTGTCAGACTACACAAAGTGATACATTGGAAACAGCCTGCTGCTGTGCTACTCAAACTGGGTCCACAGAACAACGTCAGTATCACCTGGGAACTTGCTGAAAATGCAAATGCTCAGGCCCTACCTGCATGCACAGAATCCAAGGTTGGGGCCCAGGAGTTAACTTTAGCAAGCCCTCCAGGTTATCCACAACCTCAAGAATGAGAAGCATTAACCAAACCTACTTCATTGGACTCCACAGTAAAACTCACAGGACTCTACTCCTTACAGGCCCCGACCTACTCCGGTGCCATTTGGTTTTTCTCCACGGGCAAAGGATTCTGCTACTCACATAAGCAAGGCAATTTCACTAGCAAACCAGATCCCATACTGAAAAAGCCTGCTCATGAAAAAGGATTATTACACATCTAAGAATTGATTGTAAAAAAAAAAAAAAGCTGAACACTTCGCTCAATATGCTGACTTAAACCTTCAGCTATAGGATTTCTGTTCAAAAAGGATTAACAGTCCCCTTTCAGTTGTTTCTACTGAAATCTGAGGGAATTCTTCCAGAATTTCAGGAGGTTTAAGAGCAGGAATAAGACTCAACTCTAACTTTTAGCTCAGTCCATCTCCTTCATCACGGTGGCTCTACCTCACTGATTGCCTAAAGCCCTGAGGTTAGAGGGTGGGCTGCACTCAAATATTTATATAAACCTATAAATAGCCACACTTACAAAGGCTAAGTACAATCATGAAAATATACTGATTCATCTGGCAACACAAAAAACTCCCACTAAATTCCCTGTTATAGGAGGAACACCTGGGATAATTTGAATTGCCTGTTATCTGCAGGGGCATCTAATTCAATTCCCCTATCTACAAATAAAGCAACTGAGGCCCAGAATAATTAAACCTACCTGTCAAAAGCCACAGACCTCAACAGCGGCCTCAGGAAACAATCCAGCCTTCCTGACCTCTAGTGGCCTCACACTTCTGTGATTTTTTTAGTGCTGCCCAATTGGCTTTAAGAACTATCATCACCTTCCCCAATATACCTAAGAGTAAGTGCCTGTATTTTGAGCACTCATGCTCCATCCTGCCCAGATCTGGGCCAGTAAAGAAGTACACTAGCTAATCAACCCTACAACCAATCAGGTCAGAATTAGCTTTGTTACCCTAACCTTGCAAATTCAGAGACCCTGGAACAGCCCTGAGGCCCATGTGCTTATATAAGAATATGACTGCCTCATTTAACAATAAGCATAATAGCAACTACCATTAATTAAGCATCTACTACTTTAGGCCCTCTATTAGACTTTTACATGCATTTTCAATTCTTTGCTCAATTTGCCATAGTCCAGGAGTCAGAATAGTCTTTGCAAGCCAAATTCAACCTAAAGAGGTATTTAATGTCAACATGCATCAACTCTTCAAAGTACTTGTTATCTAGCACTGGGAGGGGACAGGGTGGGGAGGATCATCTAAAGTGACTTAAGATACTCAAGGTCTCACAGCTAGGAAGAGGCAGGCCTGTGATCCAGCCCCCAGGTTGGATTCTAGAACTCATGTCCTTTCTACTGCACTGCTTATAAGGGCCTTTCCTTTCACCTGGGTCTCCAAGTTGATGCTCCAGTTTCCTCCCTTTGGGGCTATAGCCCTATCCTGAACCTAGGCGTCTTGCCAAGGCCCTGACAGCCCATATATGTCTTAAAAACCCCCTCCCTACAATGGTTGGACCTATCTTCTGGAGCCTGAGTCGCTGGCTGGAGTCCTCCTAGAGGGAGGGGCAGCCAGTGACAAGGCAATTCACTTGTCACTGTCCAGACCAGTACTGCTGGCCCAGTTCACCACACAAGCCCCGGAGTGGAGTTAGTTCATCCAGCCTGATCCACTTTCAACACTTTTCTCATATTAAATGCTAGTGAGAGATGTCTGAATGGTGAGCATTACTTTAAGCACCTGGACCATAATGTGGAGTGTACTGTGACCCACACCCACCCTGGGCTCTCAAGCCATCTCTCAACCAAGCCCACATAAGATCATGGCAAACAGCACACTGAAGAAATATTCCTTTGTTATGTCGACATAGTTGGAAAGACCTTACCAAAAAGATCTTCCCAAAACGATATCCCAAGAAACAACAAATGTCAAACATACACAGAGAGCTTCTGGGTTCCTGCAGAACCATGGCTTATTCTTCAGTAGTTCATATTGTCAGTGGGAAATTCACCCAACATAGGTTTGTAGTAATTACATCAATGGTGATAAAGTTGGAAAAAATAGTGACATGCTAAGATGGTGAGTCCTGTTTAGTCAGGTGGTAGCAGTTCATCCTCTAGGAGCTATACCAGAGATCGATTCCTTCAATGGCCATACAAATCACCTGGGACTCTTGTGAAACTGTGGATTCAAGTTCAGTAAGTCTGAGGTGAGGCCTGAGGTTCTGTATTTCTAACAAGTTCCCCTAACATGCTGTTGCTGATCCTCAGACTGGACTTAGCTGCAAGCCCACAGACCCCACTAACACAGGCTTAAAACGGAGACAATATAATTTACTTCCTTTGATCTGAATTATGTATGGAGACTGTACTAGAACCTTACAGCCAAGTTGCATGCTCTTACCAGCAAAGTAGTTATACAGGAAAAAGAAACAAGCCAGTAAGTCACGGGGCAAGAGGGGGATAGAGGTTGTGGTTGAGGGGTCTGGCAGTATATAGAAATCAAGAGGTAGAAAGAATAATCAACAGTCATATAAATAGCAACAGAGTTGTTCAACAATAAATATTCAATGTTTGAAAAGCAGAGAAAAGGGTAGCCTGGGGTACCTGCTGAAGGCAGGCCCAGCTAACACTGAGGAATGTCAGAAAAGAACCAGGCTTGGGACACCAAACTCTGCCACAGAGCAGGCAACCCCAAAGTCCCAACAACAAGCAACAGGAAATCAGTGCAGGCAAACCCCCACCATGAGGATAAGCATAGTGCCACAGACACAGAGCTAGGCAAGCAGGTAGATACCCAGATGTGGGAAGGAACTTACCTTCTGATCTTCAGCTTCTGGAAGGAACTGAGAAAGGAGGATCAAAGTACCCTAGTCCCAGAAAAAATAGTGTGTCCAGCAAGGAATCCAGGAAGGAATAAAGCACGGTAGCTGGAACACCGAGCAAAGGCCTAGGTCTTCAACCCATAATGAATCAGTCGTAATGTTACGTGGTCGTGAACCAACTAAAGGCCTAAACCAGCTGCATGGGGCAGAATCAACACGTGTGAGTTAAGTGGCTGTAGCTGTGAAAATTGGCAAGTAGTTCCAGGCACATTAGCAGAGAGTCTCAGCGTGCAGTCCCCTATCAGTGGTCTCAGAACCACCTGGGGACCTGTGACAGACGGCGTGCAAATTCTCAGCCGCACTCCAAACCTACTGCATCAGAACCTCGGGGTGGAGGTGGAGCCAAGCAGCCTGTGTTTTAACAAGTCCTCCAGGGGATTCTGATGCAGGCTCAGGTTTAGGAAGCACTGCACAGGCAGTCTACTGAGTTTATTGAAAGCGTAAGTGGACAGACAAGGGCAGATGTGGCAAAGGAAAGTCATTATAAGTAGCCTTAATGATGGTGCTTTTAAAAAGCTAGTGAAGACGGAAGCCAGTTTACAGGGTGAAGGAAACCCAGGAGAGAGAATGTGAAAGAATAATTACTAAACCATGCTCAGGGAACAACAAAGTTGGGCAATGATATTCAATAGTAGAGTTTTATCAGTGTCAATGATTCACTCACCCAGATGTATGACGCTCATATTTTGATTCAGGTAATGAGAGAAATCATGAGTGTCAAGAGGGGTAAACCTGTGATAAGTGAACGTTTTTTTCATGCAGTATTTTCAGGAGACTCACCTAAAAGGTGCCAATGTCTTCTCAGAGGGGATAAACCAACTTGAGAAAAACAAACACGGTGGTCTCACGTGATCTATTTGACAAAAATCTTGAGAATTTTGTTAATATGAACACAGGTGTAGGACAAGAGAAGTGGAGGTTTTTAATTATACTGATTGATTCAGCAAATATGTGTTGAATATCTACTCTATTCAGACACCAAGGATGCAAACTCGAATAAAACAATCTCTTTCAAACATCTGCAATATAGTCATAAGGGTAGAGTGGAGAAGATGCCAATAAAATGACAGTGACACAGCTGTACTAGAGGTTCACCAAAGGAGTTGTGGGAGCAGTATCTCCAGAAAGCATCAAAGAACTCTTTCAAAAGGGAGTAATCCTTAGTTTGATTCTGAAGAACAACAGACAGAAAGAACATCCTAGCAGAAGGAATGATGTGTGGGAAGATGTGGAGGCAGGAAATGCCTTCTGGAAAATGCTGAAGGGTTGGAATGACTGGAGGGACAGGACATGAGGCTGGAGAACTAGTAGGCAGCTTATGGTGACCTTGGGTGTCACCCTGGGAGTATTGGCAAGCCAGGGAAGACCAGGAAGGGATGTGCCCTTCTGAGACCCCACTGTGTCTCAGTCATGTGGGGAATGGACTGAAGAGAAGGCCACATAGAAGGCTGGCAAGATCTTAAGGAAAAGGATGGCCATAATCTAAGTGACGGACTAGGACATCTGAGCTCAGGAATGCAGAAATTACCCAGTTCTAAGGGATGGCAAGGAGTATGATATGACAAAACTGAGACACACTGATAAGCCAAGATCAACTGGGGGATGGGCCTTAGCAATTTGTAACCGATATTAGCAACAAGTTGGCGATCGATTTAATCATTTTTACAAACTAGAGACTACTTAAGGCTATCCCTGTAATAATGTCAGTTTAACATTTCAATCTGCTTTCTGGAGTGGGGGAAGAAGGACTCAGTAAGCCCACAATAATAGCTGAACATCTTCTCTCAGCAAGGCACTTGAGGTCACACAGCGGTGACCGGATGGGAATGTGCCCCTCCCTCCCGGATGCCTGCAAAAGCGGATAGGTTATAGACCTCACAGGCCTGGAATCCATCCATATCACCTGCAGGCTTTCTGACTGCTGTTTCAGCACAGTGCTGAGGAGAGGGAAAGGCAGGCAGGCCACAGCGCACCTCCCTCCGCTGTAATCTCACAGGCATTGAGGAAGGAGACCTTTGGGATCCAACAGACCAGTGCTCTGGCAGGAGAGGCTCCCATGAAAGAACCGATGACATAGGTAACCTTTTTTTCTTTCTCCTGTCTCCTGGATCCTTTCCCCTTGGGATTAGTATCAAGCGATGGAACTCTGGATGACTGTGGCTTAGGAGGCAGGTACCTTATTTTGGAAGGCCAAGCAAGGCCAGGGAGGGGTTCTCAGGAAAGGATGCCTGCTTGGGGCTGCCTCTGCCCCAAGGCTCAGGGCAGAGGAGGGGTGCGGGAACGATGCAAAGTGATTAATTCAGGTTTCTGCAAATTCTGGATCAGCTCACCGGCTAGGAAAGGAGCGGGGCATTTACTCAGCACAGAGGTCTGGACTATAAAAAGGAGTGAGCCTATGGCTCAGGTTCCTCTGCGCACATCTGAGCCCCTCAGGCACAGGGTACAAACACTGTGACTGGCTCCCAGAAATATGACTAATGCCAAGTAAGGTCTAGCAGATAGACAGTTTAATACTGAGGAGTAGAAAGTTTAAGCGTTCTAAAAGCCCTGGAGGGATTTACAATAAAATATTAAATAGTTTTTCCTGTGTGGCAGATTTCAGGTGACTTTTTAATTTTCTTCTCTTTGATCATTCGAAACTTCTATAATGAATGTGATTTCTGTTAGTAATAACAGACATTAAAATTATTTAAAACATTATTACGTTGGACAAAGAACCCAATGTTTAAAAAAACTGATATTATCCACATATATATAGAGTTTGTGTATGAGTACATTAAGAAAAAAAGCACATGTAAAGTGATAAACCTATGAAAGGAAGTAAAGATTTTTAAATAACTGGTCATAATTGAGAATACTGTCCATTCTATGGCTCAAAGATAGGTAAAACCTACCCAAATGCTACAAAAAAGATTACTGTCCACAATTGAGAATATACTAGAATGTAAATTCTCATATGTAAGCTCTGATTTCAATACACTGAATTATATATTGGCTTCCTTAGGTCTAGGAGCTATAGTAGAAAATCAGCCTCAAAGACTAACAAAGGGGAGTTCAAAAATGGAAGAGAATGAAATAATAATGGTTAAATAAATGCTGGTCCATCTATATAATGGAATATTACTCAGCAATAAAAAGGTGTATGCTACTGACATATGCAGTACCCTAGACAGGTCTAAAGGACATTATGCTTATTAAAAAAAATCACTGTCAAAAGGTTAACATACTGTATGCTTTCATTTACATAATATTCTCGACATGATAAAACTAAGAGAGAGATTAGTAGTTGCCAGGGCACAAAAACATAAAGGGGTATAGCAAAAGGGCATTATTTTGTAGTGATGGAACAGGTCTGTCTCTTGATTGTGATAGTGGTTATGTGGATCTACACATGGAATAAATTGAATAGAACTACGTGCACACACACCACACACACACACACACACACACACACACACACACACACACACACACAAATGAGTGCATGTAAAGATGGTGAAAACTGAAGATGTGTAGTCTAGTAAACAGCATTGTACCAAGGTCACTTTCCTGGTTTGCTGTTAGACTCCAGCTGCATAATACCTCCCCATGGGACAAGCTGCAGCAAGGACACACGGGACTCCATGTACTATTTTTGCAACTTTCTGTGACTCTATAATTATTTCAAGATAAAATCTTTTAAATTGGTACATGAATACCATGGACACATTTTATCTTCTTTACCAAATGGAAAATTTCTCATAAAATATTTAATATTAAACTAATACAGTATAAGGGTGATGACCAGACTAAATTTAGCACTACAGCAAAAGAAATGCTCCTTTGGAAACTGGTACGTGAGAACACAGATGAAAATATAGGCAGCTGATATAAAATGCACCCACTGTAGAAATGGCCAAACACAAATAAAACTAAGGCAACTATGTCTTTAAAAAATTATATACACTGTTCATAGGGAGGGTGGGTAGCAATGAATATATATTTTTTAAAGAGGAAACTTGAGGTTATAAACAGAACAAAGAATTAAAGTGGATGGCAGAGCATGATGGACCTCTTTGTAGTAAAGCTGGGGACAGATAAGGAAAGCCAAGTAGAGGGAGGTCTGGGCCCTCAGGTAGCATCTAGGAAGGAGGGAGCAGAGACATGCTTAGAGGCCTGCCCAAGAGCAGGTGCTCAGGGCTGTGTATGGAGAACACAAGGGGACCCTGAAGGGAACAAACAGGCAGCAAGCATTTGGATGGAGAATATGCATATTAGCCTTCAATAAAGCAAAATGAAAATACAGACATCTTATTGATTTTCAAGTTCCACCTCCAAAGCACTCTCCTATCCCAGCCCTACATACAGACTACATGTAGTTCTCACCTTGGCCTCTCTGCCACATCCTGGAAAGGGGAAGTAAGGTGGGCATGGGCCGTAGTAGAAAGGCACATCTCCTAAGAAATTGCTGGGCTCCTCTGACGAAGTCCTGGGGCATCGATACAGGTGGTCTTTGGCCACCATTATGAAGCACATTACCCTTGGTGGACAATAGGATCTGTTCCTAAACTTTAATCCCCTGTTTCTAAACATTATGGGTGTGTAAGAAGTATTGGCAGTAACCATGAGGCTAGTTTAATTTCATTTTCGTCCTTTATGAGGCCCCACTTCTTTTTAAATTAATGTTGACAGAACCCATTGGTCTTCAGCCTCAACGTATTCCAGAAGGGAAACAACAGGCACACAAGGAGGAATGAGACATTTAAAAGGTTGGATGGAAAACATTATAGCAGGAACATTTATTTAGCTTACTAGGTATTCAGTTTTAAGTGCTTTCATGAGTTAACTCAGTTCATCATTACAACAACCCTGTGAGGTAGGTAGTATTATCATCACCATCCCTGTTTTACAGATGAGGAAACTGAAGCACTGAAAGGCTAAGAAACTTCTCTAAGGGTCGGGGGAATGGGTGAAATAGGTGAAGGGGGGAACAATGGGTGAGAATGTTTGGTCTCTTGACCTGGGGGATGGTCGCCTGAGTGTCTACACCTGTCACAGTTCACCGAGCTGGACACTAAGATTGGTGCATTTTACTGTACGTGCCTCGATTTTTAAAAATCAGGAAATTTATAGTAAAAAAAGATCTCCTCTAAGTCGCACAATTGTGAAGGGAAAGCTTTGCTCTAAAACCTCTCATTCAGTGGAAATGGGAAAACAGCAAAGAAATAGGAAATGGGGACTCTCCCCCGAACGGATATTGTCTTCAATCAAGTATTTGTTTCTGTTCTTATGCTGCTATTTTCTACTTAATCCTACATCTTGAATTCATAAGAGCACTTTTCAGTAAAATGTTTTCTGTTCAGAAAACATCTTCAAAGAAAATGAATGCAATAAGCCAAAGGTACAGGTCAGGGGCAAGGTAACCACCATAAGAGAAATATAAAATTATATTTTCCCACTTTGAGTAATTCAGCTTCAAACAAGTCACAGTCTCTTGAAATCAGATATCCTATTCCACATTCCAGAAAGAAAACAGAAAATAATTTAACTGCCACACATTGTAATATATCCAATGAAATGGTGCGGTGTTAGTCCCCAGCAGTGGTTCTCGAACTTAGGCTTGTGTCAGAAGAGCTGAAGAGCTGAAGAACACAGAGGCCTAGTTTTGTTCAAATGAGGCAGGGCCTGGGGTTCAGTATCTCACCAGGCTCCCGGGTGATTCTTACATCCGCCAAAGATTGAGAACCACTGGTCTACAGGGTTCTGCATTCTGGTAAGTGGTACAAAAGAGTCTGGGGCAGCAAAACTGCTCTTTCAGCAGCCACAAGCTTCATGTATCACGGCTCCATCCCCATCTCCAGCATGTGCATTCAGCAGGCTCACACCAACGTCCAGGAATTGTGAGGTACTTGCCTGCACCTCCCAATGGAAGCTCTGTCTTGCCCAGGGCTGTGTCTCCAGAATGGAGCCCAATGTCTACACAAAAATGGTTACGAAATAAATACTTGTCGAATGAATGAATGGATAGAAACCTACCAGCATTAAAATTATAGAGTGGGAGTGTTGAGAATGGTATTGAATTGTCTGTAAATCTGACTCCTAAAAGCATACCGTTCAAGCATTGAAACAGGTTTGTAATGTACGCAGCCTCTTGGGGGTTACTTCCTGTCCCTACCACAGAACTGGTTGAATGACTAGTGAGTGATGCTGAATTCTGAGCCTGCATTATCTCTTTCAGTGGGCAACTTGGGTACATATTAACCTCCTATGGTCTCCTTCTTAACTTCTCCCTAAAATACACATTACTCTATTACTCACCCACCACATAAGGGGTATTTTAACTAATCAAGTAATGACCTGGCCATTTAAAAAAAAAATCAAATGCTTTTCAATTTTTATTATATGGTCCTGGGTCTAATAATGGTGCTTCAGGAATTTCTTTTGATCAATTATATGTTGTTTAAATGTAAAAGAATGATCTTTTAATCATGAAACAAATGAATTGCTATCAACTGAACAAGAGTAATTTTTTCACAACTTGAAATAATCCAGTCTAAATAACCAAGTACAAGGAGTGCATATAAAAATAGCACCACACTTACCCTGAGCACGGTTTCTACTGAACAACAGAGCAGTTCTCAGCTCTCCTGCCACACTGGCATCGTGGTCTGCCAATGGTGAGACTGAGGGGTTGGCTTGAGGGCATGGGATTAGAAATAATTAGATCTGCACTTGCTTCCAGCTTGGAAAGTCACTGGACTAAGGAATCTTCGGTTTCTTCATCTCTAGAATGGGGGAAATAATTGCATCTTCCTTAATGGGTCATCAGAAGAAATCATGCATGGGAAGTGTCAAGTTTAATGCCTTGCCCAAAATAAGTGTTCAGTAAATGTTTCACCGTTGTTACTGTCATTCTTTCCATGTCAATTGGGTCTAGGGCTAGAACAGAATGACCATTCTAGTCGTCTGCCTGTTAGCTCCTTCCCATCATATTACAACCCCATCTAAGTCAGTTCTATCCTAATAGCCTGAACTGTTAGGGAAATCTTTCTGGAAAAGATAACACTTGAACTAGATCTTAAAAGATGAGCAAGATAGACTAAAGGGCCCCAGCTTTTACACTCATCCAGCCAGCTGTGGCCAAGGAGGACTGAGGACACATGGAGCAGAACATGGCCACTTAGGTGAGTTTCGTTTGAGTGGAGACAGTGCCCCTCAAGGGATATCTTAGTTATTAACACCAACCTGTCCAGAATGGCCTGCTGAGCTACCCTTTCTTACCAGTCCTCAAGGTTAGTTAGCCTTCTGTGCTTCCTTGGCACATTTGTGTGTCTGTGTGTATAATGAACTAATAGAAAATTCTGACAGCCAGTCCCTTTATGTTTCACACAGACTCCAAGACCTTCTTGAATCTGTAGCAGCAAGAAACATTTCCGTGTTCAATATGGGCCTGCCATCTGTCTGAAGACTAGCTTCTAGGGCAGCACCTTTTCTCCACTGCTCTTTCCTACCACATGGGTAGATTCTCAACAGTGTCTCTCATGGCATATAAGCAATAATAATTGCTATTTGCTGGGCGCTGACTGTGAGGCAGGCACTGTACATACAATTCCTTGAGGTACATATAATTGTCCCATTTTACAGATGAAGAAATCAGAGGCTCTGAGAGGTTAAGTAACTTGCCCGAGGTCATATAGGCAGTCAGGCTCAGCTGGGGTATGAACTGGGATCTGTTTGACACGTTAGCAAGGTCCTTTTCTCTCCCCAGTGTGTGTGGTGGAGTAGTGAAAGGACATTTTGCTTTGAGATATGTTTGAAGCATTTTTTCAGCCTGCAGTGGTGTGCTCACGTCACTTCATTTCACCATAGCCACCTAAGCAGAAATCGCTTCAGAACCTGCTGTCCCTGGGCTGGGCTGACATCCAGCTGCAAGCTGCACTGGGGGGAGCAGTGCTTCTATTAAATTAATGTGCTCCAACACGAGGGCATCATTCCAGTCACCTGAGAATAGGAAAAGCCTTATCAAGAACTTGCCATTCATTTTAAACCACTTTAATCCCCTCTGGTTTGATGCAAATTCATTTCATTAATAATTAACAATACTTGGCAATGCTTTCCCTCAGTCCCAATTCTTGGTCGGCATCCCGCTTTGCTGAACCTGAGAGAAATCAGGGTTGAACCAAGGAAGAGAAGAAAATGAGAGAGTGAGGATCGAGCACTAACACCCCGACCCCCCACGGAAAAAGCAAGCTAACTATTGAAGCAACTGATACTGGCGTTATCTGTGAGGCGGTTTCGATGATCCTTGAAGTTCATCTTCTTAATATTACATCTTTAATGAGCTCATCCATGCTTTGATAGTGTGGCTTTAAACCTTCCTTTTGGGTAGATAATATAGATCAGTGGTTCTCAGCCTTGGCGGGGAATCAGAATCACCTCTGAAGCTTTAAAAATGCACATAATATCTACTAAAGCTGAACACCCACATACCATATGACCCAGCAACTGCACTCTTAGGCATGTGCCTAACAGAGTGCACACATATGTGCGCTAAAAGGTGTATATAAGATTCTTGAAGCAGCACCTAGTAACCCCAAACTGGAAGCCACCCGAATGCCCATCAACAATAGAATTGGAAATACATTTTCACATAATGAGGTAACATAGAGCATGTGAATGAATGGTGTGCCACCACACACAACAATATGGTGGAATCTCCCATGCATAATATTGAGGATAAAAGCCAGACACAAAGGAGTAAATACTGTATGACTTTATCTAAATAAACAACAAAAACAGGTAAAACAAATCTATGGTGTTAGAAGCCAGGACAGTGATTAGAGTTGGGGAATTAGTGATTGCAAAGGGCTTCTGGGCTGCTGGTTATGTTCTGGTTTCCAATCCGGGTGTTGGTTACTTGAGAGTCTTTCACTAGTGAGAATTCAATCTGTACACTTATGATATGTATGTGCCTTTCTGTGTGTATTATCCTCTAGTACAAAGTTTTAAATATATACATATAAACCTCTTGCCCCAAGCCCAGTAGCCTACACACATCACCCTACCCACACACATACACACCTACTCCCTTCCCCTGGGGAGCCTAGTTCAGCAGCCTTAGGGCCCCCCACACCCTATTTTCAAGGTTTCTCAAATAATTTGACATTATCAATGTCATCTCAATATCCTTAGTTTTCACTGGCCTTCCAGCATTTGCAGTGAACTTTGATGGGAAAACAATGATTACATCGCCATCTGCATGATATTAAAATGTGGGAACTGGAAAAAAATCAAATCAATTTACTAAGCAAAAGTATAAACTGAGAATATTGTAAAGCTCCTCAATTTTCAACTTACATAAAAGGAGCCATGGAGGAACTTGACCATTTTTGTCAGATGGGCCTAATGAACATGACACAGCCTGTCTTTTTTTCTATTAACAGTCACAAAATAATAACAGCTGACACTTATGCAAGGTATTGCTGTAAATGACTTACATAAATTTACTCATTTATACCTCATAATGTTATCTGTAGGTAGGAATCATTAACCCCATTTTACAAATGAGGAAACTCAGGCACAGAGAGGTTAAATAATTTGTAGATGGTCAAGCAGCTATTAAGCCCCAAGAACCATGATTTGAACCCTAAGTTGGGCTTCAGAGACTGTGCTCTTAACTACCTCACAATATTCCTGTATATTTTATGTTACTTTGTATCTTGTTCCAATTTTAAATGGACTACATTTAATATATTTAGAGTGAGTGGCAAGCTATGTCTCTTGAATATTGGCATGTCTGCTGAAAATTACATGTGAGATGACTGAAATCAATAGCACAGGTTTTACATCAATTCTTTTTTTCCAGCTTTGATACATTATTTACATATATGTAATGTAAGGTATACAATGTGATGATCTGATACACACATATATTGTGAAATGTTTACCACAATAAGGTTAGCACCTCCATCCCCTCAACATAACTACGATTTTTATTATGGTGAACATTTAAGATCTACTCTCTTTCAAGTATATAAATAATACCTATCATTAACTGTAATCACCACATACTGTACATTATATCCCCAGAAACTATTCATCTTACAGCTGGAAGTTTGTACCCTTTGACCAATATCTCCCATTTCCCCAGCCTTCAAGCCCCTGGTAACTACCACTCTACTGTGTTTTCATGAATTTAGCTTTGTTAGATTTCACAGGTAGTGAGAACAGAGTGTTTGTCTTTTTCGAACTTATTTCACTTAGCATAATGGTGTCAAGGTGCACCCATATTGTCCCAAAAGGCAGGATTTCTTTCTCTTTATGGCTGAATAATATTCCACTGTAAATACATACCACATTTTCCTTATTCTGTGACCTGTCGGTGGACATTTAGGTTGTTTCTATGTCTTGACTACTATGAATAATGCTGCAATGAACATGTGGGTGCAGATAAATCTTCAAGATAGTGATTTTACTTATTTTGTATATATACCCAGAAGTGGGATTGCTGGATCAGAGGTATTTCTATTTTTATTTTTTTGAGGAACCTCCATACTGTTTTCCATAGTCGCTGCACCACTTTACATTCCCACCAGCAATATAGGAAGGTTCCCTTTTTTCCACATCCTCACCAGCACTTTATGTCTCTTGTCTATTCGCTGATAGCCATTTTAACAGGTGTGAGGTAATGTAGCAGGTAATATATCTGGTTTTGATTGGCACTTCCCCAATAATTAGTGATGTTGAGCATCTTTTCATGTGCTCATTGGCCGTTTGTATGTCTTCTTTGGAAAAATGTCAATTCAAATCCTGTTCCTATTTTTTAATTGGATTTTTGGGGGGGGCATTGAGTTGTTTGACTTCCTTATATAATTTGGATATTAACCCCTTATCAGACAGACGGTTTTCAAATATTTTCTCCCATTCTGTAGGTTACCTTTTCATTTTGTTGATTGTTTCTTTGGTTGTACAGAAGCTTTTTAGCTTTATATCATCCTATATGCTTGTTTTTACTTTTATTACTTGTACTTCTGTTTCCATATAAAAATCATTGCCAAAACCAATGTGAAGGAGATTTTCCCCTATACTTTCTTCTAGTGGTTCTACAGATTTGGGTCTTACATGAAGTCTTTAATCCATTTCTAGTTAATTTTTGTGTGTGGTGTAAGATAGGGGGTCCAATTTCATTGTTTTGCATGTGAATATCCAATTTTCCCAGAGCCATTTATTGAAGAGACTATTCTTTCCTCGCTGTGTATTTTTGGCACCCCTATCAAAAAGTAGTTGACCATATATGGGTGGGTTTATTTCTGCCTCTCTATTCTGTTCCACTAGTCTATGTGACTGTTTTTATGCCAATACCATACAGTTTTGATTACTATAACTTTATAATAAAATTGGAAATTAGGAAGTGTGCTGCCTCTAGTTTTGTTCTTCTTTCTCAGGATTTCTTTGGCTCTTCAGGGTCTTTTGTGGTTCCATACACATTTTAGGGTATTTTTTCTATTTCTGTGAAAAACATCATTGGAATTTTGATAGATAGCTTTGGGTAGTATGGACATATTAACAATGTTAATTCTTCTGATCCATGAACACAGGATATCTTCCCATTTATTTCTGTCTTCTTCAATTTCATCAGTATCTTGTAATTTTCAGTGTACATATCTTTTCACTGCATCCTTGGTTAAATTTATTCCTAAGTATTTTATTATTTTTGATGCTTTTGTAAATGGGATTTTCTTTATTTCTTTTTCAGATAGCTCATTGTTAGTTTTGTAGAAATGCAATTCATTTTTTATGTTGATTTTGTTTCCTACAACTTTACTTAATTCTTTTTATTAATTCTAATAGTTTTTGGTGGTGTTTAGGGTTTTTTTATATATAAAATCATATCATCTGCAATCAGAGATAATTTTACTTCTTCATTTCTGATTTGGATACTTTTATTTCTTTTTCTTGCCAAATTGCTCTGGCTGGAACTTCCTGTACTATGTTGAATAGGAGCAGTGACAGTGAACACCCTTGTCTTGTTCCTGATCTTGGAGGAAAAGCTTCCAATCTTTCACCACTGAGTATGATGTTAGCTGTAGGCTTATTTTATATGGCTTTTATTATGCTTAGGTATGTTCCTTCTAAACCCAATTAGTTCAGAGATTATATCATGAAAGGATATTGATTTCTGTCAAATGCTTTTTCTGTATCTATTGAGATACTCATGATTTTTATCTTTCATTCTATTAATGTGGTATATAATTACCCTGCTCTCTTTTGTTTTCTATTAGCATGGAATATCTTTTTCCATCCCTTCACTTTGAGCCTATGAGTGTCCTTAAAGCTGAAAGGAGTCTCTTAAAGGCAGCATATAGTTGGGGCTTACTTTTTAATCTATTCAGCTACTCTATACCTTTTGATTAGAATTTTATCCCTTTACATTGAAGGTAATTATTAATAAGCAAAGACTTACTAATGTCATCTTATTAACTGTTTCATGGCTCTTTTGTAGTTCTTTTGTTTTTCTTCCTCTTTTGCTGTCTTCTTTGTGAATTGATGATTATCCATATTGGTATGCTTTAATTCCCTTCTCTTTATCTTTTGTGTATCTACTGTAGGTTTTGCTTTGTGGTTATCATGAGGCTTATTAGAAAAATCTAACAGACATAACAGTCTATTTTAAACTGAGAAAAACTTAACTTTGATTGCATACAAAAACTGTACCCTTTTACAACCCCCATATTTGTTTTTGATATCAGCATTTACCTCTTTTTATATTGTATATCTATTTAAAAATCATCGTAGCTTTAGTTATTTTTTAATACTTTCATACTTTAAACCTTTATGCTAGAGTTAAATGATTAACATACCACCATATTATTTGACTATATACTTACCTTTACCAGTATGTTTTATATTTTCATGTTACTAATTGTGTCCTCTCATTTCAGCTTGAAGAATCCTTTCAGCATCTCTAATAAGACAGCTATAGTGGTGATAAACTTTCTCAGCTTTGGTTTGTTTGGGAAAGTCTTTATCTCTCCTTTGCAGGGTGAAGTATTCTTGGTTGGTAGTTTGTTTTTTTCAGCATGTTGAATATATCATCCCATTCTCTCCTGGCCTCCAAGGCTTCTGCTGAAAAATCCACTGATATCCTTATGGGGGTTCTTTTATAGGTAAGAATTTTTTTCCTCTTGCTACTTTTTAAATTCTCCATTTTCCTGAATTTTGACAGTTTTATTATAATGTGTCTTGGAGAAGATCATTTTAGGTTAAAATTCTGGGATGACCTATTAGCTTCATGAACTTGAATGTCCAAATCTCTCCCCAGATTTGAGAAGTTCTCAGCTATTATTTCTTTAAATAAACTTTCCACCTCTTTTTCACTCTCTTCTCCTTCTGGGACTCCAATAATGCACAGATTGTTTCTTTTAATAGTGTCTCTTAGTTCAGACAGGTTTTCTTCATTTTTTCATTCTTTTTTTTCTTTTTGCTTCTCTGCAGGATGATTTCAAATGACCTGTCTTCAAGTTCATTAATTTCTTCTTCTGCTTGTTCAAGTCTTCTGGTGAATCTCTCTATTGAATTCTTCAGTTCTATCACTATTCTTCAACTCTAGGATTTGTTTGGTTATTTTTAATGGTTACTATTTGTTAAACTTCTCATTTTGTTTATGCATAGTTATCCTAATATTTCATCTGGTTGTCTACCTGTGTTTTCTTGTAATTCACTGAATTTCTTTAAGACGATAATTCTAGATTCTGTCAGACAGTTCGTAGATCTTCATTCTTTAGGATCAGTCATTGGAGTTTTATTAGTTTCCTCTGCTGGTATCATGTTTCCTTGATTATTCATGATCCTTGTGGTCTTACATTGGTACATGCACACTTGAGGAAGTAAACAATTCTTCCAATCTGTAAAGCTCTTCACCAGTCAGCCAGCCTAGAGACTCTGGGTGGGCCACCTGGTGTTAGTGGGCAGGCTTGCTGAAGTCCTTGAGCAGGGAGGTCTGGTGCCTCAATCAGCAGGTGGGCAGGACTGGTACATGGTCACACAGGGACCAGCCTGATGACTATATCTGTGGGGTGGGCCTATTGTTAGGCTGCCTAAGAGCCTGGGCTCACAGGTGCCCACCTGGATCCTAGGTTTATGGGAGCTAATTGGGAACTTGGGGCCACAGGAACTGCCCAGGGCCATGGGAGCTGGCTGGTGCTGGAATATGCCAGGAGCCTAGGAGTAACCCAGGGTCATGGCAGCTGGCCAGCACTAGGGTGAGCTGGGAGCCTGGGTTTTCAGGAATCTGCTGGGAACCTGGTGCTACAGGGGTTGCCTGGAGTGTGAGTTTGCAAGAGCTCATCAGGAGCCTGGAACCACTGAAGTCTGAAGGCACTGGGGTGAACTGGGGACCTGGGTTCACAGGAGCCAACTGGGAGCCTGGTGCCAAAGATGCCACCTTGGGCCACAGTAACTGCCAAGGGCTGCTGAAGCCAGCATGCACCAGGGTAAGATGGGGGCCTGGTTTCCCAGAAGGCTGCTGGATTCTTCAAGTGTTGGGAGAAACAAACAGATTAACCATGAAAAAGAATTCCCTAACCTCAAGGACATTCATGTAAGTGTAGTTATACATTCACTAGCAAAACTGAGTACCTCCTTTGTGGCAGACATTGTGCTGGTACAGTGGACCTAATGGTGAGCACAGTCAAGGGCAAGTTTCAAGCCTCCAGAGACTTTCCCATCCAACAGGCAGACACTGGTCAAATAGCACAGCAGTTAGTGTAAGTGATCACAGCACAGCAAAAGCATATAAGACAGGCAAAAATCTCAGGGAGGTCAGGGAAGGCTTCCCTGAAGAAGTGATGATGACATGAATCTGAAGGATGAGTAGGAGGCAAAGGGAAGGTAGGTGGGGCTGCAGAAAGAGCTTAATGTGTGTGCTTAAATAACTGTAATTCAAATCAGAATGAACAAGTACTATAATAGACATATAAAAAAGCACAATAGAACCTCAAGATCTTTTTCCTTTTTCATTATATAAGTCACCTGAAATTATCATATTTCAAGCATGAACCAGAAACCCTTGTATTCAATTTATAGTTGGTCTTAAGAGCCTGGAACACAATAAGACAAAAACCCTGCAGGACAGGCATTTTAAATAGTACTTTCAAATCAGCAAATGTTGAAGGATTCAAGACATCAAAGTGAAGAAAAAATAATGGTGTTTACCTTTTCTGGAGAAAACTAGCAACAAAGGGGGAAAAAGAAAAGACCCTAAGATGCTAAAATCATCAGTCACAACCCTGTAGGCCAGAACCTCCCCACTCCTCCACCCACTATCGCTGTATTTAGCTGTATTCTAAAAGTAAGGGCATCCTATTAGGCCAAAAGAGCTCACACACTATATAAAGAATATGGTTAACTGCAAGTTCTGAGACTGTCCAATAGGCTCAGAATAAATACAGGTGCAAAATATGAACAATCTTTGCAAATCTAAAACAACTCCATACCATCTCCTGATGTGACTACCTTCCAAATTCTTCTCCACTCACCATAATCAACCAATGTGATCTCTTAAAAATGTAATTATGCCATGGGCCACACCCTCCTCCCGGGAACCCTTCAATGGCACCCATTACTCATAAAGTGAAAATACAGCTCATTGAAGTAGCCTGCAGGTGCTGCCTGGTCTAGCTTTCAACAACCTCTCCAACCCTATCTGACACCCCACTCACTATCTCTCTGTGTGTTTCCCCAACAACAGCCTTCTTTCAGTCCCCCATTTTCACCATGCTCCATGTTACCTCAGGGCCTTTGCACATGCTGCTCCTTATAACCAAAATGCTCTTCATCCCACTCTTCACCTGGTTAATTCCTACTTATCCTCTAGCTCTTGGCTGCTATTTGGGACAAGCCATCCTTGGTCTCCCTTACTGCATCAACTCTCCCTGTTACAAACTCAGGTACCCCTCCTCCATGGCACCTGCTATAGGTGCAGTTGTACATATATTGTCTTGATTATTTGATTAATGTCTGTCAGCTCCTTAAAAACAAAGGCTGGAATCCTGTCTAATTTTTTTGACTTTGTATATGCAGTCCTAACCTCACTTGTTAACTCATAATAGGGGCTTCACAAATACCCATGGTGTGAATAAAGGAGTTTCAAGGAACTCTTTAATTCCTATGACTCTCTGGTTAGCATTCCACTGTGTTTCCAGGTCAGTCTTCTAGAACCATGTATAAAGAAATACATATTTTAAATAACTGTGTATCATATCCCTGCAAGAGGCATGAAGGAAGCCAAACAAAAGGTGAGGATGGTCTGCTACTCTTGTCAAATAGCATATTCTAATTATCTTGGTTACTCAGAAGTACAGTCCAAAGTCTTAGTGGGAATGGGGAATGAGAAGGTAATAAATACTTAGCTGTTTTAACCTCACATTAATCAAACATTTTTCTATCTAACTGGATGTGGTAGTTCTTTCACTTTATCCTAACATGTTTGAGGAAAACACTGACATGAGAAAACACTAGTTCTTGCTACAAAGGACAAAGAAAGCAAAAGAGACAACAGTGGGATTCCAGAAGGCCCTTTGCTGTTAACAATTTACATTCTAGACTAGTGTTTGTTTTCCTCTTTCATAAAATTAAACATAATTATCTGTGCTCCCTACCTGTCCCATTGGGAGTTTGGAGGAATTCATAGATGGTGTTGCTGTAGTGCTTGGGGCTCCTTGGATACACTATTATTAGAACTGTGAAGTAAAGTGTTGCTTCTGGTAACCCGTGGGGTGACTTTCAGATGAGCAAGGCTGATGCAGGGAAAAAAAAGCAGTAAAGGGAAACATTAAGGACAAATCTGGTAGTTGGTGATTTTTCAGCAATCATCCTTTCTTTCTGAACTTCTAACAGCCCTCTCTAATTCAGTAGCCACTAGCCACATATGGCCATTTAATTTAAAGTGAGGGCCTGAATTTTAAATTTAATTTTAACTTATTAAAATTGATAGAGCCTCATGTGGCCAGTGGCTTTCTCATTGGCTAGTGCAGATACAGAGCATTTCCATAGTCAAAGAAAATTCTATTGAACAGAGCTCTGAGTCTAGGATGGTCTTTTCCTTTTGCTCTTTGCATGTGCATCTTGTTATTTGACACTTTGAAACCCTCACCCTGAGTAGGGATTTGGAAGAGAAATTGTCTTAAAAGACAAATGGTTTCCTTTCAAACTCTGTTGTTTTGCCTTCTATGTGCTGCCTTCGCCAGGTTAGCACTAAGAATATGTGCAGAGGTGAATGGGTTCAGTGTTTCTCATTTTCCCCTGTCTTATATTTCTCAGAGTCCTATCTGCATATAAGCACTAAAGTCTGGGCAGAGAGTAGAGTAAACCATCTGAGTGACCATGAAAACAATTTTCACAGCTAAAAACTGCTATATCGGGTTATCCCTAAGATAAAACATAGGTCATCAATATATTCTCATAGGGAACAAGTCCCTCCTGTATGAAAGCTGCTGCATCTCATTTTTCTCTTTATACTATTTTAATCTTGTTGTATTGGGGGTTGGGGTAGGGAACAGAAAGGAGCCCAATGCATTCTAAATTTGTGTGGGTGTCTCCCTGGTTTGGTTACCAAAGAAACCATTATGTTCCATACTGTTCAAATAATGGCTCTACTAGTACTCTAAATACTTTCTTCTTTTCTAACCTGACTGCACTGCAGATTTAGAGCCACCATGTTTTGGCCAGCCAAAGAGAAGGGTTTCTGGAAATGCCATGGCCTTTCCCACACTATTTTAATCCTTAGTCTCAAGATTCCAACCTGAGAAGTCTGCTTCCAAGGCCAATATTTCCCAAGCAAACCCAGGACGCCACTCCATGCGCCACTGCACTGCCAAACTGCCTAAGTGAAAGGTATTTGCAGATACCCCGCGAGGCTGCCAAGCCTCCTGCCCCCCATGCTGTGAGGCTCCTCTCCTGCTCAATTTCCAGGACTTTGCTGCTCCAGCCCTGAGGCGTGGCGGGGGATCTGGCTGTGAGGACTGTTTGCCTGTCACCCTCCCATGGATGCCCACTGCCGATCTCTCTAGCAATGAATGCAGCAGCTGGGACCACCTATGTCCATGGCTGCCAGGTTGGGCTATGTTCACGACAGCCTCCCACTCCAAAGGAAACCCAGGAGCCTAGCATGCTAATGCCCCTGAAAAGATTTTCTGGAAAAGGGTTGTTTTCACCCCCTATTGACACTGGCCCCTCCCCACCCACCCACTTTTTTCCAGCTTTATTGAGGTATTATTGTCATATAATCCATGTAAGTTTAAGGTGTACAACACAATGATTTGATATACATATGTACTGCAAAATGATTACCACAATAAGCTTAGTTAACACCTCCACCACTTCACATAAATACCTTTTTGTGTGTGGTGACTATTTAAGCTCTACTCTCTTGGCACCTTTCAAGTATAGCATATAGTATTGTTAGCTATGGCCACCATGCTGTACACTAGATCCCCAGGACGTGTTCCTCTTGTAACTGGAAGTTTGCACCCTATGACCAACTCTCTATGGTGCACAGAAGCACATCGCACTTGGCAAGTTGCCTGTGAGTTCAGAGGCAGCCAGGAACTAAGGAATGTGGTCTTGTAAGCATCTAGGTCTCCGTAACAGAGGGTTCTGAGCTAATCTCCCAAGCAATGTGGCCACTCTTTTAGAGATTTTATAGAGATGTTAAAGGGCTTCCAAAGTTCTCTCTTTGGGGCATCTAAATATAAATCTGATAAAATTTTGCAATCTTCTCAACCACAAGAGTGCTACTGATTGCAATTTTAAAAACAAGCAATTATTCTTAAAGCTGGTAGTTGTTTCTACTAAAGACAAACACATCCCCCTTTCTAAAACATTATTTTAAGCCAGGGGGCTCCATACTATTTAGACCAGTCATCGCACCCGTACAGAAGTTTTGTACACTCCCAAATACATATACCTTTATTTATAAAGCACATATACATAGCCTATTATACTAATACACTAGCACAGCACAAAACATGCTTCCAAAATTGAAATCTCAAAAACATTCAAAATAAAATTGCTATGTTTTGATTATGCTTAATTTTGTTTCATTTATTAAAAGTACAAAAGTCACTCTCGCCCTCAGTGGAAAAACAAGAAATTTTTGAGAGCACAGTATGTTCAAACACACTCTTTTTAAATTCATTTTAGTTCAAAATGTTATACTAAGTTCAGTTTATGCTGATGCTTGGTTTTTAAAGCTTTGACAGCTAAAAAAAAAAAAAAGAGAGAGATCCCACAAAGATATCTACAGATCCAAATGGAAGAAGTAAGGGTAATGTAAAAGCCTAATACCTGGTGTAAAAAACTAATATATTTATAACTTAGTATCTATATAAACAATATGTTTAAAAAACAGACAATATTTATGAGCCCCTTAGCTAGGTACATGTAAACTTGAGTAAGCAGCATCTCCCTAAAAACGCAGACATGACTCATGGGACCACTGCCAATACGTTTTTTCCCTCAGGATATGTAATAAGTGACCAAGTGACATAAAGACTGAGCGTGGGGCATCTGTGTCCATCTAGATAGTAAATACTAATACAGTTGCCATATTCTGAAAATAACATTTTATTGGACGCCTAGTTAAATTTGAATTTCAGATAAACAACAAATACTATTTATGCCAATGGGGCATACTTATGCTAAAAAAAAATGTTTATTTGAAATTCAAATTTAACTGAGCATCCTGCATTTTATCTGGCAACACGAAATACTAGAAAAGCTTAATTTGTTTCTTCTCTAAATATAAATAGGAGTTCTAATCTTTTTTCCTGCATGCTCAAAATTGGAGACCCCTTCTAAGGACCTACCACCAGAGTTTCCTGGACACACCATTACCCTCCTCAAACAGCTAATACAGCCAAATGCTAGTAAGAAAAACACCCCCCTTCACTTAAGTTCCTTAAACTACTCCCTCCCCTAACCCCTGACTACACTATAGCAATATCCCAGGCTAATGCTATGACGACTGATACAGAGCCTTCACTTTTCTGGCCATTAAGTCTATTCACGGGGAGAGGGAAAATGACAAAGTGGAAAGAGGCTTGCTTGAGTCACACATACGGGTATGTATGTTGCCTCACCCACCCCTGTCCCACCTCTGGCTTCCACGGGTAACAGCAGGCATACTTGACCCTCGCCAGCACCACCATGGCACCCAGGACGCCACTCAGCATCGAAAGAGATCACCTGATAGGCCTGTAGTGATTATGGCCTGAAGAGTTCAAGAGGAGACAGGATTGGAAGATGTGTCTTTGTGCATTTACACTGTACAATTCTGAAAGGTAAATTTAACATGACCAGAAAATGACTTATCATTCACACTTTCCCACATACTTTCAATGAGACTGTCCAGCATCAGTGAAGCATAGTAAACAATGTCTGAGAGAATCACTGGAGGCCAGTATTGGCGGCCGCATGATGGCTGATGCAGTGTCACAGGTAATAAAATAGCCAACATTGAATAAAGCGTTCCAGGGAACTGTAGGGCAAGAAGATCTATGTTGTTCCAATAGAGCCATAACACTGTGAGTCTCTCATGAAGGTGGGGGGCTGGGGAAGCAAGGTGATATTATCCAGAAACGGTGTATTTGAGAATGAAGAACACTAATAGATGGCACCTAGCCCTGAACAAGAAGAGATGGTGACTGGACTACCTCACATGCACCCATGAATTGTTGTAGTATGTTCTTCATCAAATTGCTTACACAGATAGAGACCCCACACAAAATGTTTGTCAGGGGCCCCATACACTTTAGGGGGCAACCCTAGTACTAGGCACACTCAGAGGTCTCCTGTGCTGCTCAGATGTGCAATTTCAAAATGGTGCACAGCCTCAGGACATTTTCATCCTCCACACTATAAGGGATGACAATTATTGAGTGTCAGCTCTGCACCTGGCACTGTGCTTGGGGCTATGCATAGTCTCATTTTATACTCAAATTAAGCCATGAGAAATAATAAGTAGCTTTTGTTTTACATCACTACACCTGAGAATAGCGTGTTAAGCAGCAATACCTCATTTAAAGATGTCTAGTTTTTTTGTTTTATTCATTTCCCCTGAACTGCTGTGGAGCAGGCAGTCCTCAGACCTTTTCATCTCCCTTTTACTACTGCAGAAATTGAGTCCTAGGAAGAAATGGGAGGCAGACTAGCAAGATCAGGCCAATAGACTTGCCCCAAGGAGGTGCGAAGAATACAGAACCAGAAGGAAAGGCCTTGACATCCCAGACTAGATGCAAGCCCTGCCTCAGGACCATCTTGTCTCACTAACAAATGGGAAGTTCTGAAGCGACCTGACAGCCTGGGGCTCTGCAAGCCCTCAAACACATCATGCCCAGACCAGGAAAGCACGTCTTCCTTCCCTGGAGCCGGAGAGGTATTGCCCTGGTTAGAGTCATTTGGGATCTCTGTAATGCCCTTTGTATTACTGAGCAAACCTTCATTCTTGCTGTTTAATTCACGCCATACAGAGTTGAGAGAGTAACAGAAATGGGGTTTGACACTGAAAACGCATCCAGGCCAGTGAACATGGCGTTGGGGGCACGTAGCATGAACAGCAAGTTCATTGCAAGTCTCCCCACTCACTCCAGCCAAAGATCTCAGGACCGCTTGCTGCCAGCCCCCTGCAGATAGAGAATGCGGGACAGAGCCTCTCTCCCCTCATTGCTTGACCTCTACAAGACATCCCCGAAGGCCACCATTAGGGCTCGGTGCAGGGAAACAGGGACCATTTCCCAAATGGAGTTCACATCACACAAAAAGCTCCAAGAGGCAGGAGAATATCAAGAACTTTATCTTCTCTCCTCCTTGCCAGTTAGTTTCTCACCTTTATTTCTAAGGTGTGTTTTAATCCACTAAGACCCGGGTCAAAGGGAGTGGAAACCAATCTATAAAAATGCACATGTGTAGTGTGTGTGTGTTTGTACAGGTGTAACAGAGAGAATGAATGAATATAGATGAAGAAAGGAGTGGACGTGTCACTGTCACTGTTGGTCTCCCTGTTCATTTCTCTACACACTGAATAGTTTGGGAGGAATCAGAAGATCCGAGGATGAAGCTGTGAATGAGCCCAACAAAAATCCTCATAGAGCTTACTTTTGAATCGTAGAGAAAAGTGCAAAAGCCAGGCAGTGAATGAAATAACATGACACATGGTATGTCAGATAGTGATAAGTGACATGGAGAAAAATGAAGCAGGAAGTAAGGATGAGTACAGGTCGGGTCTGGGGTCACATTTTTAAATAAGTTGGTTAAAGAAGGCCTAAGTGGGGACATAGCATTTACAAAGTTATTTGCCTAAGGCAGCTGTCATTAAGCAGCTCACAGAAGTTAGGAGATGCTGTTTTAAAAGGTAGTTTCAGGTAGGGAGGAGAAGCATATTAATTAGGAATTGTATTTGGCTGCTAGGAATTAAAATGTAAGTGGTTTAAACAAGATAGAAGTTTGTCTTTCATTTACATAAAAGTGGGGACAGGCAGGTCAGAGGTACGGAGGCCTCTGTGTTGTCTGTCCTCAGGGACTTGGGCTCCTTCCACCCTTCCGCTCCACCCCCCTGAGTTCCTGAGTTCATGGCTTCCATCTTCAAGCTTGCTTCAGCCAAGACAGTTGCTTTATCTCCAGCCATCACACCTGTTTTCTAAGCACAACGCCCCCTCTTACAGAGTCTTCTCAAGGCCCCACCCAGCATGATTAGCCTACATCTCATTGGCCACCCATGGCTGTAAGAGAAGCTGGGCATGTATTTTAGCCAGAAAGTGACTTCTCATGATAAGATTAAGCTTTTTTTTTTTTAACTAAGGAAAAAGAATGGCAATTAGCCATGTGCCTCAGGAAATGAGGGTAAGATGGAAGGAGTACTCCAGTATACAAAACAGCAGCTTTCTATGTTAACACAGTGGACAATTCAGCCTCCCACAGACCAGTGCAGCAGCTGCAGGGCCCATGGTACCTACGGGAGCCTGGGCTTAAAGCTTCTTGGGACAGAGCCTCCAGAAGCAAGATCACTGACACCGCATCACTTGGATCAATGCCCCACCCAGATCCTATTTTGTCTTATTTCATCAAATCACTGTTCCTTAAGTTTTAAGGAACTCTAAAGTTAATCTGGATCAAACCTCAAGCAACACTTGAATCCTCCCTCAGCATTCCAAAAAGATTTCCACCCAGTAGTTCCAGCCAAAAACCTAGTAGTAATCTGGATTCCCCTTTCTCTAACACCCTCCTAGCTCAGCCAACCTCCCAAAAAGATCCAACTATATCCTTTCCTTTTTTACTGCTATCAGTTTCTGCAAGCTCCACCCATCCTTTCCCCAGTGGTGAGCAGCCCAAATCTGGTCTCTCTGGTTCTGCCCTTGTAAACCCTACATTCCACTCACAACACAGCAGCCAAAATGTCCTTTTAATAATGTAAACCCAGCCTCTCACTTTCCTACTTATAACTCTCTGGTGGGGTTTCTCAACACATTGAGAGCAAAATCCAAACACCATGACCTGGCCACTCCCCATCTCTTTGCTTCTTTGTCCCTCCTCCCCTTTGCTTAGGCACTGCAGGCACACTGGCCTTTTTGTTACTTAGACACACCAAAGTCCTGCCCCCTTTCAGGGCTTTTATCTGCAATGCTCTTCCCTACATGGCCGGATCTTTCTTATCATTCAGATACCCACGAAAATAATCCAACCTCATCAGAAAGGCCTTCTCTGACTTACCCAATCTAATGAAGGCCCATCCCTACTAGACACTCCCTAGTACATCACTCTACTGTCTTTAGACATTTATAACTACAGGCACACCTTGGAGATATTGGGGGTTCAGTTCCAGACCACTGCAATAAAGTGAATGTCACAATAAGGCAAGTCAAATGAATTTTTTGGTTCCCCAGTGCATATGAAAGTCCATAAATGTGCAGTAGAATTATGTCTTTAAAAAAAACCTGTACATACCTTAACTAAAAAATACTTTATTGCTAAAAAATGTTAACCATCATGAGTTTTCAGTGAGTCATAATCTGTTTGCTGGTGGAGGGTCTTGCCTCAACATTGATGGCTGCCAACTGATCAGGGTGGTGGATGCTGGAGGCTGGGGTGGCTGTGGAAATTTCTTAAAATAAGACAACAAGGAAGTTTGCTACACTGACTGCTTCTTCCTTCCATGAACAATTTCTCTCTAGCATGCAGTGCTATTTGATAGCATTTTATCCACTGTAGCATAACTTTCAAAATTAGGGTCAATCCTCTGAGACCCTGCCTCTGCTTTATCAACTAAGTCTATGCAATATTCTAAGTGTTTTGTTATCACTTCAACAATCTTCACAACATCTTCACCAGGAGGAGAGTCCATCTCAAGAAACCACTTTCTTTGCTCAAGAGTAAGAGGCAATTCCTCATCCATTCAAGTTTGATCATGAGGTGACAGCAATTCAGTCACACCTTCAGGCTCCACTTCTAATTCTTCTGCTATTTCCACCACTCCTGCTGTTACTTCCTCCACTGAAGCCTTGAACCGCTTGAAGTCATCTCTAAGGGTTGGAATCACTTCTTCCAAACCTCTGTTAATGTTGATATTTTGACCTTTTCCCATGACAGTTTCCCATCTGCTGTTCAATGGAGCCACCTTCATTAATGATCCCAGCCAGACCTTCTGGGTAACTTGCTGCAGCTTCTCCATCAGCACTTGCTGCTTCACCTGTACTTTGATGTTACGGAGATGGCTTCTTTCCATAAACCTCACGAACCAGCCTCTGCTAGCTTCACACACTTTTCTTCTGCAGCTTCCTCAGCTTAGTCTTCAGAGAACTGAAGAGACTTAGGTTCTTTCTCTGGATTAGGTTTTGGCTTAAGGGAATGTTGTGGCTGATTTGATCTTGTATCCAGACCAATCAAACTTTCCCCATCTTAGCACTGAGGTTGTTTTACTTTCTTATCATGTGTGTGTTCACTGGAGTAGCACTTTTCATTTCCTTCAAGAATTTTTCCTCCGCATCCACAGCTTGGCTAACTGCCTGGCACAAGAGGTCTATCTTTCAGCCTATCTCAGCTTTTGACATGTCTCCTTCACTAAGCTTAATCATTTCTAGCTTTTGATTTAAAGGGAAGAGATGTGTAACCCTTGCTTTCACTTCAGCACTTAGAGGCCATTGTTGAGTTATTAACTGGCCTAATTTTTATATTTTTGTAGCTCAAGCAACAGGGAGGGAGATGGGGGAACAGCCTGTCAGTGCAGCAGTCAGAACACACACAGTGTTTATCGATTAAGTTCACCACCCTATATGGGGACAGTTATGGCACCCCAAAACAGTTACAATACTTACATCAAAGATCACTCATCTCAGATCACCATAACAAGTATAATAATAATGAAACAGTTTAAAATATTGTGACAGTTACCAAAATGTGACATAGAAACATCAAGTGAACAAACCCTGTTGGAAAAATGGCACTGATAGACTTGCTCAATGCAGGGTGCCACAAACCTTCCATTTATAAAAAACATGGTACTTGCAAAGCACAATAAAATGAGGTCTGCCTATAATTAAATTTAACACGCTCACACATTTCTTTCCTTGTTCATTATCACATTAAGTTCCATGAAGGCAGAAACACTGCGTCTTTTGTTGTCCCTAAACCCCAGCACACATCCACAGTGAGTGGCCCACGGTAGGCCTTCCACACTGTTGAATGATGTCATTTGAATTGCCCTCACTCTCTTAGTCACCTTTCTCTGAACACCTCCAGTTTGCGATAAGCCCTCTCAAATAGGTCCAAGAAATACAACTCAATTCTTATAAGAAACACAATTCTTAGAATGGTATCATTAGCAAAGAACAGCATGGAGCCCTTGAACACTATATAATGTCCCCTGTCCTGGTTCCATGGCTGATGTAGTAAATGAGCCATTTTTGTATACGGATGCATGGATCCATTTTGAGAATTTTCAGGGCTGGGGGGACCCCAGGTCAGAAATCACCTCCCCATATCATGCCATGTGATGATGTGTGATCATGAGTCAAGGCCCCCACAGCCCAGCAACTGAAAGAGTCTCCCTAAAACCAGCTTGAGATGAACCGTATATACTGGGGCCATGTCAAAGCCAAAATGCTTACCATATAACCATTCTTCTGATTTTGATGGTGACTTTCTATTTTAAGAAATAATCTAGAAGATTTTAGACCTTTTACTGCACATTATTCCAATTTTTTTAGGTGACACAGAGACTTCTATGTATTCACAAAACATCATTGTCTTTCCTTCTTGGGTGTAGAGCTGGACTAGTTAGGAGGGTCTGTCATTGAGTTTCGGCCAATGAACCGTGGGTGGAAATGATCTACACCACATGACGGAAGGGGACTGGATCCCTGAATGACTAAGCAGAGCAGAGTCATCTATATCCCCTACCTGAGTTGGAATGTGACATGAGTGAGAAATAAACTCTCATTGCACTAATAAGCCTCTGAGATTTTTTGAATGGTTTGTTATGACATTTATCCTACCCTGATTTATACAGAGGAATAAAATAAAGACCCTGTGATAATAATAATGTTACATTTTCAAAGAGAAGACAATTCAACTTTCAGCAATCTCAGCCATTTTGAGCTGTTACAAATTATGTAGTTTTAACATCAGCGGGTGATGAGCAAAAAGCTAGCGGCTTCTTAGATGACAAACATACTGCATTTGCTTTTCAAGTGCTGGAAATGTTTCTAACTAAAACATGAAAGAAATATTTTAACAGGCTGATTTGGGGAAAATGCTCCACGTGAAGGGACCAAAATGTTTTCCAAAAAGGGAACAATACAGTATGGTCCCAAAGCCCTGCCCAGGCTTTAATAGAGAGACATCCTAAGTGAAGTAAAATTGCTGGACTAACTCTGAAATTTAAGGGAAATTTTCTTCTGAGGGTGGGATGCTATTTAGTTATCACTTAAAATTTAAGATTTAGATTTCTAAAGCGATTTATTTAATTAAGGAAACTGTCCAAAGTCTTATCCTGACTTCCTTGGGATTCCTAGGATCAAACTGAATCACTCTTCTAAATGATCACCCTTCAAATATTTCTTGCTAACACTATATATTCAGGCCATTAGATATTCCTAAGAATCAGGAAGCATTTTTCTGTGTAATTAAGTTTTTCCTACATTGACTTCCTCTCCTTATATTTAATAAGAATAATAGCAATTAATAATAGCATCTGCAGTGCACATTAGAATTGACAAAAATATTTCATATCCATTATCAAGTTATACTACTTGGTAATACACTAAATAATCCATTTCTTTATGTATTCCATGTGTGGCATTTGTATAATTATAATTTCCTGACTTCCTAATGTTTCCTGGACAACCACAGCCCTACTCACTAATTATATACAGCAGTTAGTATGCATTATAATACATTTTATTTGTAAAATATGGATATATTTTACCAGAAGAGCAGAAGTATCAATTATCTCTAACAAAAATTAAATTGCAATAATTTTTTTAAATACACTCACCACATTTCTATAATTTCCTTTTTAAAATCCTTTGTTTCTCTGATCATTTTCAATATGTCTCATTTTCTTGTCCAGGAGTATCATTTCCAGGTTTCTGGCCTCTGGTTTGAGACCCATGGCCTGTGAATATTTTAAATAAAGCATAAGTATGGAAAAAATATGAAATGAATACAGATGCGAAGGTTATCTTTGGGTGGTATGATTGCTTTCTGATTTATGTTCATTTGGGTTTTGCAAGTTTTCATTTTATCTGCAGAGAAAAAATAAAAAATAAACATAAAGCACTTCTTAGCCACTTTAGCCACTTAGCTTTTGGCATAAAATTACACATAAAGGATTGGTTCTGGCACATTTTGGTCTTAGTAGTCTCTTGTTCTCAACTTCATATTGAAAAGGAGTGATACAGCAAAATGCGCTGGATGGAGCAGAATTCCTTCCCCTCCAAAGAAGACTACGTAGAAATGAACATCTTTTGGAGGCACCTGTTTTCTTTCAATGGGGATGACAGATAAAGTTTGGTTGAGAGATATGCCAATCACGTCATGAGGCAGATGGATTAACTTTCTAATGTTTCTTTCCTGACAATAAATCTCAAGTTTTACTTCTATGCTTAGCAAAATAGTTTTAGAAATATCGTTTGCTCAATAGAGATGATGCATTTTACTACTACTTAGAGCAAACCATTGATCTCTATCACTGTGGCATTAGGTAGGCCTCCCAAATCATCCTGGCATCTGCCCTCAGCCTCAGATAAATCACTGACACAGCCGTCAAGAAAAGGGAAATGCCATTTGGAACCAGGGAACCAAGAGGAAAATGTTTTGTGGTATCTCTATTTATGGCATTTCCTTTCTCTTAAGGACTTTGAGTATTCTAATTTCTTTTGCAATTTCCTCTTAGGAACTTCTCTCACGAAATATATTTTAACATAGTACAAGTTTTCCCAGGAGGTATTTTTGAGTTCTTAAAAAATTCTATACAGAGACTTCCGGGAAGATGGCGGTGTGAGCAGGGCGGCAGAAATCTCCTCCCAACACTATATTTATCTACGAAAACACCGAAAATACATCTATTCCTAAAAGAGAGACGAGAATACACAGGAAAGCGCACAGCGTGCAGCTACACCCGAGAGGACTCGGCACCCCAAGAGGCGGGTAAGATACGGAGCCGCGACCCGGCGGGACCCGAGCCCTCCCCCACCCCAGCGCACCGGCGGGAGGAGAGGATTCAGAGCCGGGAGGGAGTGGAAGTGCACCCCGCGAAGTAGCCAGCCCCGGGGATCTGCGCGGGGAGCGCTGACCCACATTGCGCAGTGCAGCGGAGATTGGAGAGACAGAGGGGCAGGATCTGAGCGGGGAACGCGCCAGGGTGCTTGCAGCCGGCTCCCGGGAAGGAAAAAAAAAAAACGCGCGCTTTCTTCAGCGGTCTTAAAGAGACAGGAGCCCAGCGGAGGAGCCGGATCGCCCCAGCACACTCAGCCCAGCAGGCTGGGAGTCCTGGGGAGTTTCAGACGCCTTAGCTGGCGACTGAGGAAGCGTAGCCATACTTAACACTTCTCACTGAGATCAGCAGCCTCCTATTCGTTCCCACCCCTGCCAGAGCGATAAAGGGCCCTGCGGAGCGGCACAGTCACAGCTGTTGAATAGTGGGGCAATAGCGCCACCTAGAGCATTCCCACAGAATCTACGTACGGTGGGCATTTTTTTGTTTTTTTTGTTTTGTTTTGTTTTTTGTTTTGTTTTTGTTTTTTCTTTTCTTTCTTTTTTTTCTTTTTTCTCTTTCTTTTTTTTTTTCTTCTCTTTTTAAAGTCTTAAAGAGCCCAGCTGACATACGTGGCAACTATCAGTGACCAAATTATACAGTCATGAAAAGACAGAGGAATATGGTTCAGACCAAAATCAACCAGACAACCCCAGAGAGGGAGTCTGAAGGGATGGAAATGCACAGCCTCCCTGAAAAAGAATTTAGAATAAAAGTCATAACCATGCTGATGGACCTACAGAGAAATGTGCAAGAGCTGAGGGAGGAAGTGAGGGAACTGAAGAAAGACAATACAGAAATCAGACAAGCGATTGACGGGCTGAACAGCAGAATGGATGAGATGCGAGAGACTGTTAATGGAATAGAAAACAGAGAACAGGAGTACAGAGCAGCTGAGGAAGAGAGAGATAAAAGGATTTCTAGGAATGAAAGAATATTAAGAGAACTGTGTGACCAATCCAAACGGAACAATATTCGCATTATAGGAGTACCACAGGAAGAAGAGAGAGAAAAAGGGATAGAAAGTGTCTTTGAAGAAATAATTGCTGAAAACTTTCCCTCGCTGGGGAAGGAAGTAGTCTCGCAGTCCACTGAAGCTCATAGATCTTCCAACACAAGGGACCCAAGGAAGACAACAACAAGACACATAATAATTAGGATGGCAAAGATCAAAGATAAAGACAGGGTATTAAAGGCAGCTAGAGAGAGAAAAAAGATCACCTACAAAGGAAAACCCATCAGACTATCATCAGACTTCTCCACAGAAACCTTACAGGCCAGAAGAGAATGGCATGATATATTTAACGTAATGAAACAGAAGGGCCTCGAACCAAGAATATTGTATCTAGCACAATTATCATTTAAATATGATGGAGGGATTAAACAATTTCCAGATAAACGAAAGTTAAGAGAATTTGCGTCTCATAAACCACCACTACAGGATATCTTAAATGGACTGCTCTAGAGGGAAGCACACCTAAGGCTAAAAAGATGTCACCAGAGAAAATAAAATCATAGCAAAGAAAGCAGACCATCCAAATGCCAACTAAAGGCAAAGAATAAAACACCTATTATAGAAAGAATGAGGAGGAGGAATAAGAAGGGAGAGAAAGAAAGAAACATCAGACTGTGTTTACAATAACTTAACAAGAAAGTTAAGTTAGATTGTTAGATAGTAAAGAAGCAACCCTTGAACCCTTGGTAACCACGAATCTAAAGCCAGCAATGGCAATAAGTACATACCTATCAATAATCACCATAAATGTAAATGGACTGAATGCACCAATCAAAAGACACAGAGTAACAGAATGGATAAAAAGCAAGACCCATCTATATGCTGCCTACAAGAAACTCACCTCAAATCCAAAGATATACACAGACTAAAAGTGAAGGGATGGAAAAAGATATTTCATGCAAACAACAAAGAGAAAAAAGCAGGTGTTGCAGTACTTGTATCAGACAAATAGACTTCAAAACGAAGAAAGTAGCA
>JAVSCE010008185.1:0-159327 GCA_032199065.1 Smutsia gigantea | reverse complement strand
TGTAGGCCCGTTTGTTCATTTTTGCTTTTGTTTCCCTTGCCTGAGGAGATGTGTTGAGGAAAAAGTTGCTCATGTTTATATTCAAGAAATTTTTGCCTACGTTTTTTTCTAAGAGTTTTATAGTTTCATGACTTACATTCAGGCCTTTGATCCATTTTGAGTTTAGTTTTCTATATGGGGTTAGACAATAATCCAGTTTCATTCTCTTACATGTAGCTATCAAATTTTGCCAACACCAGTTGTTGAAGAGGCTGTCATTTCCCCATCGTATGTCCATGGCTCCTTTATCAAATATTAATTGGCCATATATGTGTGGGATTATATCTGGGATCTCTATTCTGTTCCATTGATCTGTGGGTCTGTTCTTGTGCTGGTACCAAATAGTTTTGATTACTGTGGCTTGTAAGTTAGAAAGCCTAATCCCCCCAGCTTTGTTCTTCCTTCTCAGGATTGTTTTGGCTCTTCGGGGTCTTTTGTGGTTCCATATGAATCTTAGAACTATTTGTTCTAGTTCGTTGAATAATGCTTTTGGTATTTGATAGGGATTGCATTTAATCTGTAGATTGCTTTAGGCAGGATGGCCATTTTGACAATATTAATTCTTCCTATCCATGAGCATGGGATGTATTTCCATTTATTGTGTGTCTTCTTTAATTTCTCTCATGAGTGTCTTGTACTTTTCAGGGTATAGGTCTTTCACCTACTTGGTTAGGTTTATTCCTAGGTATTTTATTCTTTTTGATGAAATTGTAAATAGAATTGTTTTCCTGATTTCTCTGCTAGTTCATTGTTAGTATATAGGAATATAACAGATATCTGTGTATTAATTTTGTATCCTGCAACTTTGCTGAATTCAGATACTAGTTCTAGTAGTTTGGAGTGGAGTCTTTAGGGTTTTTTATGTACAATATTATGTCACCTGCAAAGAGTGGCAGTTTAACTTCTTACCAATCTGGATGCCTTTTATTTCTTTGTGTTGTCTGATTGCCCTGGCTAGGACCTTCAATACTATGTTAAATAAAAGTGGGAAGAGTGAGCATCCTTGTCTTGTTCCTGATCTTAGAGGAAAAGCTTTCAGCTTTTCACTGTTAAGTATGATGTTGGCTGTGGGTTTGTTGTATATGGCCTTTACTATGTTGAGGTACTTGCACTCTATACTCATTTTGTTGAAAGTTTTTATCATGAATGGATGTTGAATTTTGTCAAATGCTTTTTCAGCATTTATGGAGATGATCATATGATTTTTGTCCTTTTTGTTGATGTGGTGTATGATATTGATTTTCAATATTACACCATCATTGCATCCCTGAAATAAATCCCACTTGGTCATGATGGGTGGTCTTTTTGATGTGTTTTTGAATTGTTTGCTAATATTTTGTTGAGTATTTTTGCATCTATCGTCATCAGGGATATTGGTCTGTAATTTTCTTTTATGTGGTGTCTTCGTGATGCCGGCCTCATAGAATGAGTTTGGAAGTATTTCCTCCTCTTCTACTTTTTGGAAAACTTTAAGGATGATGGGTATTAGGTCTTCTCTAAATGTTTGATAAAATTCAGTGGTGAAGCCATCTGGCCAGGGATTTTGTTCTTAGGTAGCTTTTGATTATCAGTTCAATATCATTGCTGATAATTGGTCTGTTCAGATTTTCTGTTTCTTCTTGGGTCAGCCTTGGAAGTTTGTATTTTTCTGGAAAGTTGTCCATTTCTTCTAGGTTATCCAATATGTCAGCATATAATTTTTCATAGTATTCTCTAATAATTCTTTGTATTTCTGTGGTGTCTTATGATTTTTCCTTTTTCATTTCTTATTCTGTTTATGTGTATAGATTCTCTTTTCTTGATAAGCCTGGCTAGGGGTTTATCTATTTCTTTTATTTTCTCAAAGAACAAGCTCCTACTTTCATTGATTCTTTCCATTGTTTTATTCTTCTCAATTTCATTTATTTCTGCTCTGGTCTTTATTATGTCTCTCCTTTTACTGACTTTGGTCCTCATTTTTTTTTCTTTTTCTTGTTTCATTAATTGTGAATTTAGACTGTTCATTTGGGATTGTTCTTCTCTCTTGAGGTAAGCCTGTATTGCAATATATTTTACTCTTAGAACTGCCTTTGCTGCATCTCATAGGTTTTGCCCTGTTGAGTTTTCATTTGTCTCCAGATATTGCTTGATCTCTATTTTTATTTGATCATTGATCCATTGATTATTTAGGAGCATGCTTTTAAGCCTCCATGTGTTTGTGGGCTGTTTTGTGTTCTTTGCATAACTTATTTCTAGTTTCATACCTTTGTGATCTGGAAGCTGGTGGCACAATTTCAATCTTTTTGAATTTACTGAGGATCTTTTTGCAGCCTAGTATGTGATCTGTTTTGGAAAACACTCCATGTACACTTGAGAAGAATGTGTATCCTGTTGCTTTTGGGTGGAGTGTTCTGTAGAGGTCTGTTAGGTCCATCTGTTCTAATGTGTTGTTCAGTGCCTCTGTCTCCTTACTTATTTTCTGTCTGGTTGATCTGTCCTTTGGAGTGAGTGGAGTGTTGAAGTCTCCTAGAATGAATACATTGCATTCTATTTCCCCTCTTAATTCTGTTAGTATTTGTTTCACGTATGTAGGTGCTCCTGTGTTGGGTGCATAGATATTTATAATGGTTATATCCTCTTGTTGGACTGACCCCTTTATCATTATGTAATGTCCTTCTTTGTCTCTTGTTACTTTCTTTTTTTGAAAAGTATTTTGTCTGTTATAAGTACTGCTACTTCTGCTTTTTTCTATCCCTTCACTTTTAGTCTGTGTATGTCTTTGGGTTTGAAGTGAGTCTCTTGTAGGCAGGATATAGATGGGTCTTGTTTTTTTATCCATTCTGTAACTCTATGTCTTTTGATTGGTGCATTCAGTTCATTTATATTTAGGATGATTATCAATAGATATGTACTTATTGCCATTTTAGGCTTTAGATTCATGGTTATCAAAGGTTCAAGGGAAGCTTCCTTACTATCTAACAGTCTGTCTTAACTCACTTATTACACTATTTCAAACACAGTCTAAAGGTTCTTTTTTTCTCCCTTCTTCTTCTTCTTCCTCCTCCACGCTTTATATGTTAGGTATCATATTCTATACTCTTTGTGTATCCCTTGACTAATTTTGTGAATAGTTGTTTTAATTTTGCATTTGCTTAGTAATTAATTGGTGTATTTCCTTTACTGTCATTTTATTTTCTCTTTTATTTTCTTATTTTTAAGCTATTTAGTCTTAGGAGCACTTCCATCTAGAGCAGTCCCCCAAAATAACTGTAGAGATGGTTTATGGGAGGTAAATTCCCTCAACTTTTGCTTATCTGGAAATTGTTTAATCCCTGCTTCAAATTTAAATGTTAATCTTGCTGGGTATTCTTGGTTTGAGGCCTTTCTGTTTGATTGCATTAAATATATCATACTCCCTTCTGGCCTGTAAGGTTTCTGCTAAGAAGTCTGCTGATAGCCTGATGGGCTTTCCTTTATAAGTGACCTTTTTTCTCTCTCTGGGTGCTTTCAATACTCTGTCCTTATCTTGATCTTTGCCATTTTAATTATTATGTCTTGGTGTTGTCTTCCTTGGGCCCCTTGTGTTGGGAGATCTCTGCATTTCCATGACCTGAAAGACTATTTCCTTCCCTAAACTGTGGATGTTTTCAGCAATTATTTCCTCAAAGAGACTCTCTCTCTTTTTCTCTCCCTTCTTCTTCTGGTAGTCCTATAATGTGAATATTGTTCTGTTTGGATTGGTCACACAGTTCTCTTATTATTCTTTCATTCTTAGAGATCCTTTTTTCTCTCTGTGCCTCAGCTTCTTTGTTTTCTTGTTCTCTAATTTCTATTTCATTTACTGTCTTCTCTGTCTCATCTAATCTATTTTTAAATACTTCCATTGTAGTTTCATTTCAGTACTGTGTTTTTCAAAGTTTCTCTTTCTTGAAGTCCTCCCTGAGATCTTGAATATTTTTCTGTAGCTCTGCTTATTTTTATTTTGAAATATTTATCAAGAAGATTGATGATTTCAGTTTCACATAGCCCTCTTTCTGGCATCTTTTCCTGTATATTTGTTTGGAAAAAATTTTTTGCCGTTCATTTTTTTAGTGATTCCTATGAAATGATAACTTTGTGTAGGTGGTGTTCTCTAGTGCCCAGAAGCTCTACTCTCTGGAGCTGCAGAGCACCTGTAGCAATGTTGGGGATCGCAGGTGAGCAGAACTGGTGCCTGCTGGGAGAGAAGAGCTCTTTCCTGCCTTCCTGGTTGTAGCGCCTGCCTCCACTGCCTGTTCCAGTGGGCTGAGCATACAGGGAGAAGCCTCTGTGCTAAATCCCTGGAGCTGCCATAGGCAGGGCCACCCTCCAGCTGGCCTGGCACTATGGTGGGGGCTGCAGGTATGTGGGATCAGTGCCTGCCAGGAGGAAAGAGTGGCAGGGTGTGTACCTCAGTGGGTGGGCCTCAGGGCTGCTGTTGCCAGCCAGGGGCTGGAGTGTCTGAAGCTCTTGAGAGTTCCCAACTTTGGCTTACCTGGAAATTGGGCTGAGTGTGCTGGGACGATTTTGTCCACCTGCCCTTTCTTCTGAGCAGTGAGCTCTGTGTAATCTTTGCCCATTTACCACCCCTCTTTCTTTTGTCTCAGGGGGGCTGGTTGAGCTCTTTCCTGCCTTCCTGGTTCTAGCACCTGCCTCCACTGCCTGTGCCAGTGGGTGAGTGCTCTTCACAGGTACCTGTTCTTCACAGGTGGATGTAATCTCAGTCTCTCCAAGTATTCTGACTGTCTTTGCTTTCCAACCGCACTAATCTCCAGAGCAGTAATGTAATGTGTTTGTGCTCCCAGAGCAGATCTCCAGAGCTGGGTGTTCAGCAGTCCTGGGATTCTACTCCCTCCCTGCTCTGTTTCTCTTCCTCTAACCTGTGGGTTGGGATAGGCAGACAGCTTGGGTCCTGTCAGATCACAGCTTTGCTTCTTTACCCTTTTCTGTGAGGTCTTCTCTTTTACACAGATGTAGGCAGTCTTCAGGTCACTCTTTCAGGATTAGTTGTATTTGCTGTATTTTCATGTTATATGTGGTTTTGGGAGGAGGTTTCTGCCTCACTTCTCACACTACCATCTTTTTCCCATGTCGCAGGCATGATCAGTTATTAACTCCATTTCTCTTTCCCCTTTCTGGAAGATGAGGGTGGTGGTGAGGCTGAAAATTCCAAACTTCTAATCATGGCTCAGTTTTTTTGGTGACCGTTTCCATCCAGGAGTTTACCCAGAGTCAATAGAACAGTAGAACAATAGATGCTCCTAGTGCTTTTACCATTTAGGAAATTTCAAGGGTTTCCAGAGCTCTGTGTCAGGAACTGTGGGCAGAGACCAATATATATTTTGTATTATCTTACAGGGCCTCCATTTTCTCCTCTGTCAAATGGGAATATTAATACATACTTCATAGTCACATGATATGTTTTGATGCCTGTGCATAGATGTTCAATAAGCATGTGTCCTTCTCTGACAGGGTCCAAGGTAGTCTCCAGCTATATAAGATTCTTCTTAGACCTGCCCTTTGGTCAGAGAATGATTTCCAGAAGGAATGAGAGAAAAATGTTGATTTTGTTGATTACCTATTGTGGTAGGCTGAAAAATGACCCCCACATCCAAATCCCTGGAATTTGTGAAAGTTACTTTATATGGAAGGGGGGTTGCATCTTTGAAGATGTGATTAAGTTAAGGATCTTGAGATGGGGAGATTATCCTGGATTATCTGAGTGGGCCCTAAATCCAATCACATGTACTTTCAGTAAAAGGAAGGTAGAGGGAGATTTTACACACACAGAAGAGAAGGCCACATGGAGACAAAGGTAGAGATGGGAGTGATGGGGCCCCAGGTCAAGGAATGCCAGCAGCCACCAGAAGCTACAAGAGGCCAGAAATGCTTCCCTTCTAGAGCCTATGGAGGGAATGCAGCCTGGCCAACACCTTGATTTTGGCCAAGTGAAAATGACTTTGGCTCAGTGAAACAGGAGCAGCGCTGAGCCCACCTCTCAGTAACACACTGACCCACTAGAAAGATATCCGGCCTTACATAGCGTAGTGGTTTTAAAACATGTTTGCCGATTCTTTGACATCCTCCTATCAAGAGATGGGGTCTAATTCTCTTCCCCTTAAATGTGAGCTGGCCTCATTGCCTAGCTTCTACTGCATAGAATGAAGTGAATATGACATTGTGTGATTTCCAAGGCTAGAACATAAAGGCTATACAGCTTCCTCTTGGCTTGTTTTTGGCATCTAGCTCCTATGCTAGGAGGAATCCCAGGACACACGGAGAGGTCATGTGTAGGTGTTCTAGCTGACAGCCTCAGCTAAGGTCCCAGGCAACAGCCAATGTCCACTGCAAGCATGTAGATAAGCCTTTAGGTGAATGGAGCCACAGCTACCATCTGACTGTGACCACTTGAGAGATCTAAAGCAAGAACCACCCAGCTGAGCTTAGTCAACCCCCAGAACTGTGGGAAATATGATCTACACTAATGAATGGTTCTTGCAATAATGACATGATTGTTATTGCAGTTTGGGTGTAGTTTGTCACACACCACTATACAGCCAGAACACAGGTGGCTCTCTGTAAGGTGTCACGCCAGGCCCAGGACTGGAAGCTCACTGGTAAAGGTGAGCCTCTGATCATTTCTCAGTAGTCACAATGTAAATCCTGAGCTGCCTGCCCTGACCTACTGTAGATATGACATCTTGAACTGTTGTTTCTGTCCCTAATTTTTTAGCTTCTGATCTCATCAATCCTTTTTGCATCTCTCCTTGCCTCCCCTCACACTTGGATGCAAGCTTTGTGTGTATAGTCCTGGTTGGGCTACTTTAGCAAAGAAAACTCTAGATTTGCCTTCCTGAGACCATGATCCACATGCTCCCTCTGGTGCTCACTGGTTGTCCTGGACGTACCTGACTTCTAGCTCAGCCCTCTTAGAATCCATGCTGAGGATGTCATTTCCACTACCCACACACTGTGCCCCAGCAATTGTGCCCAGTTTGAGTTTGCTCTGACCAGGGATCAGATACTGAACATTGTTTGCAGATATGAGGTCTTGGAGAACAACAAATACCTCAGGAGAGGGGCAGGTTCAGGGGCTTCAGGTCAATCTTCCTAGATTGGTAAGGGTGAGGGCGCTCAGCAGAAGTTTTTGGTCTGGGGTTCTGTGAGCAGCTGGGAGAAGCAGAGGGTGCTGGTGGTTGGCACTGGGCATGGCAGACTAGTGTCATTTCTGTATCTCATAGCCAGAAAGATCTCTCTCTCTCCATGATGGCTGCTCACAACTTTGTCTATTTTTAATACTCATAGTTTCACAAATCAGTATATAATCACACACAGCAATAATAATAAGCTTCAATTTATTAGCCTTTCCATTGCCAAGTGCTATGTAAAGTGATTTATGCATTATACCATTTAATCTGTAAAATAATCCCATGAGGTAGATACTGTTATTATCCTGCCCCCCTTTTTTTACAGATGAGGTAACTGAGGCTCAGAGAAGTCAAGTAGTTTATCTAAGACCAAAAAGTAAATAAATGATAGAGCTGGAATTAAAACTCAGGTTGACATGCACATTTGTAATCAGGAGAATCCAGGTTAAGATCACAATGTAGTATCCATTTTGCATCCATTATATTGGCAAAAATTAACAAGATTGATAATACCAAGAGTTGGTGAGAACGTGGAGCAAGAAGAACTGTCAGACACTGCATGCATGGGAGTGTAAGTGGCCCACTTGGAAAACATGTTTTTTGTAAACTTGAGCATTTACATACCTCTGATTCAACACTTCTTATAGACCCGAGAAACTCTTATATTCATGCCCCAAGGAATATGAACATGAATGATTACAGCAGCATTGGTAATAATAGCAAAATACTGTGTCAGTCAGAGATAGTCAGGAGGCAGAAACCACCCACGCTTTTTAAACAAAGAGAATATAAAGAATTGTTAACTAGGTATAAAGTTGGTAACTGGGTAACTGAAAGGTTATAAAAAGAACTCTAAGATATATAATGCACTTGCTGGAAGCATTTACCACCCCCAGGTCTGAGGGAACAAAGAGAAGAGGCTGAGATTATTAAAATTTAAAAATGTAGAGGAGCTCTGGGGAGCTATGTTTCAGATATCTGAGAAGGGAGCTCTACTCAGCTAGAGCTCATGTCTCTGGGCTCAGAGAAGGACCAGGTAGGGAAAGAACTCAGACTTCCAGGGAGGAGATGCTGGTGTCTGAGCTTTGGGAAAAGGCACCACAGGCCTGGGACCTAGAACCTTGAGAAGGGGGTGCTGGCGATGTCACAGGGAGGAATTGCTGCTGTGAGGTGAAGAAGCATGGCCGGATGGTGCTCATGAACAGAAAGCCCACAGGAAGCTACAGACAACACAGATGAAGAAGCAAGTCCTCTTTCCCTCCTCCAGCCTTGCAGTGTCCCTCTAGGCCCACTCTGCTTTTTGGCAAAGTTTAATAAAATCTAACCTGGAGCAGCTGGTAACACAGAAATGTGGTTTGTGGGGTTCCAATCCCACATCACAGAGCAGGTATATTTTGAAGTATTTATTTTTAATTGTGGTAAAATACAACACAAATGTTACTGTATTAACCATTTTAAGTGTACAGCTCAGTGACACCAAGTGCATTCACATTATTTGTTCATCTCCACGATCCATCCACAGAACGTTTTTCATCTTGCAAAACTGAAACTGTGTACTCATTAAACAATAACTTTGCAGGACCCTTAGCAACCACCATTCTACTTCTTGTCTATAGATTTGACTGCTCTAGGCACCCCATTTAAGTAGAATTATATAGTTTTTGTCCTTTTGTGATGGTTACTTCACTTATCATCATGTCTTCAAAGTTCACTCATGTTGTAGTATGTGCCAGAACTTCCTATCTTCAGAAGGCTGAATGATATTCTATTTTATGTGTATACCACATTTTGTTTACCAGCTATTCATAGAGAAGTATTTTTTATATTATCACATATGATATAAAATTCCCAGGTTGGTCTGGCTATGAACATTGTACATATAAATGCACCAGCCCCACACTTGGCCTCTGTACACAATGGCTTTTTCAAGGTCATAAAAACAATATTCTAACAATGTGCAAGTAGATTTTCAAAAATAAAATGATCACTGATTGGACCTCGACATGAGGATTTAAAAATTTTTTCATCTGTTCCATTTTAAAGTCTCTCTTACAGGTAAATATAATTTTTTAGGTTTATGACTTCAGCACCCCATACAGTTGAGTATTCTGCCACATCATAAATGTTGTCTGTTATTACAGGGTTGTTTTTGACAATCCTGAATGAGTAAACTGCCATTTTCCTGATCATTTCTTTTCTTTGCTTCTTTGAACATCCGGACTGTATTCCTCAGGATCATTTGTTTGCAAATGAGGGAAACCCTACTCAGATCAGTTTAAGCAAAAACAAATTGGTGTGTTCAGTGGTAAGTGGAATTTACTGGTTTTGTCACTGGAAATGCAGGAGTAACTCACAGAACTAGGGTTTGAAACGGGGGACTAAAAAGAGCCAACACTAGCACTCTTCCTCTCTGCCCATCTCTTGTGTTGCCCTCTTTCTAATTTTCTTTGAAGATACAGCCTCTTTCTTTCCTATCTTAGTCAGTTCTTCTTCACCTGGCAGGGAGCAAGGTCACTGGAAGCCCCTGCTTTGCAAATGTAGTAAAAAGAGCATCCAGCTAGCAATTTCAGAGAAGGATGTGATAGGCCTAGTCACATGTCCATCCTTTTGGCCAAGGGGGTGACAGGCATCAGTGCTTTCAGATAAAGAGGAATGAGAAGTCCTGCTGGGAAGACAGAAAAACCATCAGGTCACTGGGGGCTTGGGTGGGGGTGGGTGGCAGTTGGGGAGTACTGTTCTTCACTATGGCAACACTAGATAAACATCCTCACACACATTGAGTTCTTTCTTTGTTTTAACAATAATCTTGTGAGAAACTCTCAAGTCTTGGTGCTTGCCAGAGGCATGTAACATGTTTGTATTCACATCTGACACCTTATTTATGCCTCACCAAACACCCTGATGAGTAACAGAAAAGGAACCAGTAACACAGAGAAGTTGAGTGACCAGTCTAGGATCACAAAGAGGACAAAGGCAGAGGAGAACGCAGAGCCTTGGATTCCTGACTTCCATTCCAGTACTCTGCCCCAGCAACATCACAATCACAGTTTAGACCAGTGGTAGGAGGGTTCAAGCCTAGGGTCATCTCTGGCCAGTTAAGGGAGGGAGCTTCGTCTGCTGTCTCCCCCTTGGAGGAGCTGGGCCAGCCCCCTAGAGCAGGTGGGCTGGCGGCCTGTGCCTTCTGATCCTGCTCGAGCTCTGATGGGGGATGTCACTCCAGGGGACCTGGCATCCTCCCAGTGGGCACTCTCAGCACGCAGTTCCTCCAGGACACTGTGAAGATGCCTCAGTGTGAGCAGGAGTCTCTGGTCTTGGACCTGCATTTCACCCTAGGAGAGAGAACAAGTCTGGGAGGGCCTGGCCTTTGTTCAGAAAGCCTGTTTCCGTCACTGTCTCATTGGAGACAAGCCCCCAACCTCGCAGAAGATGTGTCCACCAAAACTTCCAGTTCTTCATCTGTAAAGTGCAAAGCAAACTGCTTACCTTTCAAGGCTTTTATGAGGACTGAATGAACTAGCCCATGCTCTAAAATATGACATGCTGAACTTCTGAGCTCTGTGATTACCTTCATCACCATCATCATCATTATTAAATATTATTATTTACAGCTGAACTATATGCTTTACTATTCACTGTAACAAACAAATCACTTTATAAGTTGAAGGTGATATTGACTTCATATTAAAACAAAATGGAATACACCCTGTGAGCAGGCAGGAGTCCTTTCGGACAGTGATTGTCAGCAAAAGGTCCTGGAAACCCTTGGGTCCCAAAAACTCTTTCAGAGAGATTAAAACTATTTTATTTACAATATTAAGATATTATTTTCTCTTGCCCTTCATCTTCTTATGAGCATACAGTGGAGTTTTCCAGAAGCTACATGATAATGTGACATGGCATCAGATTACGTGAAGAAACAGACAGGAGAATCCAGTATTTTCTATTAAGGGAGACAATAAAGAGATTTGTAACAATGTCAAACAGTGCACTCTTCTCATCAAACATTTTCTTTGAAAAATATAGTTATTTTAAAGTTATTTTATTAACGTAGTAAGTTTACCATTGTTATTTTTAAATGCATTAATAAATAAACGCTAAAAATTTCTCAGTTTTGATTTCTAGCTCAGTCAACATTGAGAGATATAACTCACATAAACAGAGCTTTTTGGTGTCCTTAATGGCTTCTAAGGAAGTAGAGGTCCTAAGACCAAAAACTTTGAGAACCACTGCTTCAGAAGTGTACCATCCTCACTCACCCATCTCCACTCTTTCCTCCCGGTTTTCCCTAGGGATTTTTTTTTCTCTCCCCACCCCCATACATTTTCTCTCTTTTGCTTTCTCTTTTAAGATGTTAAATTTTAATTTTTCTCACTAGATAATTCCCACACATGATACCAAATGTAAAAGCTAACAAAGGGCATATAGGGAACAGCTTCCCACAGCTCATCTCACTCTAGGTGACAATTCAGTATCCTCCCCTAGGGGCGACCACTGGGAATGGTAGATTTCCCTTCAGGAGCTGGCGCAGGCACAGCTCATTAGTTGTACTAATTCTCTGTCTGTCTGTCTGCCTGTCTCACTCTCACCCCAGGAGATAATTATTAACATTATTTCTCCATTAAGAATAGCTTTTTTATTTTCACGAGACATGAATTACTTTACAAATCAGAAGATAAAGCCCATCTCTTCCTCTCCACCACAAGAGCAGATAGAAAGAGGAAACTTGCAGGTGTAAGAGCATCTCTGAGAGCGCTGGGATTTCCCAGGCTGCAATGGGGTAGTACAGGGCCAGCCCTTCCTAATTCCTGAGAAAATGTTAAGCCTGTGTTTTCTCAGTCTTAGGGTTTTTCACATTTTTTTTCATCCCAACTTTAGCTCCAGCTCTGGGTGTGTGCTGGTGAGGATGACATTAGGTGCCCAGCATGGAAGAGGTGGTAAGGGAGACAGTGGACTCAGTGCCTTTGGCTTTGAGGGCTGGAAACCCCGACCAAACTGACTTCAACAGTAAGAAGGTGTCCTGGCTCACATGGTGAGAGGTCCTGAGGAAAGGTGGGCTCTGGGCTCAGTTTGCTCAAGCTCTGCAGTGTGTAGCTCCTTCCTCCTTCCAAACAGATGCCAGTTAGTCATCAGACTGGTTTGCCTTGTCACAACACAGCTGCAGCTATCTGCCCTTTTTTCAATCCCACCAGACTTTGGGGCTTACATGAGCCCAGGAAAGGAAGGAGAGCACTGGATTTTTGTCCATAGTAGTCATTAATGTTGCTGATGTTGTTCCTTTTACTGCATGAAGTGACTGTCTACTGTCGGTTCTTCCCTGATGGTCAAGTGGGGCTTCTTGGCTGGACTCCCGAGGGGTCCTTATGGAGTCACATGAGTGCCATGTGAGAGAGGTTAAAAGCAGGCTTAACTGGGAAATGTACAAGTCAGGGATCAGCAAGTAGACACTCAAGGCCCCCATCTCTTGGCGTCATGTGGAGGGAGGTGCTCAGGCCTGGAGACTGTACCCCAGGTAGCCTTCCCCCAACGCTGTCTTGTTCTCCCTCTTTATGGGGTGAGAGAGAGAGGTACTTTATCAGATAGAAATCGGTTGAGTTCAGGCACTAAGCAGTCTCAGAATGGGTGCCCAGTGTTTAGGGGAGCACAGGGAAGGCCCAATGCCCAGCCTCCAGATTCCCGAGGACTGTAAGAAGCTGCAGGTCCCATGAGATGCCCACTGGGTTAGCCCTCCCACTGGGGTGGGGATGGGGCTGGGTCCCAGCTGGTCTGTTATCTGGAAACGTAGAAAGTCATTTTTGAGTATTCTCATTTGTCCCTTCCCAGAATAAAAAGCTAGCTTATTGGGATAGAAGGAACCTTCCAAGGTTTCTGAACCACTTCTTTCTCTCTTTTGGCTGGTGTCCCCAAGCATTTTGGGCTATCTCCCTACTTTTGGACTTGGAGAAAACATCACAGTAGAGGCATAAGGCCTGGCTTCCTGAGCAGCTACCAGGGACCAAGTAACATGACCCGTAAGTTCAGAAGAGTTAGTTCCCATGGGTTGGACCTTTATCAATGGGAGGTGGGAGAGAGGAGTACATTGGGCAAATTAATTACCTCTTCTTCCTGTCTCCCCTGAGGTGCAGATCCTCCTTCAGCCCCCACAGACCATCCTGCAGCCAGGTATACCAGCTGCTGAGAGAGCCGCTGGCCTCTTCAGGGCTCCTCCTGAAGTGGCAGTCAGTGTGGTAACCCAGTGAGTCACCTGGCATGGCACTGCCTCTTGTCACCACTCCCTATCTTCTTCATTTTCACCACTCTGGGCTTGTACCTCCAAACAAGTCACCCTAATCCTTGTGTGAGCCTCTGCTGTCAAGAGGACCCAGGATGAGACAGTGTACATAAGGGTCCACCTGGGCCAGGAATGTAATGATCAACAGAGCCAGGAATATAATGGTCAACAGAGATGTTTCAAGCAGACACTAAGTGAATTACACCCATTTTCTCACTGAATGCTTACAATGCCCTTGCAATGTTGGTACTATTGTTAGCCATGTTATGATAAGGAAACTGAGGCTGAAAGAGGTAAAGCCATTCACTAGAGGCCACATGGAAACAGAGCTGCATATGTTCCCAGGACTCACTGTAATTCTAAAACCAGTCTGGCAAGCACCGCACCCAGAGCCTCCTATATAGGCCATGACCCACTTATCCCAGCTCCCGAGATGGTGACTACACTTCATGGCTGGCCTGAGAGGGGTGCCTGCAGGGCCTACACCCCAGCCTGCAGCATCTGCCCCAGCCAAGGAGGAAATGAAGAGGGGGACCAGGGAACCTTGGAAGATAAGAGGGTGGAAGCACCAGGTAAAAAGAAATGCAAAGCCTTACCAGCTCCTTTCTCAGCCACTTCAGGGTCTGCCCAAGATTCAGGGCTGGCTCTTCTGCTGTTTCCATCTCAGTGTCCTTGGGAGAGACCTTGATACTGACCTGGTGATAGGCCTGAAGGACCTTTGACTTGCACAGCCTCCCACTACTTCAGGCTGGGAGCAGTGTCTGGCCAAGTCACTGGGGATGGAGTTAATGAGTGCAGGAAGTGGCTCACACAGGAAAATGAGGTTTTTTTTTTTAAAGGGCTTCCGTGCTCTGAATAGAGTAAGGAGGGAGGGAAAGACCATTTGGTTATGGGTTCTTCAGTACCTGCAGGTTCCAGAAGCCGGGATCTGATACCAACAGGATCACAGAGGCTGCAATGCTTTATTTAAATGATATATAAAACAACAGTAACTATATGAGAACAAGTGCCCCTTTCTGAGGGCTTGTTTTGCTCTAAGTGCTTTACATATGTGTGTGTATATATATATGATCTCTTTTGGGGCAGATACTGCATCTGTGTTCCACAGAGCCCAGACAAAGGGAAATGCTCACTTTCCAAGTCCCCTTGCTTCTGCAATGGCTATGCAATCCATTTTTAGCAAATAAGATCAAAGAAGAAATTTGCTGTTAGACATCTAGGAAAACTTTTACCTACTTGATAAAAGGAAAAATGTCAGTGATGCTCCCCCTTTACTCCTAACTTTATTACTTTCCTTCTGCCTTGAATGTGGATGTGATGCCTGGAGCTACTGCACCATCTTATAACCTTAAGACAAAGTCCAAGAAAATTGCAGAAACATTTGAAATCGCTTAGTCATAGAATCACCAACAGGTGGGCAAACAGAGTTTTAATGGACACACCATTTATTCTTCACAACACACTATGAAGTGGGAATTCCTTAATTCTCTCTTTCAACAAACACTTATTGAGCACCTATTGCATGCCAGGTTCTATTCTAGGCACTGGGGATATAGTCCCAAATGAGAGAGACAAAGGTCCTGCTTTCCTGAAAGTGACATCATAATGGATGGATACAAACAATAATCAAATTAATATTATAATGAGAAGAAATAGATCTATTCTCAAGTAGGCTTTAAAAAAAATTATTCTATCCACATGAACTAGGTAGGTAGGTAGGAACTCCAAATTAAGAACTAATTTAGTGATACCAGATAAAGCTGAGGTGATTACCAAAACAAAACTCAATTCATTTTGGAGGGACTTGCCCTCAACCCAGGTCACTCAAGCTGTCCACAGATAAAGCTCCCTTGAAGATGAACTCATAACCCCAAATTACAAAACACACAAGAAAACCATCCACCATAAGTGAGGTCAGCAGCCACCATTCATAGCAGGATTAGATCTTTTTCCCCCCAAGAATTTCAGATGAAGATAACAAAAAAGTATTTTGAAAAGAATTGAAGTCATACAAGAAGGAATCAAAAACATCAGGAAAAATACACTATTTGAAAAGGCAAATCTGAAAAAGAACTAAATAGAATTTATAAAAGTAAAAATTATAGCAATATTTATAAACGCTAATCTTAACTCTAAGGGTATCCAGAACCTCACACTCACCCTCACTCTCACCCTAAACCTAACTTTAACCCTAGCCATAACCCTGACCTTTGCCCACACCTCACTGTTAGCTGAAAGCTAAACTTAACCATCACCCTATCCCAAACCCTTAAACCTAACTCAAACCATAAATATAACTTCATCCTAACCCCAATCCTATCCTTAACCCTAACCAAGCCCCTCAACTTCTTCCTCATCCTCACCCACATCTAACCATTACCCAAATCTAAACTTAACTCTCCTCCTAACCCTAAACACTAATCCTAATTCTAAGCCTAACCATAACCTCACCCCAACCTCAACCTAATGCTATCATAAACCCTAACCCCATCCCATTACCCTAACCCCCTAACCCAAACCCATATCTGTACCCTAATTTGTACCCCTACTCTAACCCTAACCCCCAACCTAACTTCTAACCCCGACCTCTAACCTCAACCCCTTACCCCTAAACCTGTCTTCTAAACCCTAACCTCTCCTCTAACTGCTACCCCCTCATCCTAAATCAAACCCCTAAAGCCAGACCCTAATCTTCACTGGGGTCTAAAACTCTATCCCGTAAATTCTAGGCATTAATATTCTAATCCTAATCTTCTAAATCCTTAAATCTCAAAGCTCTGAACCCTTAAAGTGCCAAATATAAACTAGTAAACTAACTCAGCAACATTACAGGACAAAATACCATCACTTAAACATGTTTTATTTGTATACAATAGCAGAAAATAATTTCAAAAAGAATTTTTTAATTCCATATTAAATAATGTCAACATTAATAAAATATTTAGGAATAGATTTAATCAAGGTGCAAATCTTGTACACTGAAAATGATGAAACATTGATGTAAAAAAACTAAAGAAAAGCTGAAGAAATGTAAAGACCCCACCACCACATGGTGATGGAAAGACTTAAATATCGTTAAGATGGCAGTGGCACAAATGTAGCCTACATATTCAATGCGATTCCTATGAAAATTCCCAAAGGCTTTTGGGAAGGAATGCGCCAGCTGATGGTAACACGTATGGAATTTCCAGGGACCCCAAAGAGTCCTTGAAGACAATCTTGAAAAAGAAAAATCAAAGCTGGAGGCTCATGCTTCCCAAAATCAAATCTTGGTACAAAGTAACAATAAATAAATCATTGTGACACTGGCAAAGAGATAACACAATTGACCCTTGGACAGCATGGGTGTGAACTGCGCAGGTCCACTTAAGCGGGTTTTTTTCCACAAGTATACTGAAAAAATGTTTAGAGATTATGGCAATTTGAAACATTTGCTTTTCTCTAGCTTACTTTATTGTAAGAACACAGTATATAATATGTATAACATACAAAATATGTGTTAATTGACTGTTTATGTTATTGGCAAGGCTTCCAGCCAAAATAGGCAATCAGTTTTAGGCTAATAGTTAAGTTTTGGAGGCGTCCAGCATTTTATGTGGATTTTGACTCTGTGGTGTGTCAGCACCACTAACCCCCATGTTGTTCAAGGGTCAACTGTTATGTGTATATCAATGGAATTGGACGGAAACCCGAGAAATAAAGCCAACCATCTATAGTCAAATGATTTCTGACAAGGGTGGACAACATTAAATTGGGGAAAGAATGTGTCTTTTCAGCAATGGTGCTGGGCAACTGGCTGTCCACATCCAGAGGAATGAAACTGAACCCTTAACTCACACCATGTACAAAAATGAACTCAAAATAAAGGGCTGCCATGTAATAGGTAAAATTATAAACTCTAGAAGAAAACATGGGGATAAATCTTCATGACCTTGGATTTAGTCATGGTTTCTTAGATCTGACACTGAAGTACAAGCAACAAAAGAAAAAATGAACTAGATTTCCTCCAAATTAAAAACTTTAATGCATCAAAAGTCACCAACCAGAAAGTGAAAAGAAAGCCATAAAATGGAAGAAAATACCTGAATATTGTACATCTGACAAGAGCCTGTTATTCAGAAAACACCACGAACTTGTACAAGTCAACAACACCCCAATTTTTAAAATGGACAAAAGACTCCAGATAAGACATACAACCATTCAACAAGCACATGAAAAGGTGGCATGCAGCATTAGTCATTATGGAAATGCAAATTAAACCACAGTGACACCCCTTCACACACACGGGCATGGCTATAAACAGGAAAACTGAAAATCACATATTGCCAAGGATGTAGGGGAATTGGAGCCCTTAAACTTTTCTTGTGGAAATGTAAAATGTGCAGCATGTGTACAACAGCTTGGCATTTATTTCCTCATAAAGATAAAATACAATTACCTAATTGTGGGTATATACCAACTCCTAGATAAATATCCCAAAGAAATGAAAACACTGTTCAAACAGAAACTGGCTCCCTAGTTCTTGACAGCACTGCTCACTGCAGCAAAAAGGTAGAAACAACTCAAATGCCCATCAAGGTGTGAATGGATGAACAAAATGGGGTTGATCCATAAACTGCATTATTTTGCCATATAAAGAAATAAAGAAAAATGGTCCAAAGCTGCTTTGAAAATAGCATGGGGGTAGGGGGAGTCCCCAGAAACTCGAGCACAGAATTAACGTATGATCCATTCCATTTCAGGGCATTTGCCCAAATGACATGAAAGCAGGGACTTAGATATTATGCACACCCACGGTCACACAGTTCTGTATGATTCACAACAGCCAAAAGGTGGAGACAACCAGGTGTCCACAGACAGACAAACAGATAGACAAAGTGTGGTCTCTGCACAGTGGAGTAAACAAGGAAGTCCTGGTTCCTGCTGCACAGACAGACCCTAAAGCCATTATGCTCAGTGAAATGCATCCATCACAGAAGGACAAATATTATGTGATTCCACTTACATGAGGTATCCAGAGAGCCCCCTGTGGTAAAATCTGGGGAGCAGTTCCAAAAAAAGGAAACGGGATCAGAATGGAAAGACTTGTGCACACAGCTGGGGCAGGTGGTGACAGCTGCAGTGGTCTGTGCACTGGGGTTATCATGTGGAGACCCTAATGCTTCCCTCATTTGGGGTCAGGTGGTGGCTCCCTGGGAATGTGTCCTTATTTGGGGTGGATGCCCAAGCATTGTGGGTGAAGCAGCAGGTGTGGCACAGTGGGAGGCTGGGGAATTCAGAGATAAAGAGTAGCTGTACTGACATTGCAAGTTTTCTTTATGCTTGAAATTCCCATAAATTACTTCGCAAAACAACCATGTCAGTCCCGCCCCCAGAAAAGCAGAGTAGACATCACAGCTGGTCACAGAGGCCAAACCCTCCCCTGTCCAGTTCACCCGAAGTGGGGGCGCTATTCACTTTGCAGGGGTCCAGGTGTCATTAGGAGGCACCTGGGAGGATTACCCTGTAGCCACTGGGTCCTGGGTGTTGGGACACCCTGGGTAGAAACAGTGGGATTTTTTAATTCCAAATTTTCCACATTATTCCACCAAAGACCTGTTAGAACTAAATGAATTCAATAAAAGTTGCAGGATACGAAATCAATATACAAAAGTTGGTTGTTTTTATTCATGAATAACCAACCATCAGAAAGAGAGATTAAGAAAACAATGCCCTTTATAACTGCATCATAAACACTAAAATACCTCAGAACAAACTTAACCAAGGAGGTGGGAGGCCTGAGCTCTGAAAAATGTGGACGCTGTGAACGTGGATGGGAAGAGTTACCGTTATAACAAGGCCCCTCCGCCCACAGCAGCAGTGCAGACTCCGTGCGACGCCGACCTAAATTCCATCGCACTTTTCACAGAACCGGAGCAAACATCCTACAGTTTGGATGGCACCGCACAGGACCCCGTCCCCACAGCCGCGCTGAGAAAGTAGAGCCGCGGCATCGCGCCCCGACCTCCCACTATACTACGAAGCCGCAGCAGCTGAGACCCAAGCAGACGCCTGTGTGAAAGAAACTAGGGCACCTCCAGGTTGCGCCTCCCCAAAGCCCGCTCTGCCCGAGCAGCGAGCAGCCGGCAGCGAGGCCCCGGGGCCCAGGCCGCGGGTGGGGGCCGCGCTCGGGGAGCCGGGCTGGGGTCAGCGCCGTGCTGCGCCCTGGGGGGCCTTCCCAAGAAAACGGCCCGTGTGTGCTCTGCCCACAGCAAGGGCCGCGCCCCCGGCTCCCGGACAGCTCTTCAGCAACCAAGTTCCCTCAACCCCATTCCTGTTGCAGAGCCTCGTTAGGAAGGATGCCTGAAGCCCGGAGGTCGTCCCGCAGGTGCAGCCAATCCACCCGCCGCACGGGCCCGGGCCTCGCTCCGGCCCCGCTGCGCCCCGAACTCACCCCGAACACTGCCCCGCCACACCCGCAGCCCAAACTCTGCGCAGACCCAGTTCCCCACCGCAGCCCTTCCTCCCCGGGTCCCTGAAGAGGAGCGCTCAGCAGGCGGCGCACTGGAAGCTTCGCCTTACCTTTCTGTCCCGCGGCTCCTGAGGAAACCGAGCTGTCACTACGGACGCTGCCGTCTGTGTCCCGAAGCCACAGGTGATCCTGAGGAATCCCGTCGGCTGACAGCGCGAGGAAGTCCGGGGCCTGACAGCGCATGCGCCAAGAGGGTGAGCGAAGAGGACACAGGCGCCCCTGTAGGCCATGGAGGGTAGTGCAGGAAGCGCGCCAACAGCTCAGAGGAGGTGGTGTCCCCTCGCGACTAAGATGATGAATGACACAACTTTGGGAATTCAAACCCCAGTGAGCATGAATTTCCGTCTTCTCCAAGCAATTCGTTGGAGACTGTATGGAATGAAACGAATGTAGACACAGGCTTTACAGCTTACACCAAAATTCACTAAGAATTGTCCATTAGACAAATTTTAAATGCAAAATTATAAAAATTCTAGATAAAAGCAAGAAAATCTACACTATCTTGCTGATGACTTTTAACACCAAACACGAAAAGCCTAACCACAAAAGAAAAATAATCACGTGAGCTTTATAGAATCATAATTTTCTACTCTAAAAGACCTTGTTCAGAGAACCCAAATGCAAGACACAAACTTGGAGGAAATATTTGCAAAATACATATTTGATAAAGGATTTGTACTTAAGATATACAAAAACCCACAAAACAAAAAAGAGCCATTAAAAAATATGTTACCATAAAAAAAATAGTCTTACCCTAGGATCCAAGAATTGCACCTCCAGTATTTAGACAACTGCCTTAAAAAACGATGTCCCAACAAAAACCACCAGGCAATCTTACGCAGCAGCTCTATTCATAATGGCTAAAAACTTACAGAAATCAGAATGTTCTTCAGTAGATGACTGGATAAGCCAATTGTGGTACACCCATGGGAAGGGGAGCAGAATATGCCACCCCAAAATGTGCCTCTTTGGCACAGAATTATGTTAGGCTGATTAATTTTTAAAAACAGCAGACATAGGGGAATCTCTGGAAATTGAATAGAAGTTGCCCTATTATGAGGAGCATTGTTATTCATGCAGGAAGTCTACATGTGTAAGCACCTCCCTCTGTACAGGAGTGGAAGGAGGACTAAACCTCTGGAAACATCTATCAGTGGAGTTTGGCCTGGGCTCAAATCTGCATGATAACCATGCACATGCGTTTATTCTGCTTTGTTTGATAACCTCCCAGTTAACTAGCTTCCCTCCTCCCTTAACACCTTTCTTGTTTTTAGCTGAAGATGGCATTTAAAGTGGTAACTTGGGTCATTTGGGGCAGTTACTCAGTTTTCCTGGGCATCTCCCATGCATGCGGGAAGTATACATGTTATTACATTTCCGTTTTTCTCCTGTTAAGCATTCTTTAATTCTGGGCAGGAGGAGCAGCTGTCTCAGGCAGGGACCTAGAAGGGCAGGGGGAAATTATTCTTCCCTCCACCTACACAAGCAATGGAATACTATCCAGCAACAGAGAGGAAGGAACTGCCAATCTGTGCAGAGATGTGGTGAGTCTATGTCTGCAATGCTAAGTGAAAGGAGCCAATCTGAAGAGGCCACACACTGTGGGACCCATTTATATGGCGCTCTGGATAAGGCACAACTACAGAGGTGGTAAACGGATCATGGGGTGGGGAATTTGCAGTATCCCATGAGACACTTTAGTGACAGACACTGGCCACTATGCATTTGTCTAAACCTATAGACTCTTAGGGCCCAACGATTAAATCATAATCTAGTCAAATTAAGTTATTTAGGATGTGAGAATGTCACAGATGGAATAAAAAAATTTAACAAAGAATCCAACTGTATTAGAAATTTATGAGGAAAAAATCTCACTCTTGGTGGTGAGACAAAAGGTGCTGATCGGAGGGAAATGAGGAGAATCTGTAGACTAAAGGGAGAATGTACTGAACATAGACAGCAGACCGTTTTCTCAGCTATTTCCGTGGGGGTCCTGGCTAACCATCCTGAAACCACTACATATGTGATCTGTAATGAGCAGTGGATTAAGTAAGTGACAGATAGTGGGAGCCAGGTTTCTCCCTGTTGGAGGGGAAGTGACAGGTAAGCAAGGGGAGAAAGTTACAATATGTATGTGATCATGGATCAGGTTGGAGACATCAGTACAAATGCACCTGTAGGTTCATGTGGATATGGGAAGCTCCACACAGAAATCTTTATAATTAGGTGCATATACATTGTGAAAATTGGGCATGACTGGAGCCATGTCAGAATGGAGGTGGAGTGGCCACTGAAGAGAAACCACCTCACCCAGCTTTGTCTAAATGGGCCAAAACCTTTGGACTGGGCAAAACAGCAGTTGTTTGAGTCAGCAAGGGGATGGACATCCCATCACAAATCTGATGGATGTGGACTTCCAGAAGATAGAGTCAGTGGTCAATGTAAAACCCAGAGTAGATCAGCTTGTTGAAACACCCATGGAAAACTTTTCTCTTAGCTCGTGTAATTGCCCTCCCCTTCCTTTACCTCATAAAATCCCTTGTTTTCCTCCTACAAGTGGGAACACTATTTGGGTACCTGCATGAATCTGTGTTCTCCAAATTGAAATTCTTGAATCCCAAGTAAGCTCTACTTTGCCTCTATTTGCAGCTCTTCCTTTCCAGGTTGACAACCCAGAGTGTGACACACACACACATACCCCTGTGTTGTCCACTGAGAACATTTAGCTCCCACACATGGGTTTTTAATACTCTTCTCTATAAAAAGAGGGCACTTTGAAGAAATGGCCGATACTAGGACTGAGACAGTGAATATAATACCTACCATAATACTGAAGCATCATGAAGTAGGGAAGTACTCCCCCAAAAGAAAAACCACACAAAGATTGAATATGTGAATGAAAACAAGCCAGTGAAAAGGGCTCACCACAGCGAGAGCAGGCAGACTGAGCAACCAAACACCATAGCGCTGGGGTATCACTAAAAACCTAAAGTAATGATCCAAGGGTCCACACTGGTAACAAGAAATGAGTACATGTTTTTTTTTTTTGCAAATAAATAGAGCTGAACAGACCTCTTCTCTGCAGATCCATTCCAAATAATTGATATTGACTCTCTGCCACCCACCATGGGGGTAAACCTAACTCCCCTGAGGTGTGGGCTCTGTATAGTGTCTTCCTCCTAAAGAAGACACACAGAATGGACATGGAAAAAGTAATTTCCCAGTGAAGGGATGAGAATGTACTTTACCTCTGTGATCTGCTTCCTCAAACCTCATGCCACCAGTCTAACCATGGGAAAACACCAAGTACATACCAACGATACCAAAGACCTGACTGGCCCCCCTCTACACTGCCAAGTTCATTGGTACACTGTCAAAGCCAAGGAGAGCCTAAACAGACAGGATGACTAAATGTCATGTCGTACCCTGCGTGGGATTCTGGAGCAGAAAAAGTACAATGGAGGGAAATGAAATGAAATTCGCATAAAAACTTTCAATTATTCATAACATATAAATATTTCTTAATTAATGGTGACAATTCTGGAGAAAACTAGAAAGAGGAGAAAGTAAAAGTCAGTAAGAGAAACCAATTGAATCTAATGGGAAAACTATTAGAAGTGGGTGATTTTCTATTAAAAATAACACAATGAGAAAATGGACCCTAAAATAAAGAAAATATGAATGGACCACTGAACATAGAAAAGCTTGGAGTGGTGTTTAACAAATCTCCCATTAGAAAATAACCCAAGACCATATGGGTTTGCAGTTACCAAATGAGTAGTAGCCGACCTTTAACAAACTGATTTTAGTATCAAAGCTTGAGAAACTCAGACATTTCATCTAATGTAGGGTGCCAATGTTTACAAAACAGACATTATTCTGTGTACCATTACAAATATGCCAGTTAAACCGTGATTTTCTCAACAAAAGGAAAAAAATTGTTGGTAACAACGTTTACTTCCATTAAGGCCAGAAAAGTGAATTTTTACTAAATGCTGGTTGGGGTATGAATAACGTACGTAACCTCAGCAATGCTTTATCCACCAACCACCTCCTTCTCCATTTGTCCATCTAGTTTCTCGACTACGCTCACATTGCACCGGAAAAGGACCGTGACAAGGCTCCCGACAGCAGGGCGCCTGCAGCCCGGGCGGCCTGCCGCTCCCTGAACCCCGCGAGCGCCGGTTCCGAGCAGCCGAGCCCGGACAAGGCGCCGCTGCGAAATCATAGGGGAAAGCGTTGAGGATCCGTGGGGGACGTGGGGCGCGCGGTCCTGTGCGGACAGGAGACCAGGTGCCTGGGAGCCACCTCTCCAGCCGCGCCCTCGGGACGCCAGCGGGCGGGCGCGCTCGCTTTGTCCTTGCCGCCACAAACTGTCCCCAGACTGCAGAGCGTCCTCGTGGCGCTCGCATCCTCTCCCGTTGAGGCGACCAAGACGGCGGCCGGGACGCGCATGCGCTCCCGCCGGTAGGCGCTCTGTTCGGGCGCCCCCTGCTGGTTTCTGGGCAAGGCGCAGGGCAAGGCGCGCCCGTGGTTCTCCCTTTCCTGGCAAGTTTGGGACTCTCTCCAGTTCAGTGTCTGACTTCCGTGACTTAGCTCGGTATTTCCAACTGAAATAGAGCCCATCACTCCTGTGCCTCGATCGGGAAATACAAAGATAAAAAAAGGCAAAGCAGAAGGTCAATACACAAAAGCCAATCGATTTCCTATGTATCAGTGCTGTGATGAGAATGCTTGGAATCCTAACGCCCAAGGGGACGGTGTTAGAATGTGGGGCCTTTGGGCGGCCATTAGGTCATGAGGATGTAGCCCTCAGGACTGGGATTAGTCTATCTTAGACCCCAGACCCTTCCCTCCAGGATACAAGCCTGCCACCAGAAAGAGAGCCATCACCCTAACATCTCAGTACCCTGATCTCAGTCTTCCAGCCTCCAGAACCAGGACAGACTTCTGTTTATAAGCCCCTCAAAGTACCAAAATAATGTTTCGTTACAGTAGCCCAGATGGACTAAAATAATTGGTAACATGTAGAGGAAAAACGAATTTGAAATGAAAAAAAAATGTTTTTAACAATAGCACCTCCGTCATAAATGAGTCATAAGGAACACATATTTGGTTATTCCTATGACCAAATATGTATTTCCCAGGTATTTCTGTTCTTCATCCACAGTTCCTGAAAACACAGCAGAGTCTTGAAGGTGAAATGAGTGTCTTGTCATGTGAATGAGAGACTTTTGGACCCCACACAAGGGCACGGGCTGGAGGCTGAATCAGCCAATGGCCAATAATTTCGTCAGTCATGACTATGCAATGAAGCCCTCACACAAAAAAACCCTGAGAAGAGGTTATCGCTTTGGTCCTTGATCACAGTCCTAGAGAGCTTCTATCTTGGGGAACGAGAAGATCTCCATGTGCCGAGCCAGGCCCTAAGCTCCACCAGGATAGAAGCTCCTTTATTTGGGACCTTACCCTATCTGGCTGTGAGTTTGTATCCTTTATGATATCTTTTATTAAACTGATAAACATAAGTATTTTCCTGAGTTCTGTGGGCTGCTCTAGCAAATTAATTGGACCTGAGTGGGAGGTCATGGGAACCTCCAATCTGTAGCCGGTAGGTCAGAAGCACAGGTAACATCCTGGGGCTTGTGACCAGCTCGTAGAGTCAGGGGTGGAGGGCAGTCTTGTAGGATGCAGCCCTCTACCTGGGAATCTGGTGCTGTCTCCAGGCAGATAGCATCAGAATTGAGTTGAGTTCTCGGACAACCTGCTGGTGTTTGAGAATTGCTTGGTGTAAGTATGTGTGGGAAGACTCCCTTACTCACCCACACTGGAATAGGGTCTGGGAGCCCAAGTGGAGTTACACTACTGTTACTGCTGTGTATAATACTGTTACTGTTGTATATATATGTAGGAAAACAATATATCACAACCTCAATAACTGAAGTCCTGACACTGGCCCTCTGACCCTGGACCATAATCCCTGACCATGACTCCATGGGCCCTTGTGTCTCACTCTGACCCCTGGCCCTCACCCTGGCCCTAAATCCTGACCCTAACCCTAACCCCTCTTTCTACACCTAGGCCCTGACCCCTGCCTGACCCCAAATCCAACCCTAAACCCTCAACTTACTGCTGCCCCATAAGATATATTGCTATTACCCAGTTATCTTTTATTGAACACTTTCAAGTGTCAAAAAAAACCATACCTGTTCTCTCATGCACTTGGAGCACTTTACTTTTGCACTCTACGAACTTCATGTGTTTATTTATTTATTTGTTTGTTTGTTTTATTTTGCTATCATTAATGTACAATTACATGAACAACACTATGGTTACTAGACTCCCCCCATTATCAAGTCCCCACCACATACCCCATTACAGTCACTGTCCATCAGTGTAGTGAGATGCTACAGAATCACTACTTGTCTTCTCTGTGTTATACTGCATTCCCCGTGTCTCCCCCCTACATTATATGTGCTAATTGTAATGACCTTTTTTCCCCCTTATCCCTCCCTTCCCACCCATCCTCCCCAATCCCTTTCCCTTTGGTAACTGTTAGTCCATTCCTGGGTTCTGTGAGTCTGCTGCTATTTTGTTCCTTCAGTTTTTTCTTTGTTCTTATACTCCACAGTTGGGTGAAATCATTTGATACTTGTCTTTCTCCACCTGGTTTATTTCACTGAGCATAATACCCTCTAGCTCCATCCATGTTGTTGCAAATGGTAGGATTTGTTTTCTTCTTATGGCTGAATAATATTCCACTGTGCATATGTACCACATCTTCTTTATCCATTCATCTACTGATGGACACTTAGGTTGCTTCCATTTCTTGGCTATTGTAAATAGTGCTGGGATAAACATAGGGGTGCATATGTCTTTTTCAAACTGGGCTGCTGCATTCTTAGGGTAAATTCCTAGGAGTGAAATTCCTGGGTCAAATGGTATTTCTATTTTTAGCTTTTTGAGGAACCTCCATACTGCTTTCCACAATGGTTGAACTAGTTTATATTCCCACCAGCAGTGTAGGAGGGTTCCCCTTTCTCCACATCCTCGTCAACATTTGTTGTTGTTTGTCTTTTGGATGTTAGCCATCTTAACTGGTGTGAGGTGATACCTCATTGTTGTTTTAATTTGCACTTCTCTGATGATTAGCGATGTGGAGCATCTTTTCATGTGCCTGTTGGCCATCTGAATTTCTTCTTTGGAGAAGTGTCTGTTCAGATCCTCTGTCCATTTTTTAATTGGCTTATTTGCTTTTTGTTTGTTGAGGTGCATGAGTTCTTTACATAATTTGGATGTCAACCCCTTATCAGATATGTCATTTATGAATATACTCTCCCATACTGTAGGATGTCTTTTTGTTCTACTGATGGTATCCTTTTCTGTACAGAAGCTTTTTAGTTTGATATAGCCCCACTTGTTCATTTTTGCTTTTGTTTCCCTTGCCCGGGGAGATATGTTCATGAAGAAGTTGCTCATTTTCATGTCCAAGAGATTTTTGCCTACGTTTTTTCCTAAGTGTTTTATGGTTTCATGACTTGCATTCAGGTCTTTGATCCATTTTGAGTTTACTTTTGTGTATGGGGTTAGACAATAATCCAGTTTCGTTCTCTTACATGTAGCTGTCCAGTTTTGCCAACATGACCTGTTGAAGAGGCTATTTCCCCATTGTATATCCACGGCTCCTTTATCATATATTAATTGACCATATATGCTTGGGTTTATATCTGGGCTCTCTAGTCTGTTCCATTGGTCTATGGGTCTGTTCTTGTGCCAGTACCAAATTGTCTTGATTACTGTGGCTTTGTAGTAGAGCTTGAAGTCAGGGAGTATAATTCCCCCTGCTTTACTCTTCCTTCTCAGGATTGCTTTGGCTATTCGGGGTCTTTTGTGGTTCCATATGAATTTTAGAGCTATTTCCTCTAAGTTCACTGAAGAATGCTGTTGGTATCTTGATAGGGATTGCATTGAATCTGTAGATTGATTTAGGCAGGATGGCCATTTTGACAATATAAATTCCTCCTATCCATGAGCACAGGATGTGTTTCCATTCAACTTCATGTGTTTTTAAGCAACAGTACATAGTGAAGGAAAACACATGATTCTAATAAAATTTTTTTTCAAGATTTTCAAAGAAAACATAATCAAGAATTTCAATTCCACACACAGAAAACAGAAGAAATGCCAAGAAGGCTAAAATGCCTTAACCAACTTTGTTGGTATCTTTTGTATTTATCCACATATATGAGCTGATTAAAATCTTTCAAATTTCTTGCATTAATCCCCTGCAAGTTCTGGGAAGGCAAAAGTATTTTTGAATACACCATTGATTTTTTACATTACATACTTAATATTCACAAATTTGATACTTGTTTTGCATATGTCTATGGTTTTACTACTTTCCAGACCAAAGTGACATACAAAACTACAGATGACTCAAGACATAAAAGTTGACAGTGGTCTAGAATGCAGTTCACAAGTCAGAGCTTGCAGACAGCACTGACTATATGTATTTCATTTGTTTGAAAACAGAAAGTAGTGTATCATACTGAATTCTGATGGAAGGTGCTTAAGCACAGGGAAACACATTTCCAATTCTCCTTTATGTTTGTGAGATAAACACCAAACCATTTCACATATATTATAGCTACATACTTTAAACAAATTCTGGTTTAAAAATCACACAGACTGAAAACATGTAAAGATAAAATATTAGGAAAAGTTTAACATAGGGAAAAACATGTCTTGTGCATTGTAAAGAGTTTTTAAAATCAAGCCTAAAGGTAAATGTGGTTTTTAAAAAAATGAAATACATGTACAATTATAGGAAAAAAATTTAGTCAAGTCACCTAATGCAACAGATTTTTGCAGATATCATTTCTTTACTATTACATCCAAAAATGTCCATGTATTGCAGTGGTCTCTATGTGTCAACTGGAATAAGGTCAACAAAGAGCTGTAAACTATGAAGTGTTGGCAAGTAAATGGAAATCATGTGTTTCTCTCAAAGAATGATGCTTGACCTTGAGTAAAAAGGCAGGTAAAAATAACTATGAAATAATATTTACAACAGCTGAAATTTACAAATCTAGGGCAATGTAAACATGCTTTCTGAGCTATGCATGCACACAGTATCCTGTGATAGATATTATTCAGTAACTTTACAAAGCAGGGACAATTAAAAAAAAAATAACTGGAACTCAGTTAAGCTGTTGAAACCAGAGAGACACAGAACCCCAGCAATACCTAAGAGGCTAAGGGATAAAATAATCATAAAATCTGGGTGATTAATCCTACGTCAGCACTCTGAGTTTGGAGTTTGTTTTTTTGTTAACATTTTATAATACTCTTTTCTCTGGGTTAAAAAGAATTTGAAAGGAACCAATGTTTCAGAGTAAGCGATGTAATTCAAGCATTCTGCCATCTGACTGAAAGGACTGCCTTTTCTTCTAGCACTATGACTTGATACACATGACCTGTGTGCATGCACATGAAGTGTGTTTAGAGGGAAGATCACAGATGTGCTCTTCTGTGTCACACTTGTGAGAGCCATGCTCGTCCATGCGTGTACCTGGGGTGGTATCTTCATTGTGCCCACGTGTCTGGCCCTGTGCCAGGCCTCATGCCCTGAAGACACAGCTCCATGAAAAGTCTGAGTATCTGGACTGTGTGGCCCCACTGAGCTAGTCTCAAGCTGGCCCTGATTATGCCCAGCTTTGAGAGTTTTGTTAACTCCTCCAACTGGCTCATCGGTTCCCACACGACATGTCTGCAGGGGTGGTTTATGGGCTTCTGTTGAATCAGTGGACAACTGGGGAGAGCTGACGTCTTATCAATAGTCAAGGGAAGAGAATGTAGGTTCAACGAGAAGCCTGCTCAGTGGGAGCAAGCACTGCACCTCCTGCATGCACAGTGGCTCATGTCCCCAGACGTAAAGAGCTCCTAGACTTGGAGAAGAGCAGCCACACAGAGAAACACATGCGAGAGACCTTATTCAGCACCACAGACAATAAATGGACAAAACCTAATACACATGAAAATGGGCTCAGTCTTACCATGATATGCCCAAGTTATCAGACCCCAAAGTTTGAAAAGACCCCAGAGCTGAGTAGGAACGAGAACTTTATTCATTGCTGAAGGGATCTAGGTGGCTTCCCACGGAGGTGATCTGGCCTGTTCTGTGGAAACAGCAAATAGATTGACCTTCTGCTTTAGCAGCCAGGTCGGGGCCTCCCTCCATGCTGACTTTGCCTACATGTGGCTCACCGCACCTGCTTCATGGGAGCTGATGTGGGGACCCCGGATCCCCGCCGATGGGAGTGGAGACATGAGGGACCCCACCACAGGTGCAATGAAGCATCATGGGGAAAATAAGGGAGGTGAGCTCAGAAGCTCTTCAGGCAGCTCCTTGGAAATACCTCCCCCTGGTCCTGGTTGCTGGCAGGGCTTAAATCCAGGGGACAGTCCCTCTGATTTTGGACTGGCCTTTTCAAGTACCTTGAGAAGTGGCTTCATCTGTGTGTCATCAGCACCCAGGCCTTTGTGGCCACTGGGGTCAGAGAGCAGGATTTCTGGCATAATAGCCAATGAAAAGAAGGGGACCCTAGCTGACCCCCAGGAGGATGGTGTTTGGTTACCCCAGTAAACCCAAATCCTGGCCTCTGGAGTTACCATGGGAGGGTAGACCCTGGGGAGTCCTTCTTTGTATGTCTCTAAGGATGAAGACCCGTTCATGGGCAGCCCAGGAGTGGGTACCCCACATGCCCATTTCATGTACGGAAAACTGGGGCAGTGAGGGGAAGAACTGCCTGGGGATGATGGGCCGCTTGGGCACTCATACCAAGGACCCCACATCCCCTTCACTGCTGGCCTCTCTGAGCTGGTCCTCAGCTTCTGGACAAGGTCACCAGGTCACCTGCTGCTCCCGGCAGCTGCTCCCAACCAAGCGGGGACACAGCCTGTGACATGCACCCTCATATAACCCCTGTGCAGTAGCACCATGTGAGCCGGATTGTGCTTGTTCACTGCTGTGCTTACAGCCCCAGCACAGGCACATGGCAGCTCTCAGCAGGTTAGTGAATCAGTGGACTCCTCCCAACAACCCTGTGGTACGGGGGCTCTGCTTACATGAAAGACCTGAACACAGACTCTGGAGTTCATTCAGGCAGGTGCACAGGCCCTCAGCACCTGGGTCCACTCCCTGCCCTCTGCAGGCTCCTGGAATACAATGGGGACCTCAGGTACCCTCCATGTCCTCAGAGCTCACAGCCCTACAGGTGGGACAGCATCTCACCTCAGCCAGTAACTGGGGGGCTCAAAGCACATCTATCTCCAGCACAAGATCTTGCACAGGCTGTGCGGCCAGAGCTGGCCCTTTCTCAGCTGCAGAGCACGCACACCTGAAGAGCAGAACTGGCACCATCTGTGCACCTGCCCTGGGGCCTGCGACAGAGCCAGAGCCCCTCCAGCTCCAGTACTGAACCAGCTCCAGAGCAAGAGTCATTTACATCATTAGCTCCTGCACCAAATCGGCAGTGAGGCTGGAGGTAGACTCAGCCTCAGAACTACAGCCAATTCCAGGACCAGCTCTCCCACTACTGCCTGAGACCAGCCCCAGCTGAGGCACCGGCTCCTGGGCAGCTCCACCCCAGACCGGTGGTGTCTCTAGCATGGCTACAGCAGAGCCACAGCAAAGGGACAGACTGAACACCTCCCTGCCTGGACTTAGCATCTGCTGCAACTTCCCAGTGCCCTGACCCACACGTGCACCTGGCTGGACCATGAGGTAGAGTCTGGGGACCAGGACAGCAGGGAGTGGGGTATAGACACTGACCATCTTGGCCCCAAATGTCCAACCCACCAGCCCACACCCTGCAGCCCACCTGGCTGGAATGGAGCTGGTCACAGAACTCAGGAGACTTGGGGTTCACAGAGCAGTTGGCGGCAGCTGGATACATACTAGGTGAGTGGAACCCTTGGGGCTGCAATTGGCCATGGTGGGGGAGGCATGCCAGGCTGATGGGGCCCAGGGGGAAGCTCTGGGGTCCTGCTTCCACTGCCCTGGGCACCTGGCACAAGGATGAGACCCTTTGTGTGGAGGGGGTTACAGGAGGGAGGTATGCAGCTTACTGCTCTGGAAGTGGGTGCAGAGAGAGGGCGATCCCAGTGTAGCACAAGCTTGTGGAAGAGGCTGTTGGCCTTAGTCCTCCATCCATGTCCCACTGTGCTCCGTCCTGAGGGGAGGGCAGCCTCCCCAGGGCTGTTGGGGACCTAGGTAGTGCAGGACATGGCCAAGCACTAGACCCTTCATCCAGGGACCAGGACAAGACCCTGCTGGTGGGAGCCATGGGGTCCTCATTTGGAGGTGCATCTGCATCATTGCCTAATTGGGTGGGGAGGCCTTGGGGGATCCCTGGGCAAAACAGGTACAAGGTGGTTTCTGAGGTCTTCACGTGGCCCCTGGAGCCACAGAATATGTTGCTCTGAGAGACAGAGACAGAGAGAACTCAGGAGAGAGGGGACCAGACAGAAGCCAAGTGTCTTATAACCAGTCTTGGAAGTGACACTCCCTCACTTGGCCATTCGCTGTTCTTTAGACCCAGCCACAAAGTGCATCCACTCTCCATGGGAGTGAGAGGCATGGCACAGATGAGGACCGGAGGAGGGGACCCTGGGGCCATCCTGCCGCTGCCCCCACATGCTGAGATGAGCCACTCCGACCTGAGTGTGAACCTAGTGGAGCCCCTAGAGGTGTGTGTGCCCGAGGGGACCACCTCTGTTTCAGTTCTGTCACCTCCTTGGGGCACTGGGAATAGACAGGAGGGAAGAGGACCCCCAGTTCCCTGAGCAGACCCAGGCCCATTTCAGCGGCACTCTGGGCTCCCCCAGCGTCTACTTTGTTCTGCCAGCGCTGAGTCTGCGCATGAGCCACGCGTGACAGCGTGGGCTCCGGGCATTTCCAGGTCTGCACACCCGGTGTCATCCTAGGAAGATGTGCTGCAGTGACTCCCTCTGTGTGCATGGGGACACTGGGGAGGCCCCAAGAGGTCTGGCCCCAGCTCTATGTCCTCAAACTGGGGTCCTGGTGGCACCCAGGCCTGCCGGGGGCTGTGTTGGTGTGATGGCCTGGACAGGGCCCAGGATGGAGGGAAGCAGCCAGCAGCCAAGGGAGAGTCTCAGGGAACGCTTGTCTCAGCAGGAAGCCCAGGTAAGGGGACCCTAGGCAGTGACATCACTTCCCTGACATTAGAGCCCAACAGAAATTGGAACCCGGGTAACTGACATTCCAGGGACATTGCAGTCCCCTGCTCGCTTGGCTGGAGACGCTCCAGTGAACACTATGTTCTTCTGCTGTGTCCCCAGGTCCCAAGGCCATGGCCTCTGGAAAGCTCTCTGTGAGGGTGTCCTCCTGTGATGCAAACATTAGGTCAGATCTCAGCGCAGATGCCCCTGGCAATGTGCCCAGAGGGACTCAAAGGTAACACAGGGAGGCCCAGTCCAGGCCAGTCCAGGCCCCGACTCTGATCTGTCCTGTACCACCCTGTGTCCCTTTCCAAGTGACTGTGTGGGTCTGTGTGTGTACATGTATGTAAGGGGGGGTTCCTGTGGGGTGGGCTGCCCTGAGAAGGAGCATCTGATGAGGGTCAGAAGCCTGGTGGGCCGGTCCTGTTCACACCCAAGATCCAGGCAGGCTGAGTGGGACGTGGGGTGCTGGGCTGTCCTTCTGACTGAGGTTTGTCCCGAGCCCGGGAGGTGATGTCATCTCACCCCAGGAGGTCTGTGCTGACACAGGTCCCTGACCATCTGGGAGCAGCAGAAGCAGAGATGGGCTGGGCAGGCCTGATGCCTGCAGGCCAGTGCTGGTCTCTGTCTTTGCCGGGCTCCCAGAGGGTGACTGTAGAGCTGGGGGACACCCGTCTCTGCTCCCCCAGTGAGAGGCCTGTGAGGCACATCACTGAGGAGGGTCAGCACTGGCCCAGGGTGAGTGTGGCCACAGAGGGGTCTGTGGAACCTGGGCCTGGAGATGCCTGGAGAAGGCCACCTGTGCAGAGTCAGCCCAGGTCTATGCCCAACTCTGCATTCCCAGCTCAGACCTGCAGCACTGGGTCCATCTTCCCCTAACCAGCTTAGGGGACCTGGAGCCTACGGAGGCTGAGCCCAAGGGTGAGAAGGCTGGGTGGGTATATGAGAGGGCCTGGGGAGGGGTGGGAGTGCTGGGCACGTGGGGAGGAGCCCCAGAGGCTGCTGTTGGGCCAGGGGCAAAGATGGGCCTCAGACCACCCACTGGTGGATGCAGCTGGGGGGTGCCCTGTGTGGGCTCCTGGCCTGGGCTTCTCTGGAAGGCTCCAGAATGGTCCTGTATCTGGAATGGCACATACAAAGGCAGGCATGGGGTGACCTTTCATTCTCTTGAAGCTCCAGCCACATCTCAGGAATTAGTGCCAGCTCAGGATCCTGGTCCTGAAGCTTCCAAGGAGCCAGGTGTTGCAGGAGCCAGGGCAGCTCCAGAGCTGGAGAACAGTCCACCTCCAGCTGCAGGGCCCCCTCCTGAAGCTGCTCTGGAGCTGCAGCCAACACCAAGGGCAGGGTCACTCCCAGCTCTGGAGCCAGGGCCTGCATCTGGAGAGGTTCTTCAAGAGACCCGGAGCTGACACAGGATCCTGCAATTCTGTGGGGAGAGCTGGTCCCTGATCCTGCCTCTACAGGACACCCAGAGCCGGTTCAATACCGCATGCCAGGCAGGGAGACCAGGTACCTGCTCCAGCCTCTGCAGGGCTCCCAGAGCTGGCTACTGACCCCACTCCCAAGTAGAGAGAGCTGACCCCTGCTTCTGCCTCTGCAGGGGACCCGGAGCCAACTCAGGACCACAGATCCCTGAAAGCAGGGTTGTTTTCTGCTTTTGCTCTTGCACCTGCAGGGGACTGAGAGCCCGATCTGGTCTCCTGACCCCTGCCCAGAGAGCCGGCTCTGGAGCTCTACTCACCACTATCTCCCCAGTCACTTAGTCCACCTGCCCCCCTAACAGATCTTTCTTTTCCCTCCCCTGTATGCGCTTCATTTTGGTAGAGTGTTCTGTTTTCTTTGTTGTTTGTGGTTTTATTATTTAAAAATTTTAATTAAATAGTATAAAAGTTGTGCTTTTTACCATTTAAAATTGTATGCATCACAGGCATACAGTACAGTGTGCGTGGATCACCACTGGCCAGGTCAGAGCACATCATTCCCCTCACAGTAAACCCTGCCCCAGGGCCTTCGCTCTCCATTGCCCCCCCATCCCTGAGCAACCCCCTTCTGCTTTCTCTCTCTGCTCCTTCCTCTATTCTGGATGTTTCCTATTAATGGAATCAAACATCAGGTGTCTTTTGTGTCTGCCCACATATAATATGGGGGGACTGGTTAATATTTGTTTTATTTGAAACAGCATTTTACTTATTGGAAAGGGTCATCCCAGATGAAATAAAGATTAAGGACCTAAAATGAAGCCCTCTTAGTAAATACCTCCCTGATCTGGAGTAGAGACTGCTGGTCTCAGTGTGACACCAGAGCCAGAAGCCAGAAGGCAAACGCTGGCTCTTTCTGTGGGCAAAACAAAAACAAGAAAAAATACAAAGCTGGAAAGACAAGCCACAAACTGCAAAATTATTCCTCAACCCAAGGCCAGGGGCAGGTTTGACATCCCCGTGGTTCACTGACTCTTGAAAGCCAAAGTTGTAGAAAGGGACAAAGAACAACACAGCCAACTCCAAATGAGACGCAACGAGTACAGGGCGTGTGTGGCTGAGATGAGGACGTGAAAACATACACACTGTGGAGACGGCACTGGTCCCAGCAGACTGGAGGTTTTCCAGTGGGACGACTGTTCCTGATTCCAGTGTGAGCAAGCAGAGGCCCAAGGGGCCCTGGAGAACAGTCCTGGTCTCGCAGCTGGGAGGCTGGTCCTGACTTGGAGGGCCCCCAGTGCCCGAGGCTGGCTGCCTGGGCAGACAGGGCAGCTATGACCCCTGAGTTTAGAGGTGGCTGAAGGCTGAGAGGGTACAGAGGCCAGGGAAGCCATGACCCCTGCAGCCGTTATGTGGAATGGCCATTAGGAAGGATCTGGGGTTGGGGAGATGGGAGTTCTAGACCCAGCTCACCCTCTCTATGGCTGGTCACCCCAGGACGGCTCTGAACCACAATTTCCCCATCTGTGAAATGGACAAATGCCTGGGTCCTCCTGGTGGGCTGTTGAGAGAATTACCTGAGAAATGACATGGCATGATTTCCTGGCTCCTGGAGGACATAGAGCCACATGCCAGCTGGTGACAGTAGTCCTGCGGGGCAGGGTCAGTCATCCCTGCTCAGGAGCCCCTCCTGCGGCCCTGCTCCCAGGAATACTCAGCGTCATTCCAGATTGTAGGAAGAAGGGCCAGGGCAACTGTAGGCCCAGGGGGAGGAGGCCCAGCACCGGAGGGCAGCAGGATGCTCCCTATGGGCAGCTCCGGGGCCTGTGCCCTGATGGACCCCACCCCAAACAAAGGGGTCCCTTGGATGGACTCTGGCGTCTGGGCTCTGGGCTCTCAGCCACTGCACCCTGAGGTGTGCAGAGCCCTGCAGCTCCACCTGGGAGCGCGACTGCCACCTCCCTGCAAAGTGGGCCTCATGTCCACTGTGTGACAGGAAAAGGGGTGGCCCATGGGGTCAGCAAGGCTGGTGAGCCCTAGGAATATGCACCTGAAAATTGAGGCCAGGACTACAAGAATGACAGAGAACCCACATGCTCAGTGCTTTATCTGCAAAAGCAAAAAACCCTGCAAGTTATGAAAAGGAAATGTGCCCTGTGTTTAACAAGATGTGAGTTATAATCACAGGCAGGCACTGATTCCTAGAACCAACACAGAATGCATCCAGCGCTCACTGGCTACTGGGACACAAACTTTCTGACCAACGCGACCAATTCAGCAAACCTCTTCAAGGGCCTCACGACTTTCCTAAGGGCTCTGGGATCCTCTGGTACTGAAGTCTTCCTCCCTGGAAGCCTCTGTCCTCTCATCGTCCTCATCTAATGTCTCCTCTTCCACTGCACAGGGGCCACCCTGCCAGGCTGCCTTGGTCAGACACTGTCCATGTCCTCTGCCCACATCCCGGCCTCAGCCTTGGGAGCCACTCTTTTCTTGTGGACTGACTATTTTACCTTCATGGGCATTAGTTACATATCCTAGATGAGGGTCCTTCTCAGATCAATAGATGGCAAGTGTTTATTGAGCACACTCTTAACACACGATCCAGCCGTCCAGCTCCCTGGTATTTTCCCAAGAGTTGAAAATTGATGTCCACACATTGACTTGCACAAGAATGGTCAAGGTAGCTTTAACAGCCCCAGTGCAAAGACTTCAAATGTCCTTCCACAGGTGAGGGTGAAAATCCCTGGTCCATCACGATTATGGATAACTAGTCAGTGAGGATCAGGGGCCAACCATGCTCCACCCAAATCTGGAGGGTCAGAAACTGAATGACTCCATTTACAGAACATTCTCCAAATGACAAAATGAACAGCAGAGAGCAATGGGGGAGGGTCAGGGCTGGTGGACTATAAGCAGGAGCAGAGGGGGCCTGGGGAAGCCACTTTTGACCAGTGGCCAGGGAAGCAGTGTGACAAGGAGCCGAGTAAGCACAGACCTGAGGAAGGTTGGGGTAGCAATGCACACGTGTTGCTGGGGGGCCCTGTAGGGTCAGCTGAGGCCTGGAGGCAGGAGCAGTCTTGGAGTTTGGAGAAAACAGACATCCAGCACGGCTGCCACGTGCTTGGGAGGCAGTGTGCGTCTTCATTTCTGATAGGAATACCCAGGATTGCCCCTCAATGCTTATGCTTCCCCATAAAGAGTTCCAAAACTAAGTTTGGGGCCCCATGCAGCGGGGACCAGTCCTCCAGTGGGAGTGAAGATAGCAAGGAGGTAGGGGCTTGCTCTGGAGGTCATGGGGACATGTTGGCACGGAGATCCCCAAAGGGCCCAGCAGAGGAACCACCCTGGGACCAGCCTCACAATCTCTCTGGCTGCTGAGGAACTGGGCCTGGGCGGCTTGGGGGGATGCAGGACGGGTGGGTGGCTGTTCCTACAGTCCAGGCCAACAGAGCCCTTGCCCAGGACGTCAGTAGAAGTGGATGGTGGTCACCAATGGCTGAGAACGGACAGCTGGCAGCCTTTGTGGACAGTTTGGAGATGGTGGCTGTAAGAAGTGGCAAATGGCCCCAAGGGTCTGGGCTTGGAGTCCGCTCTCCTGAGATGGAGAGGCCTGCGGGGGAGGGGTGTCCAGGCAGGTGCAGGGAGCAGGGACCTGAACCGGCGAGGTGGGCAGGTTCACTCACAGCCCCAGGTGGGCATCCAGAGGGGACAGGAGCCATTGCAGCTTCTGTTCTGTCTTCAACCTGGGGATTGGGTGGGGTCAGCTAGACCCTAGAAGTGCCCCGGGGCACTCATACAAGGAGCAGGTGAGGAGGACACAGCAGGGGGACTGAGACGGGAGCCCTGAGAGAACAACTCTATGGAGCACCATGGAGCCATACCCGCCCGCGGTAAGGGTCTGAGCTGGGCGTCTGGAGGGGGCTGGCCCGCCTCCCCACCCTCCCTCACCTTCCTGTGGCCCCTGCGTGCTTCTGGATGTCCTGGTGATTTCTGGGTGTTTTCCCCACCATGGGGACAGTGCTCCCATCTGTGGGCAAGCGTGCTGGGCCCTCCCACTGCCCCAGTTACCTTGAGTTGCTCAAGCAGGAGCTGAGGCTGTTCCACCTGTGCTGGCCCCACGCCTGGTGGGTGAGTAAATCCCTCACAGGGGGAAGGTGCCCACTGCGGTGAAGGAAGGGACACCCACACGCACCCCGGCTGCCATGCAGCTGCCACCAGAAGCCCAGGCGGCAGAGTGAGGCTGCCAGGGGCAGGTCCGGGCCCAGCCATAGCAGTGAGTGACCCCGGGCTGGAGGCCCAGCTCTGGCAGGCTGGGTCCCTCTGAGGGTGCTGCAGGCCAGAGCGCCTTCTCACATGCCCAGCACCTGCCCACACCTGGGGACCACACACAGCCCAGAGGGGACACATGCAGACTGTCAGTGCACACATGGTGGGCGGTGCTGGGACAGAGCTACCAGCTGGCCCAACCCGGGCAGTGAGGGTTCTGGTTGGGGCCTCCACAGCACTGTCCCCAGCACCTGGAGGAGGGACTCTGGGTGCTCTGTGCCCCAATGAGCCCCTGCACTTGGACAGAGGGCTTCTCTCCAATCCGACCTGGATCAGGGGTGCAGAGGCCTCTCAGTCTCAGGGGACCTCTGAGGAGAAGGCCGCCCCTCACCTGCCCTCAGGACCTACACCTACAGGCTTCCATTCTCCCTGTGGCAGCCTGAGAGCACATGCTGTCCCCAGCATCCCCTCCAGAGGTTCACAAGGTCGAACCCCTTGCCCCGTTTGCCCAGCTCCTTCACCTGAAGTCTCCTGACCCAGGGTCCCAGGGCCCCACTGCTCAGCTCCCTCTCAGGGGTCTGGAATGTGGGACCCAGTGCTCTGCATGACCTGGCTGCCCCCTCGCTGCCCCCTCCCCTATGTCTGAACACACGGGGGAGTCCAGCCTCGAGCATCACTTCTACCCTGTCTAAAGGGGCAAAAGCCTTCCTCCCTGCTGCTTCTCTGGGTGGTCGAGGGACCACTGTAACCTGTATGGAGGGATTCCTGGCTGTTCCTGGCTCAGCGGGACAGCAGGCTGGGATCACTGACCAGCCTGCCAGCCCTGGGTGGGTGGGGGGCAGACCTGAGCCACCCTCCTGGGTGACACACAGCCTCCTGAAAAACAGTGGGTTGGTGTCCACTCACAGAGCTCAGCAGAGCCCAGAACAGCCCCTGAATGAATGGACACTCACATCTACCCCTCAGGAGGACAGGGCAGGTCTCCACCCCACTCTGCCTGGACGAAAATAGACCTGATGTTCCTGTTCACCCCCACCTCCTGGTGTCCACCCTCTTGTCATTTCACCTACTTACTTTTTGGTGGCAAACATGGTTAGTCCCACAGTGACTTTCTGGAGCCTGAACTGCTCATTCAGGATATCAGTGTTGAAGGTCCCCTCCCAGATGATGGGGGCCAGACAAGAGGTCAAGACAAAGACATCTTTCCCACTGCACCATGAGAGAGCCCCAGGGACAGCATGTGAGCTGGCAGGACGCGGACACACAGGGACCCAGTGCTCACCACCCCTGTCCCAACCCCACTCAGCATCCATCCTCTCAGCACCCCCCTGGGCTGACCGCCCTTCCAGAAGGACTTGCTATTTGCAGGAAATAAACAGGATGCAAACTTGTGCACATCACTTCCAGCCTTTACTAAACACTGGAGGCTGCTGGGCCTCAGAGTGGGAGCTGGGATTTGCCACAAGGGGTGGATGATTCCCTGGGAAGGAGAGAGTGCCCCTCACACAAAGGGAACAGAAAACAGCAAATGCCCCACTGGGGAAGGACAGAGAGTATGCTGTGGCTCTGAATTCAGATCTCAGAAAATCCCAAACTGGGGACTCTGGCAAGGCTGAGTTTGAGATTTCAAAACTTGCCCTTCCGGGTCTTTAGAAGAGTGCTGAGAGCTTTGTTAAATTTCATTAAATTTACTCAGGAAGGTGTCAGCACCTCTGGCTGGGGTAAACCATCCTTTAAAAAGTAACACACCATGATGGGAGTCTGCAGGAAGACCCCATGGAGGTGGACGCCTCCAGTCGGTGGGGCTATTGTAGCTGGGGAAACATGACTGAGCTTCTGGCACCTCCCAGGACAAGCCGTCCCTGCAGGATGCTCTGAGGAGGCCTGAGTGGCTTCCTGGCCCCTAGTCCCAGGCCTTAGGGAGGGTGGAGCCTCTGAGTCTCAGTCTCACCTTGTGTCCAATGGGAGTGGGACTAAAAGACCTCAGGGCCTGTAGTCTTCTTCCCCGTGACTTAGGAGGAAAGCAGGGATCCTGTTTAAATTCACTGTGGGCTGTGGGGGCTGAGGCGGCTGCTGTCCTGAGTGTTCCTGCAGGGGAGCAGCTGGGCCAAGGTATGGGCTTCCCCGGCTGGGTGACAGGGCCTGGTCTCCAGGTTCCGGAGACCTGCAAGTGCGGAGAGGACCCACCTGACCTGGGAAATGTGCACGCAGCGGCCCAGCCCGGCCCTACTGGAGTATTGTGAGCCCCCAGGAAATCAGACAGTGGGTTACCCACCATCTCAGTAACGACTGCAATTGGCTTTTCCTGGGAAGGCACTGAGGAGTAGGGTGTCAGCCTTCAAAAGGGAAGGAAATCATGCCATGTCTACACCATGGATGAACTTGCAGGACACGTGCTCAGTGAAGCGAGCCAGTCACGAGAGGGCAAACCCTCCACCCTGCCCCTCATCTGGGGCCTGGGCAAGGTGAGTGGGTAGAGAAAGGCAGGTGACTGGTGGATGCCGGGCGGGCTGGTCGGGGAGGGGAGGGAGTGTTTAGTGGGGACAGAGCATCAGTTTGGGAAGATGAGAGAGTCCTGGAGATGGTGGGGACAGCTGTGCAGCCTTGTGAATGTGCTAAATGCTCCTGAAATGTACACTTACAAGTGGGAAAATGGTAAATTTCAGGCCCAGGTTGGTTGGTGACCCTCTTTCAGAGCCAGAGGCTGGGCAGCTAGTCACAGTGGAAGCACCAGGCCCCTGAATGTTTCTGTGGCTGTAGGAGGGGGGCAACATCAGACTCGACTAGGGACGGGCACAATGACGGGGTCTGAGGGGCAGGCAGTGGGAGTCGGCCCTCTATTGAGCATCCACCTCTCGTTTGCCAGATGCTTCTGGGCTGAGACGGACCGAGTGGTAGTTTCAAGACATGTCTGCGTTCTGAGGCCCCCTCCCATCAAGAGGTGGGCTGTGACCCCTGCCCCTTGCACACGGACTGGCCATTGTCCTTAGCCTTTAATGGACCCAGGGTGGCAGAGGTGGCACTGTACCTTCTGAGCTGTGGCATCAAAGGCCATGGACTTCTATCTCTTCGAGGGCACGCTGAGAGGAAGCCTAGGCCTGCGGGCAGGGCCCAGGGAGGTGCCTCAGCTGAGAGCCTGACTCATCCACGAGCAATGTGAGGAGGCCTTCTAGCTGAACTGGGCGCAGCAACCGTCTGCCACCCACCTCCTGACAGCCCCGAGCCAGGACCGCCCCGCTGAGCCTGGTCACGCCAGGCCCTTGGGAGACCAGGCCAATGACTGCAACTGTTTCACATCACCAGTTGGGGTTTCGTCACGCAGTAGTGGGTGACAGATACAAGGAGGACTTGACCAGATGCAAAGAGCAGGGGGACAGAAGGGTGGTCCTGGCAGGGGCACGACATGAGCTGAGGTCTGGAGTCAGGACCCATGTCCTGAGCCGGACGACCTTCAGCTCTGGGGGCTGGATCCAGAGGTGGGGTGGCACGGGGAGAGATGAGGCTGGACTGGCCAGGTAGGGACATGGGGCAGACCTGGCGGGCTCACACGACAGAAAGGTTCCTCTTGCTGACTAAGGAGAATGTGGTCTGTGCACAGGAGGGCAAGGGGGTGTGCATAGGGCTGCTGGACAGATGAGGAGCCTCACCCAGGGAGAAGCCCAGAACTGAGAGACACTTGGGGTGAGGACCGTTGGGGTGAAGCAGGGCCTGTGGGCAGGTGCAGGGGAGGAGGCAGGGATCATTCCCAGGTGTCCAGATGGAGCTGGGGGCTCACAACTCTCTGGACAGCCCCTCCTCACCACCCACAGCTGCCTCGGTTCACCTTGGGGGGCTGCCGAGGCCCATTGCTCTGCCTGTTGGAAGTCACAGGAGAGGGGACCACACCTCTGGGGTGCAGAGACCCTCCTGGATGGCTCGCCAAAATTTTGCTACTGAAAACCAGTTCTTGTCACCGAAGTCAAATCACAAAACATAATCACGAGGTTTTTCAGAGAGGAAAAGAATGGTTTATTAATTTGCCAGCAAACGAGGGAGTGGCAGGCTTGTCCTCCTGAGGTTCAAGCAGTTAGGGCTTTGAAAGGGGAAATTGTGGGGGAGGCTGTGGGGTTCATGAGCGCAGACACATAAGTAGCTTGCACTGGCTCCTCCTCAGACCTTGGGGCAGGATGTCTGGGGCTCTGCAGAATCAGCTCTCTGTTATCTCTGACCCTGAGACTTAGATAAGAGGATGAGAAAAAGAAACCGTTCCCTTGTTAATGGTTACATGGTTTGGGAGTTACTTGAGTTCATTTTCCAGTTAATGTTATTGTTGAATTGTAAACCCAGGGATTTAATTAATTTTCCTGTTACTTTGCCTCTGCAGGAGACCTGGAGTGTACTGAGGGCCATAGACTCCTGCATGTAGAGCTGGTCCCTGAATCCTATCTTTGCAGGAGACCCAGAGCCACAGAGGACCACGCACCCTGCAGGGAGAGCCAGGACTTCTCCAGTCCATGTCTCGGCTTGGGACCTAGTATCGGATCATGACCCCATATCCCCTTAGGGAGAGCAAGTCCCTGCTCGTACACCAGCCTCTGCAGGAGACCCAGAGGCAACTCAGGACCCCGCAGCCCTCCAGGGGCAGCCTGTTCTAGAACTGTCTTCAGCATCAGCTCCCCAGCCACTGAGTCTACCTGCTCCCCAATCAGAACTTCCTTCCCCTCCTGTTTGGTTTTGGCTGTGTTTTCTGTTTTCATTTTATATAGTTCATAGTGTACCTATTTTAAACTAGGAGACCCTCAGGCTTCATGTGACCTGGCATGGTCATCAGTCTCAGACTAGAAGAGCACAGAGTCCCGTCCCTACAGCAGCCGCTAGAAACACACTGCAAAGAGTATTAACTTAGACAGAAACAGACACGTTAACTCCATTCTGAAAAATATTCCAGTAATCCAAAAGGCAAGGAAGAAGGAAGAGAGGAGAAAGAATAAAGGAACAAACAACAACAACAAAAAACACAGATGCACCACGTAGAAAACTCACAGTAAACTGGGAGATGTCAGTCTGACCATGTCCATGACATGAAATGCTATCAGACCAAGCAGTTGCATTAAAAGGTAGAGTTTGTCAGGATGGATGAAAAAAGTACCCACTATATACATGCTGTCCATATGTGTAATATAACAGGAAGTGAGTATCTGGTCTTTGTCCCCAGTTCCTGACAGACAGCTGCTAAAACGCTTGGCCTCTCTGGAGTGATGAGTATTTTCTATGTGCTCATGAGAGAGCTGGAAGCTGGGGACCCCTGGAAAGCTTCCGGGTGGGGACTGGTCCCCAGAAGGACCAATGTGGGACAAGAGGGGGAACTTTCAGTCCCACCCCCAACCCCCAGGGAGGGAGGAGCTGAAGGTTGAGCTCAGTCACCAACGGCTAGTGGTTTAAGCAACCAAGCCTACAAATGGGAGGCTCCAGAAAGAACCTAGATGGTGGGAATTAGAGCACTTCAGGGTGTGTGCCTAGAGGGCATGGAAGTCGTGTTCCACCCCGCACCTCGCCCTGGACACCTCTTCCGTCTGGTGCTCCTGTTTGTATCCCTTATGATAGACCGGCACTCTAACTGTGTCCCTGGGCTCTATGAGCTACTGAGCCTGAAAGGGGGGCACATCAGATAGATGTGTGGGTACCTGGGCCCCAATACTGGCAGCAGGCCTCTGAAGTCGGGGTAGACTCATGGGGTCTGCCTCTAACTCCAGGGAGTTACTCTCGATAGAGTAAAAGCAAAATGGACAGAAAAAAGGTACATCGTGCAGACAAAACGCAAACGAAGGCTGGAATGACTACACTGACTTAAGAGAAGGTAGATTCTAACACTAACAGCACTATAGGAGAGAAAAGGTATCTCAGTAATGATCAAAGGGAGCATCTTTCAGGACGATGCATGATCCCAGCGGGTGGGAGTGTAGTAGCAGAGCTTCAAAACACTTAAGGCAAAAACTGACAGAGAGGGAGACAGAGAGAACTCCCCACCAGCCTCTAGCAACGGATCTAGGTAGGTGAAGTGGTGGCCCAGGAAATACAGGCCTACATATAAGCTCCTGAGGGGCAGAAGCCTGCCATTCAGCCATCCACATGCTGGTGCCCACAGGCAGGCAGCAAACTCTCTGCAGCCACTTGCTGCCCTGCTTGGTCCACACAGCTCTCCCGCCTATCTGCCCCGAGACCTTGCCGGTGTTCAGTGTAGAGACAGCTAGGTCCCACTTGCAGGAAACAGCTTCTAAGAAAAACTGTTTTGATGGAGAATGAAAACCCAAGAAAAGCTTCCTGGGGATGCCTAAGGACTGAGTTCCAGGCCTGCCAACTCTGTTCCCTGAACACGTCCTGTGCTGGCGTGTGGCAGGCCCGCTGATGACCGAGCGGAGGACACATCACGGAGTCCCCATCAGCATGAGGAGGCCTCACTGCTCAACTGCGGCACTTGCCAGGCTGAAGGACCCACAGTCAGCAGGACTCATGCAGGTGGCCACCCCTCTTCCTGGCACCCTGGAAGGCTCAGGACTAAGTCCCCTACCCATGGTGGCAGGTGGAAGGAGAAACCAGAGTCAAAACTCAGGCTTCATCTTGGGTGGAATCCAGTCCTGAGTCTGAGTAAGGCACTAAGCCAACACCCCAGTGGGTCACGGGGGACAGGTGGCCAGGACTCAGGAGGACCCGCCCAACCATGGCTCGCACAGGCCATGTCCACACGAGGCCGACACAGCTTGGCACTGTCCTGCTGGAAGGGGTCAAGACTTACTTCCCCCAAGTCCCCTCTGAGGCAGATTTCATGCTGCAACCTCTCATGTAAATTCCTATTTTTTCTGTCTGTAGATGGGCAACTTTTTCTTGAGCTGTCTCAAGAAGTGAGAGTCTAACCCTGTGCTCAGCTTCCAAACCCAGGACTCGGGCTGTCACCTCTGCCTCCATGTGCCATGCACTCTGGAGTGGTGCCCAAGCAAGCTCTGTGAAGGGACAAGGAGGCAGGAGGACAGTCAGCATGACCCTGGGGACCCCCACAGCCTGCACAGAAAGGACACTGACCTCCAACTACTTCAGACAGCACTGGCCCAAGCCCAGACCACACGGCTGCCAGAGCAGCCCACACCTGGCCACCAGCCTTGACCCTTCAGTCTGGTCACCAGATGACTTATCAGACATGGGGGACAAACAGCCTAACCCTGAACACAAAACCTAACTCTAAGCATAACCGGAAGCTCGCCACCACCTGAACCCTAAGCCTCACCCTAACCCTAACCATAACCCCTGACCCTCACCCGCATCCTCACCCACACCTCACTGTTGGCTGAAATCTAAACTTAACCTAGACCCTAACCCTACCCCTGAACCCTAACTCAACCCATAAGCATAACTTCACTCTAAACCCAACCCTATCCCTAACCCAAACCCTATCCCTAACCCTAACCCGAAACCAAACCCTCACCCGAAACCAAACCCTCACCCCTAACCATCACCCCACCCCCAATACTGTACTTTCTGAAAGTCACTATGCTTAGCCCACACTTAGGAACTGGGGAGTTATGTTCCCCCTTCTTGAGAATACAGTATCTGCATATTTGAAATTCTGCATGGAAGATGTACTTTTCTCCCATTTTTTTTCATCTCCCATAGTTTAGGTTACAATCCAATATTACTTTATATTATTGATCAAATTTTCCAGCTTTGGCCACTGGGAACTCTTTCAGTTGGCCCTAATGTCCTTGTCCTTTGACATTATATTGTGTGTGTGTGTGTGTGTGTGTGTGTGTGTGGTGTGTTTTATTTGTTTATTGAAGCACTTCCTTACTTCCCGGCACCATGAGATGCTTCAGGCTCATCTTGTGTATTCCCTGCCCCAATCCTGGAATCAGCCATTTTTCCCTGGTTCCTTTCATCGGAGAATGGTATTAGAAACTAAGATTGGGCGTGAAGTATACTCATTGCTATGCAGTATCAATGCCTTAGGGCCTCTCAACTGACAGAGAAAGGAAATGTATGCGTATACATGGGTATATACTAATCTGTGTGCATACACATATTTTAAGTATTCCTATATGCAATCTTCTACATCTATATTAAGCTAAACATGAGTTCATACTGATATCTGCTATTCGAATCCATTGCTAGACTCCTCCTCAGGGGTCGTTTTTATCATAGCAATGTTGCCTAGTAACAGAGTGGACATATATTTATGTGTTTCCGGGAAACAGAGATAGACAGTTAACCAAAGGTCAAATTCTTATGCAAAAGAGGAAAAGGTTGGGTTAAGCCTTTACTCACACATCTTTACAGGAAACATCTCATCTATTCTCCAAAGCCCTTACTGAGTCCATTTCACAGATGACAAAACAGCTCTGAGAGGGGAGCCCTGTGCACAAAGCCACATAGCTGTGAGTGGCAGAGCTGGGATACACATGGGAATCTGGTGCCTTGGCTAGCTTCCCATCGAAGACTCTAATGACAGGCCAGGCCCCTGGAAAGCAAGAAGAGATTGAAGCCTGCTCACCCCTGGAGGCCCTGCCCAAGCCTCCACCACACTGGCCTCAAAGGCCCATGCATAACCGGAAGCTTACAGGGTGGCCTCCACTGTCTGGTTGGTAAGGACCACCAGTATTTGGAGGCAGAGGGGTCAGGCTCCCCCATGAGGTGGCTGAGGAGACAGATCAGGGCCTCCTCATCCGCCTGTCCTTCTGGGCAGGTGGCCAACCTCCATCACCCTCTCAAAGCCCCCGGAGCCTGAACTTTCATGATCCCATTGACAGAGGGAATGCAGAGGCTCGGAAAGGCGAGAGTCTTGCCTGAGGTCATACTAGTGAGCTTGCCTTCAAGTCTTCCCAGAAACCCTATGATTTTCAGACCAAACTTCTCCTGGGTGCCCAGAAAGGGAGTGTCTCCTTAGGTTTTGTGCTCGGAGACCCTCATCTACTTCAGCCTAATCTGAGCCCTGTAAAGAGAAGAAAGAGCTGGGTCACTCCTCCGTGCCTGCCGCCTGTCCACCCACACCCACCTCTCTAGGATCTCAGGAATCAAACATGGGCCCCGTCCCCCAGGAGCTGCCAGTCTGATGAAGGAGGCTGGCTCTTACAGAAAAATTTCAGCTCTGCTAGATAAAGGCAACAATGCAGGCAGGGGACAGCCCAGCTGGAGGGACTCCTGGGGCATGAGGGAGCCAGGCAGGCGCCCCAGGGTAGGAGGCACAGCAGCTGGCCCTTGGAGGGCGCGGGTGTGTGCGGCCATCGGCAATGTCCCAAGAGAACACCCGTTTTGGGTTGTGCACCCCACTATCCCACAAAGAAAGAGGACCAGGGAAAAGGGGGGTGTTAGAGGTTTCCTTTCAGCCTTGGGGTGGCGCCCTTGAGTCACAGTGTGGTGGAGAGTTGCGCACCTGAGAAGGCTGTTCCGATCTGAGGACCTAGGAGAGGACCCTGGGTCCTGCTTGGGGTCTGTGTGTGTGGAATGCGATGCAGGGTGGGGAAGACTCCGCTCTTGGCGCAGTGGGGCTCCCCGGGGTAGGGGAGAGGCCGGCGGCGGGGAGGGATCTCCTTCAGGACCCACCCCCCGCGCCCCGCCCCTGCGCCCGGACACCGTCGGCTCAAAGCTTCAGTTCCCTAAGCCTCGGCGCAGCGGAAAAAATATGCCCTGAGGGAAGGGCGAGGAGGATGGCGCTGTGTCCCCACACCCTGACCGCACTCTGTCTCCCGCCTCCCGGTCCCTCCCCGGGCTAACTCTCCAGGCGCCCTTGCCGACTGCGGGCGGAGCTCGACCCGCGGCGCTCGGCGATCCCCGGCGCCCGCCCCTTCCCCTGTCCCTCCTCCCCGGAGCCCCAGGCGGCCGCGGCCGCGCCGTTCAGGTCTGCGCGGCGCGAGCAGGTACGTGCGCTCGGCAGCAGCTCCGGGCCGGGCCGCGAAGGGGACGGGAGCCGGGGAGAGCGAGGCGGTGGCGGCGGGGCCCGCGCCAGCACCTCCTGGACTGCGCCGCAGCAGACACCCGCGGGCGCGGGCAACAGGGAGGCGGGTGGGCGCCCGCGGAGGACGCGCCCTCGCCCTGGCCCGCCAGCCGCCAGGCGCCCTGCCTCCCGCGTGGGGAGGCAGGCAGGGAGGCCCGGTGCAGGTACGCACGCGGAGAGGGAACTGCGGGGTTGGCGGAGGCTGAGGGCCCCGGCGCGGAGGGGCGGCGAAGGAGAGCTAGCCTGACCTCGCGGCCCGGCCGAAGGACATGCGGCGAGGGGACCCGGGCGCACGCCGGTCCTCGCGGAGCCCGGCCTCCCTGGGCCGCTTGGCCGCCCTGTAGCCGGCGCCGCCTGGCTCGGCCCGGCCGCGTTAGCGGTGAAGGGCAGGAGGTGGGGGTGTGAGCTGCGGACCAGCGGGCAGCCGCGATGCTGGGGCTTTCTGCGCGGAACTTTGGGTATCACAGCGTGGACCTGCGTGTACGTTTGTGCGCGCCCGAGGCTTTGTGTACAACTCGTGCGTGTGTCTATCGATTGGGTTTTGTGAAGCTTCACCCACACCCTCTGTGCGTCTGCCTCCCCAAGTGTTCGTGCGCTCGAGTGGGTGGGTGCCGGGCCCTGGCGTGGCTTGATGGTTCTGGCTTAGGTCTCAGCAGTCCTAGGGGGTAGTCAACTCGTGCGTGTATGTGTGTTGTGACCAGCTCTGTCCCTCACCGAGGTGTGGGTACCAGCGTGGTCTGCGGATCTGTGGGTAGGGCACGCTGCGTGGCTTTCCATGTCTGTTGGTGCTGCCTGTGGAAAAGGCCCCTGGGGGTGTGAGATGGAACTGGGGTGTGCCTTTCAGGTCCTGCTGGACTGAAGATTAGAGTGTAACTGGTACACTTGCAGGGTACGAACAGTGGAAACTGGCATCTTTGTCTTTTCCTGCTTATGTTTGGGGTAACTAAGCATGTCCTTGTGTAACTGGTGGGTATCAATGAGCCTGTGTGTGAGGGACATGGCAGCTCTAGGTGAGAGGGGGCCTCCTTTTCCTCTGCCCTCTTCCTAACTCTGGCATCCTGAGGAAAAAGTTTTGGGTTCCTACCTGGAGAAAGAGGCCCTGCTCCTAGAATTTGGGACCTGTGGGTTTCGTTTGGGATATAGGGACATCAATGTGCCAGTCTGGGAGGGGGAGTCCCTGGACCACTCCAGGAGCTCAGTTTTGTGGACGTTGCTGAAGACCTTGGGCAGAAGCATGTCTGTACACCTGCTGGGCAGAAACAGTCACTGCTCCTTTGTGGTTGGGCACTCAGGAAAATGTTTTTGGTACCAAGAGTAAAAAAGCCAAGTTTCAGTTTACTGGAAAGTGGAAGCAGTCTGGGCAGAGCCTGGCCTTGAGTGGTACTGGTGTGTGGGAGGGACTGTCTGCTGGGCAGGTTGCCAAGCCATTGCTGAGGACTGGCTATATTCTGAGCCCTGTGCAGGGGGCTGGAACCCAGATGGAATTTAGACATACCCCTGCCCTCAAGCTGCTCTTCCTTGCTGTTAAACAGTGGGATAAAGTAGAGAGTCTATTAGTGAGGGCTGGAAGAGCCAGGGATGGAGGGTGGAAGGATGCCACGGGTGCAGGAGTGGTGGGTTTGTAGGTTTGTAGGTGATAATTTATAGGGAACTTCTGGCCCCCAAATGCATATCATGGGATCTTAGCCATGTTTTATAAAATGGAGATAGTAAATCCAGTTGGTGAGTGATACATGAAATACTCCTGAAAAGTGCCCGCTGTAAGGCCCTACAGGATGAGTAGGTACTCAGTAAACTTTTATTAAACTGGAACTTAGAAAAGAGGGATGTGGTGATAGAAATGGGTTGTAAGTGGAAACAGGCTTTGTACTAGGATGAAAGGCCCTGTGTGTGCCAAGAGGAGGTGTCTTATGCAAGCCCATGTTGGAAGGAAGATCAGAAAGATGGAAAAACGTGCCTTCCTGCTCTGAGGCTTTTTGAGTTGTATTCATTCATTCATTTCATTCATTTTCACTTCATTCATTTGCTCATATTCTCTCTCTCTCTCTCACACACACATACACACACACGCACACACATACACATGGAACCACAAAGCACTGGAGAATAAACTCAAGCATAGGAATGCAGAGAAACATCTAGAATCATGTGTATGTGTGTGTAGACATACCAGAGCATGTGAGCCACTCTGCATGAGGGGGTCTCTGTATAGTGTGGGGACTTGGGTCTGTGTGCCTTGAGACCCTGGATATATGTACCCCAGGACATTGGTATGTATGGGGAACAGGGTTCTGTGGGATCAGGAATTCTACATGCCAGGTGGGGAAGGGAGCTGAAGTGGGATGAGATGGGGTGGGGGAAGCACCGGATCTGCCTAAGGGAGGACTCCACTGTCAACTCTAGCTGAATGTGGTTGTAAGGGAATGGGAGCCTAGAGTGGCCAGAATCTTCTGTTTTGCAAGACAAATCTGGAATCCAAAGTTTAAAATAGAAAATCTTTTGCCTTTTATATAATGGCAACTACTTCATCAAGAACAAGTGAGCAGAACAGAAACAAGAAAAAAACAAAACTTCTGTGAGCCAGCTATGGCGCATGGCTTTAAGTTGGTGTCCTTCAGTGGGAACACACACGTGCAGTCTGTCTGTGCAGGTTTATGTTCAGTACTAGGGTGGGGTATCTCCTCTCTGAGCAGAGAGTGTCCCCTGCTCCCTTCCCTCCTGGCTCTCCTGTGATTCTCATCCAGGTTCCTCTCCATCTTCTACTTACATAAAAGCACTTGGCTCTGACCTCGGTCATGGCTCTCAAATATGCTCCTTCCTCTTTGCCCCCTCAGCCACCGGCCATGCCTCACCTGACCATGTCAGACTCCTCCCTGGGCCCCTGGCCTCCACTCTCCTCCTTCCTATCCCATCTGTCCTCCATGCAGTAGCCAGAGAGCTTTCTAAAACCTAGGCAGGTGTCAGCACCCTGTACCCTCACACCTCTCCTCCCTGGCTCCCTGACTTAGCTTTCAGTCCTTTAAGTGCTGGCCCCGCTGGCCTCTGAGGCACTGCTTTCCAGAATGTCCTCATCCCTTCTCACTGCTGGGGGTTTCCCCTCATCCTCTGAGGTCTGGCTCAAATGCCACCAACTCCTAAAAGCTTCCCTGACTTTCTCTTCTTTGTTCCCACAGCATTTTCATCATCTGCTCCCTCCCCTTTCCCCAGCCATCCTTTCTTCATCACAGCCATGCTCTTTAATTAAACTGGTTGGGGACGTAACATTATTTTATGAAATCCTCACATCAACTCTGTGAGGGAGGCATTTGCTTATTTCCACTTAACAGATGAGAAAATTGAGTCTGGGGAGGTCACATCACTTGCCCAAGCTCAGGTGGTAAAGCTGGGGTTTGAACATGGTATCGACTGTACCTACAGTCCCTCCATCATCATAATAGCTCCGTGCTGATACTTGCTGAGCACTTACAGTTCTGAGTACAATATATGTATTATCTCAATCCCTACATCCACTCTGTTAAGTAGAGAATACTATGTTATTGTCATTTAATAGATGGAGACACTGAGGCCCAGAGAGGAAAAGAGAATTTCCCAAAGCTACATGCCAGCCAGTGGTGAAGAGGGATCCTAGCACCGAGGGGATCGCACTGCTTGGTCATTGTCTGACTCCTTCTCACCCTCTGTCTGGAGGCTCCTCGGGGTGGGAACTCTGCCCAACTCACCTTGACATTGCTTAGGGCCAACTGATTTCTGGCACTAGCAGGCTCTTGGTAGGTTTGCTAAATTCGACTGACTTTCTGTTTTCTTTTCTAGCTGCCAAGGGGCCAAGGGATGAGCGGGGCCCTCCTTCCCAATGGCATCTCCCCCTGGTCTGGAACTGAAGACACTGAGCAATGGTCCCTGGGCCCTAAGGAGACCAGCTCCTCTGGGCCCAGTGGCCCCACCTCGGGAGGGTGTGGAGAATGCCTGCTTCTCCTCAGAGGAGCGTGACACTCATTACCAGAATCCTGGGGATGCCGGACTGGGCAGCTCCTCCAGTCCCCCCGAGGGTGTCCCCTCACAGCCCCGATCCCAGCGGGATGATCTGTCTCTGCATTCAGAAGAGGGGCCAGACCTGGAGCCTGTGAGCCGCCCGGTGGATTACGGCTTTGTTTCTGCTCTGGTTTTTCTGGTGAGTGGGATCCTCCTTGTGGTGACAGCATACGCCATCCCCCGAGAGGCCCGTGTCAACCCGGACACAGTGACGGCACGGGAGATGGAACACCTAGAGATGTACTATGCCCACCTGGGCTCCCACCTGGACAAGTGCATCATTGCGGGCCTGGGGCTGCTCACGGTGGGCGGCATGCTCTTATCTGTGTTGTTGATGGTCTCCCTGTGCAAGGGTGAGCTGTACCGCCGGCCGACCTTCGTCTCTGGCAGGGGCTCCAGGAAGACCTATGGCTCCATTAACCTACGCATGAGACAGCTCAATGGGGACGGGGGCCAGGCCCTGGTGGAGAGCGAAGTTGTCCAGGTCTCAGAGACCAGTCACACCCTCCAGGGGTCTTAAGTAAGAGCCCACCCTATCTGGCTGCTTCAGCTTCAGGGCTACAAGGCCCCCAAAGGCCTGGGGTTTCAGACTGAGCTCCACAGAGGGCCCTGTGGAAGGAGTTCTTCGGTGCCTGACGGGGAGCCTGGGGGGCCTGGTCCAGGCTGTACTCGGGAGAGCAGCCCCCTGATCTGTTTCTTAGCTTCAGGTTTTGAATAAGGTTTTGTTTGGAGGATGGCTTCTGCTGCTAAAAATACAAAAGCTTGGAAACTGCTGCCCTTGGAGGATGAGGTTTCTTGGCATTTCCGAGGACTGGGAGCTGTTTAAAAGGCTGCCCATCCTGTTCCTCGTGCCTTGGGGAATTCTGGGAGCCTCATTAGCAAAGTGTGGGTGTTGGGCAGTCTTGGAGGGACCCCTTTCATTCCTGACCATCTAAGGCGGGAGGTGGCTTCACAATGAAGGGAGAAGTCAGCACTGGGGTGGCCCTCCCTTCTCCAGGCCTCGGTCCCCTTGACTATGAGGCAAGAGGGTGGAACTAGATGACCCCTGGGGCCCTTCCAGTTCTGCCCTGGGAATGGGAGCCCAGTGTCTGCCTCTGGCCACTCCTTCGGGAGGAGAGTGTCTGGCAGGTGCCGATCATTTTCTGGCGCTGGGTGGCCCCCACTGTCAGCCAGCTGGCAGCTTGCAGGGTCCTGCTGAAGAGCTCCTCAAGTCCCCTGGTTAGGCTGGGTTAAATCCAAAGCTTTCTATAGCCTGGTTTTGGTCTTGGGATCAAATTACCTGCAGTAACTAGATCTCTGCACACGTTCTGCAAAGTCAGTTGCACGATTTTCACCGTTCAACTCCTTGGACAAGAGGGATTGTTTATATAAGAAAAGGTAGGGGCTTTGTTGTATTTCTAGGGACACAGCGTGGCCTTCATCACCTCCTCACCCTCAATGGTGTGTTTCTGGGGCATGACCGTATTCTGGTAGCAGGAAAAAAAATTTTTAATGCTGAATTTGTAACCTCCTCCCATCCCACCTTAGCAGTAAAATGCAGCCCCCATTTATTTGAGGAGAAAGCAGGCACGTTCTAATGGTCTGGAAACTCCGGCCACATTGATCATTGTTTGTTCTACTTCCCTTGTGGAGTCCCCAGGCTCCGTCTAGACTCTCTTTAAACTACTGACAGGGAAAGAAAGTGGGCCCAGGGAGTGAGGTATTTCAGGACTTGGGGAGGCGTCATCCAGTCTGAATGGCCCTAAGGTGGCTTTGAGAGCTCATGCCTTCTCGGTACTGGGGTGAAGATCCTAAATGGGCCATTTCTGTGAGTCCCTGACCCCCTACAGGTCCTCCTTACTCCATTTCAGTTGGCCGTGTGGGCCAGTGATCCTATATCCTGGGGATGGAAGGGTGGAGTGGGCATGGGGTCTGGTCTGTCCTGATTAAAGCAGCCCTGATTAGCTGTAACCTGAGCCTTCAGTCCGGTGAGTTGAACATCTGGGCAGTGTAACATCATAGCTTCTATGATGGATCAAATATCTGCTCCTGCTGGCAGGCTTTGCCAAGGACAGAGGGCTAGGGGAGGGCTGGAGGGGACAAGGGCTGTTCAGTTTGGCCTGCCAGGTGCTGTTCTGGATGTGGAAGGTGTGTGGTTTGAAAAGAACAAAGCCTCAAGACGGTGAAAGATTCACAAGTCCAGGCCTTCCACTGGTGTGCCAGTTCTCCCAGGCTTTAAGTGAGGAGTGGATGCAGAAAGTGGAAAGAGCTGTTTTAGGTAAACTGCAGTAAATTGAACATCTCAAATGATGGGCTAAGGCCTTTCAAATCCATAATGTTAATAATAAAAATATAAATATAAATCCAAGCCTACGACTACTGTACCTGTGGGGGACTCATTTGGAGACTAACCCTGCTGAGTGGATGCATCTTGGGACCATCAATTCATATCAGTTTAAATGCGATGAATTGTATTTAGAGGCTAAATATGTTAGAAGATTAAATCCCAGGAATCTCAGGTTTTCTCAAAGCCAGAGAAGCCTGCCTTGCATCCTAATGTAGAAACTCCTTTAGAAAATGTGTATAATGGATTGAGGCAGTCATTACCTTGTCAGTGAATTAAGAAAACTTGAAAAATGCCAAAAACATTTCCCTAAGACTGCAGCTGAGATCTCCCAGCTGGTGGATCAGAAGCAGGGTTAGGAAGGAAGGAGCCAGGAAGGAGCATGGTGTAGGTTGCTGAGAACTTTCTGTGCAGGCTTTTTGGGGGTAGGTGTGGAGTGGCCCGGGGGCCCTGTGGTTGCTGGAATTTGCCTTACCTCCGGGAACCACCTCTCCCACCCAATGCTACTAGAGTCTCCTAACCTTGTTTATCTGGTGTATCAGAACAGATACTGATTTTGTACTGGTAAAACCTGGGTATGAATCCAGGCTTTGTGGCCTTGGGCAGGTTATTCCACCTCTCTGAATAGGGTTTTCTTTATCTGTGAGGTGGGAGGAATGAAAGCGCCCCCTCTGTTTGCAGGGCTGGGGTGGCAGTAGGGACAAGATAAAGACCTACCTCATACCTCTTGTGAGGTCCACCACAGGGATCACCCTTCTTCCCCATCTCAGCTGGGGATAGCTGGGTTAGGCCTAAAACCTCGGGATCAGCTCTCCACTCTTTTCTCACTCTCCTCATCCTGCCTATCAGCAGGTCTCGTTGGTTTTGCCCACCCTCAGCCACAGCTGCCTGGCTCCAGTTGCTCACTGGTGTCTTAATTTCTCTTCTGCCTTCCCTCTGTCCCTGGTTCATCCTCCACTCTGCAGCCAGCCTTTGTTAAAAGGTTAATTGGGTCAGGTCATTCCTCTGCTCAGAACCCTCCTAGGGCTCACTGTCACACCAGGCCAAGCAAAAACCCTTACCCTGGCCAGCGGTGGATTTATCATCCAGACTCCTCACTGGCAGAGGCCCCTTCCAAAGCTCTGAGTGAAATTTTTATTTGTAATTTTGATTTTTTTAAATGATAGGCCTCTAAATTGCATAAGCTTTAGGTTCCCCAAAACCTGGCTCCATCCCTCACATCAGCCTCCTAAATCCCTACATGAGCTGGCCCCCTTGCCTCTCTGACTTTATAGCCCGCCTCTTGCCTCCACTCACCCCATTCGAGCCACACTCACCTCCTTGCTGTCCCTCAGCCTTGCCAGGCACACTTCCACCTCAGGGCCTTTGCCCTTGCTGCTCTGTCTGGAAGGCCTTCCCCTTTAACATCTGCAAGGCCCATTCCCTTACCTCCTTAGGTCTATCACCTTCTCAGTGAGGCCTTTGCTGACCACCTATTTAAAATTGCACCCCTCCCCCCACCAGCTTCAGTCCCACTTCTCCTTCCTTGCCTTGTTTTCCCCAGAGCACCAATCACACCCGGCAGGCTGTGTCTTGCACTTACTTATTCTCTCTCTCCACCACTCTCCCCCAGATTGCACTCTCCATGGGGGCTGCCATTTTGGCCTACTGGTTCATGCCATATGCCCAGTACTAAAACAGTGTTTAACACATCATTGAATGAATAAATGAGACAGAAGTTTTCTCTGTCTGCTGTAGCAGGGCCCTGTGCAGGGTCCCGAGGCCCTACCTCCTGGAGCCCCCACCAGGGGTGAAAGGCAGTCATGCCGTTCAGGTGGCTGGAAGTATTGAAATAGCTTATTCTGTCACTGGGACCTGAAGTTGGAGCTTGGGAACCTATCTGCCTTCCTCAGGGCATTGGTACCACTTTGTGGGAGAGCTAGGCTGGTCTCCCTGAGGGGGGAAGACCCTTCTCTCCTGGCCTTGTTGGGACACAGCCATGGGAGATATTTGCTGAGTGTTTAGAAGTCTATAAGATACACCATCCTGCTTCTCCCTCACTCAAAGACCTTGAGTGTCCAGGCCTGGGCTTTGGAACCCCACTGTCCATTATCATATCTGCTCACTTATCTCAGGCATCCTGTGAGTCTCCAAGCTGAAATGCCTGCTGCCTGAGACTCCACCATTATTTCTCCCTTCAGAATAAGCATTACCTTCTCTGGGATTCTCTTTAAAATGTCCTCTTTGCATGTGTACACCTATACATACACACACATGCAGGAGCACACACCTGTGCATATGTACCCACATTCAGCATGAATACTCACACATGCCTGCGCACTCTCTCTCTCTCTCTCTCTCTCACACACACACACACACACACACACCTTTCTCTTGTCTGCTGACCTAGCTTACAAACCAAGGACACATAATCAGTTGAAGCAGCTCCAAGTCAGGGCAACATCTGGATTAGTGATAACGTTTCCTCTTTCTCCAGAAGCCACAGGTCTGGGGGTTCTTGGGATTCTAACCTCACAACAATAATCAAGTCTCAAATCTCTCTTCTCTGTTAGGCTAGTATCTGTGTCCTTCCTACTTTCTCACTTGGAATGGAGAGAGGGATGTCCAAGGAGCATTTCTACCTGGCATTTTGGGAGGGAACTGTGTGGTCCTGTGCTAGGAACCAGGTGAGTCAGGTCCTGCAGGTCCCCTCTTCCCTGTGGGCCTTTGGGCAAATCATTCCCATTCTCTGGTCCTCCAGATTTAAATTGTAAGCCTTCCCAGTCTGCCTTCTCCAGGGACAAAAGAGATCAGGAAACACAAGTAGAAGGCTTTCCAAAGTTAAGAGCATGGTGCCCTATGTCTGGAGAGCTTTGGAGGGGCAGGAGTGGGTGGAGGAGGCATTATGAAGACGCCACAAGAGGTGGGGTGCTGTCTCCAGGTTCTGTCTGGGAGGAAAGGCAAGAAGATGCCCTCCAGCTTGGCCTGCTGGTTCCTTTGGGAGAGAGAGTGGACAGTTGATGTCCTCAAGAAGAGAAATTCCTGCTAAAGGAAAGAGTGGTTTGCTGGGATCTTGCCCTAGTTGGAGTGAGCGCTCCTTGTCATTGGAGGTACGTTAGCATTTGCTGGTGTTGGATGGAGCATAATGGGGTTGGAAGGATTTGGTCAAGAGCCTCTCCAAGCTTCCAACCCCCTTCTTTGAGGTGAGTCAATGTCCCAGTGGCCAGAGCCTAGCTCAGGACAGTAGGAATCCTGGTACTGCTGTGTCTTCTTATCTTTAGCCCAAACACCCTCTTCCCCCAATCATTCCTCTTCCTGGGTCAGGTTGTTCATGAGCAGGTTGGAAGGCCCAGGCTATCTGAATGCTGCGGAAGGTGGCAGGACTACCTTCCTCCTTCCAGGGGACCATGCACTTCTGAGCTTTCCCTCTACTCAAATCTCAGAGGATTGGGGGCCGGGCCCCTTTTGGGTCGGGGGGGGGGGTGGTTCCACTGAGGATCGTCCATCAGATAAGAGTATAAGGGCACTGGCTCCAAAGTCTGATTGCCTGGATGCTTGGTGAGTGCCTAATGCCCCTGAGCCTGTTTTCTTATCTATCAAATAATGCTTCCCCCACGAGGCATGGTGAGCAGTAAATAAGATAAGCTATATAGCACTTAGCAGAGTGCCTGGCACTTCATAATCACTCCGTATGTTAACTATTCACGTTCATCCGTTCATTCACTCACACCTAATCTGCAGTTCCTGGACCAGACACTGTGCGGACTCACAGCTCCTGCTCTTAAATTGGTCACAGACCATCTGGGGGAAATTGGACAGCGCACAGTGCGCTATATGTGTGTGTGGGGGGGTGGGGTTTGGGGGGTGCGGAGGAGGTATCTGATTGAGTTGGGTTCGGAAAAGGCTTTCCTGGAAGGGATGATGTTTAATAAGAATCTTAAACAGTGAGGCAGTATCCAGTGTGGGGAGAGCAGGGAGCAGGAAAGGTATTGCAAGCAGGGGCTCAGAGGCATAAAACAGCCTAGTGTGTACTGGCGAGGGAGCAGAGGTGGGAGGAAGGTGTGCACATTCTGTGCCAGACTGTTGAGATGAGGCACGCTGAAGGGCAGGATGTCATTGTGGGGGCTTTGATGTCATCATCTATTGGATGGGGACAATCACAGTCCTTAATTCACAGGGTTGGGAGGACTGAGCTCATACTGCATATTGTATAGTGCATAGCACGGGGACAGCTCACTTTCAGCCATTATTAGTGCTTGCAGATGTGCAGGGCAGGAAGAATCTTCTGATGGCAGATGAAAAGCAGGGATGACACTGGCACTGGGGAGGTCAGTCCATGGGACTGTGGTCTACAGCTGCAGCCATAGGACATGACCTCAAGCTCCAGGCCTCCACCTTGACAGCTCATTCCTTCTGGGTCTGGAGCCATCAAGGTGAAGTGGCAGCTGCTGCTCTCTCCTGGGCCTAGGGGAGCATTAGTGAGTGGAAGGATCTATCTTCTGGCAGAAAAGCTGGCCCCAGGGGAGCAGAGAGGGCAGGAGAAGATGGTGGCTACCATGCCAATCCCTTCCTAGGTGGCACCAGATAAAGCCATCTCTTCCTCTTTTCTAGCTTTTCTCTTCCCCTGAGGTCTCCCTATTCTCCTTCTTTTTTTGATTCCTCTCGTGTCCACATCTCTCTTTTGACTGAAACCACTCCTGGGGTTAGGTGCCCATAGGTGAGTTGTTACTACTGCTGGCTTACCTGTCAGCTACCTGACTCCCCTTCCATCAAAGAGGAAAGCAGGGCCCCTAATGCAAATGCCTACAGGGCTCAGCAGGTGACACTCATGAATGAAGCAGGGAGCTGTGGGCAGTGGTGGCAGGATTAAAGAGGTGCTTGCTTCAGCTCTGGCTGGCTGTTGCTCTATGGTGGATGGGCTCAGGTTTGCCAGAGCTCCTGACTTTTCCAAGAGCAGCTGGACATCTAGACCTTTGTTTGGGTAAAAGGATGCTGGAAGGGATGATCCCACTGCCTGAGAATTGTGGCAGGCCAAAACTGAGGAAAAGGGAGTATCCAAAGATGCCAATTGCTGGGGCCAGAAATCCAGCCTCTCCCTCTGCGCAGGGCTTACTAAGTCGCTCACAGAGATGAGGGTGCCCTCAAGAAGTGGGCTGGCCTCTGCTTCCCAAGTGGAGGCTTGCTGAACAGCAAGGCCTGCATTTACACCTACTAGCTCATGTGAACCTCACCACCACCTTGGAGAGTATGTACTGTCATTACTTCCATTTTACAGGTGAGGAAATTTGAGGCACAGGCAGATTACATGACTTGCCCAGATCACACAAGCTGGCAGGGCTGCCCATCCAAGGATCCTTCATTCTTGCAACAAAGATTTGAGCACAATTCTCTGCTGGCTTTCGGAGATACAGTACTGGGCAGATGAAAAACATAAGGACAGTGTTCACAAGAGGGGTTGAAATGTTTCTTTTGGAATGGAAGGGTATTTTTGAGCATGGAGATGCGGCCGGTTTCTGGTCTGGAGAATTGCTGATGAGAAGGCCCATGGAAACGGCCTGTGCTGGCTTGAAGGGACAGGGGTGTTGGGGGTCACGGAGGAAGGGCAGTCCTGCATCCAAGTGCTCTGAGGCCCATAAAGGTTTCACTTGAAGGACCCTGTTGTTGGAGGGGCTCCAAGTGTTAATGTAAGGAGGTGAGAGGAGACGGGGGCCTTGGGAGGCACAGGTGGCTGTGTAGCCCAGCACACTACCTCAAGAAGCAGGTGGGCTGTGGGCCTCAAGTGGCCTGGACAGGGACTCCCCTACTCCTCAGGGTCTAGAACATAGCTCTCACCACCCCACAAAATTATGCATGCTGTCTACTGCATCAAACAAACAAAAATCCCATGCCACCAAAACCACCCAGTGTGAATTAGAGCAACAGCACCTCCCTCTACCCCATCCCACTGCCAATGAAGATAGTTCATTTTTCTCCCCTCCTCCTCTCTGCCCCACCGGTGGAGGAACAAGGGTACCGGAGGTCTTGGAACTGGATGTGAGTTGGAAAGTTTTAGACTGGACTGAGTTTGAAAATCAAAGTGGCCAGTTAGTTATTGGTTGGTCCTCAGATGCTAAGATGATTTGACAGAGGGGGATTTGACAGAGGTCAGTTTGACAAAAAACAAAAACAAACACTTCTTGTTTGTACATTTTGATGAACCAGTTATCCATTATACACATTAGGTCATCCAAGTTTTAAATGAAATAGTGTTCTTCCTGTGCCAGGCACCCTTCTGAATATTGACATCTACCAGCTCATTTAAACCTCACCACCATCTTGGAGAGATATGTGCTATCCTTGCTTCCATTTTACAGATGGGGAAGCTGAGGCACAGGTAGACTAAGTAACTTGCCCAAGGCCACATAGCTGGTAAATACCAGTCAAGGCTCAAATTTAATAACATGCCATCATGCTTCTGATCAATTTTAGTAACATGCAAGCCAGTCAGAACATGTTTGTGGATAGATCTGGGCTGTGGGCTGCCACTTTTAAGGCCTGTGGTTTAAATGTGAGTTGGGAAGCTCTGTGAAGGGATGTACTGGACTTGGTCAGGCCCATGGATCCCACAGAAGGGCAGGACCTTGGAGATGGTCGAGTCCACCTTGATCCCCATTTTACAGAGGGGCATGACTTGCTCAGGGTCAACATGTTTTAAGTCCCCTGCCTGTTCCTCTCTTCATCACAGGCTTCTTTCTTGAATTTATGTCCTGGGAACCAAGAAGCCTATAGAATGAAGCTGTGCTTCTGTCATTCTAATCTGAAAAAGAGGGGGAAGGCAGGGCTCTATCTTCAAGGCAGGATACCTAGGTCCAGGTCCCCTTCTCTTAGGGATGTCCTCCTGTTCCCAGGATTGGGCCGTGTTGAATTGGGTAGCAGCAGACACTGACCTACCTGGCCTAACAGCTGCCTATCAGCAGCATGAAGGGTGGGTGCTGACCAGGGTGCTGAATCTGTATGGCGCCTTCCTGTTAATGCTCAGCCTAGCTGAGAAGAAAGGGAGGGGGGAAGGAAGGAGACTCTTATTTTTGTCATTTAGGGACCAACACAACTATTTTGGGCAGTGTGTAGTGGGAAAACCCAGGAGCTAGGATTTCTATGGTATCTGTGGCCTTGGGAAGGTCACTCAACTCCCTGGGACCTGCTTTTTCATCTGTTCAGTGGGGAGAGTAGCTCCCATCCTGCTAAACTCAGCAGGCAGAGGCGAGAATCACTTGGGGCTGAGTGACAGTTCTGTGCAAAGCCAAGCCCAGCTCTCGGGCCCAGTAAAGCCTTGCAGGAGTTCACCCTACAGAGGGGCTTCATGGGCCTGTTTCTTCCTTTGTGGAGTGGGTGTTGTGCTAGGTGGTTTCAGATGTTCTGGGTGCTTTGGCTCTAGCTGAAGTGCTCAGAAACATGATACACATTTCACGAACAGGATGATTTAGGAGTCTCAGACTATCCTGGGGATTTTGAAGCATTATTCCTTTCTCACTGGTCCTAACTTGGTTTTCCAGCTTCAGGAATTGGTTTTGCACAGGGATCCATGCTTCTCACCTGGAGAGGGTATGGGGTCTGGGTACAGCAGTTCTCCAAAGGAGCACAGGCTTTAAAACCAGGCTGACCCAGGTTCCCATCATGGTTCTGCCACCCCTAAAGGGGCAAGCCCAGCTCAACCAATCCTGCTAACAGTGTTTACCACGGGGTTGGCTAGAGTACTATGTGAGACTAGGAAAAGCCTAGCACACTGTGGGCACCAGATGAATGCCTTCCTCCTGTACTGGAGGGCCGCTTAAGGTTCCCTTCCTCTTGACCTTGAGGGCCTACTGGCACCCGCCAAGCTCCAACTATCTGGCTATAAAATTTTTTGCTGGACCTGCAACAATCCTGAAGGTACAGGTGATGCTCATTTTGCAGGCAAGGGCACACACCAGCAAGGGGAGGGCTGGGAGTCACACCTATACCTGCCCCATTCTGAGACTCATACTTGGCTTTGAGCAAATTACTGGACCTTTACAAGCCCTCTTTTTCTGGTCTAGAAAATGAGGGTAGTGTCTTATTATAGGTGTTACGATTTGAAGATAGAATGTATGCTGTTTACCAGGGTACATGCATATTTTAAAACCTATATGAAATACATTTCAATGGCCCATGGATGACAGAGAATAGAGTGAATAAGGGAATAAAACTGAAAAAATTAAAATGAGGGGGTTCTTGCATACATTAGTTATAATGTGCCATGAACCAAGAAAAGTGGCAGTCCTTTGCACCTGACAGCCAGCTGAAAGAAAAAGATCTAGTTTGTACACTGGAGCATCTCAAACTTTAATGTACACGTGAATCACCTGAGGAACCTGTTAAAATGCAGATTATCTATTAAGTTGGGGTTGGGCCCAAGATTGTGCATTTCTGATAAGCTCCCGGGTGCTGTGGTTGCCGCTGGTTTGAGCAGCAGGGAGAGTCTTCCCTTCCCTTCTCAGTTCTCAAACTTAGCAGATGAACCACCTAAGCAACTTGGCAAAAATGATACAAAGGTCCTGCCATAGAGATATGGATCCAGGTCTGTGTTGGGGCCTAGGACATACTGTGCACTTGGAGCAAGCATCTCAGGAGACGAGTAGGCTCAGGTCTGCTGGGGAAGCATGGGTGTGGTACTCACCTGCACCCATGGTGCAGACACAGGAGACTGGCTCACCTGACCTCTGTTCCAACGTGCCTTCCTGAATGAAGAGGCAGGAAAAAGAAACGAGGACGTTTTCCCAAGGACATTTCCCTTGCAGCTTTAGTTTGGGATGTGATAAAGGTTCCAACTTTCCAACTATAAGATGCACTCAGTTAAGCCTAGAACTTAGAACTGAGCTGAGAGGGGGTCATGTGGTGGTATGAAGGGTGTTCATTTTCTGGTGCAGATCCAAGCAGCTGTGGTTTGGCTCTGGAGTTTCCTGATCCCTGGATAGGGGCAATGATGATGTGCTTTTGCTGATCTCTGTACCCAAACCTTTTTGTTTAAAAAAGCTGAAGTAGTTTCTTTTTACTGCAGCTGAACCCCAGGGCTAACACCTCAGCAGGACTCTCTACTCTCTCCTCCCCGTGAACCCTGTCACTCTATCCCTCTCCCAACACTCCCCTCTGCGACTGCTCTGGAATATGGCCTTTCACATGGGCATTCAGTCTCCGTTAGACTGCACCGTCAGCCTAGGCCAAGTGCCCCTGCTCTAGTGGGTGTTCAAACCTCATGCCTTTGCTGCCCTTTGCATTCTGGGGACTGTCCTCAGTCACCTGCCTCTCACTGCCCACCATCCTCACTATCTGCCACTCCTGCCTTTTAACTCATCCTCCAGGTCAGATTCAGGGCCAAGAGTAGCTGGAGTGACTGGGGGGTCTGCCTTGTGGTACCTGAAGGACCAACGAGGGCTGAAGATTTGGATGCCTGCTCTTGAATCCCTCCTTTAGTGCAAAAGGTTGATACTGGCCTGCAAGGAAGCTGAGCACATGCATGTGGGGTATCTTTCCTATTGGCGGTGGGCCCTGTTTTATTGGAACTGTACCAAAGTAGACAAAATTAGAAGGTGACAGAGGACATTGCTCCACAGCTTCTAATTTTCCTTTTGTGAAGAGAGGCATTGCACAGTAATAGAATGTCATTCATGACAGTAGAAAGGGAGGCCGTGAGGGAAGCTGGGTTACAATGAGGAGCTTTGCTTCCCATTGGGGCTTGCTACCCACTTTCTAACACTTGTCAACAGGTACCAACCATCTAGCACAGGAATATAGTCTCCATTTTGAGCATGCTATATTCTTGGATTCCAGGTCTCAAAGACTCATGACTGCACCATGGAGTTTGACAGAAGTTTGAGACTGAGTAGACAGATTCAGTAAGAAACACAGCCAGCTCTAAGAACTGGGAATGAGGCAGGCAAGGAAGATAAGGTAGGAATGTGGGGACTGCCAGAGATGATCCAAGTGGTCTATGGCACTTCATCAAAAGACAAGGATTAGGAACCAGACCTTTACTTATAAACCACTGGATGAACAAAGAAATTTCAAACTAAGAAAAAGTGATGTCATGAACCTCACTAAACTTGGAAAGATCACGTGAACTTCCCTACAGAGGACCTATCCTGTATCACGTCCAGACCAGAACTTTCCCAAGTCAAACCCAACTTCTCTGTGGCTCATTAGCCAAGGTCATCCCAAAGTGGCTATTATCAAACCCATGGGCTGCTTCTCAGGGGTGACTGGCTCTGCTCTGTGCCTTGCTTGGCCCACATCAAAGTTCTTTTTAAAAAAAACTAGAGGTCAAAATCACAATGACATACCACTTCACCCTCACTAGGATAAAGTTGGCTATATGCAAGCATACTAACAAGTCTTGGTGAGGATGTGGAGAAACTGGAACCCTCATACCCTCATACTAAACTTGGAAAGGTCAAGTGAACTTTTTACTGCAGTTTCTTTTTACTGCAGCAAGGTGGGAATGTAGAATGGTACATTTGCTTTTGAAAACAGTCTGGTAAGTTCTGCAAAAAGTTAAAGAGAGTTACCATGTCATCCAGCAATTCTACTCTTAGATATATATACCCAAGAGAACTGAAAATGTTATGTCCACACAGAAACTTGTACACAGATGTTCACAAGCATTAGTCATATAGCTGAAAGTGAAAAAACCCAACTGTCCATTAACTGATAAATGTACAAAGAAAATGTGGTATATATACATATGATGGAGTATTATTCAGCCATGACAATGAGGCACTGATACCTGCTACAGCATGAATGAACCTTGAAAACATTAACTGAAAGAAGGCAGGCACAAAAGGCACATATTGTTTCATTCTACTTATGAGAGCTGTCCACAATAGTTAATCTTTAGAGACAGAAAATAGACTAGTTGCCTTGAACTGGGGGGGTGGGTATGGGGTTTCTTTTTGTGGTGGTAAAAAGGTTCAGGAATTAGATATGATGACAGATGTACAACACTGTGATTACACTAAAAATCCACTTCACTGCACACTTTTAAGAGTCAACTTTATGGGTATGTGATTTATATCTCAATAAAGGTGTTATTTTAAAAAAAGGGACAGGTTATTAAGTGTTGGTCTTTATTGTTAAGGCTCCAGCCAAATTTTGGGTTCCAGAAAACATATACCCAAAGCATTCTCATTTGCTGCTTGGTGATTACTCATGGCTGGAAAGAGGGAAGTGGCCCAGACTACAAGCATGGATAACTTGTCCTGGAAGTTCCTGAAGGCTCCACTCACTTCCCCCAACATAACAACTAAGACATTGCCTATGTTCTTCAGTGCCCTTGATGCAAGCAGACTCACACACAAAAAAAGGCTGATTCTGCAGATCAATCACTAAAGTCTTTGTTTTCAGAAAACAGAATTATGTATATGACTATCCTTTTGACCTTTGCTACTAGAAAATCTAAGTGAAAAATTTATTGTTTCAACCTTGTCTTTTCTTTGAGTCAGGGTCCTAAAAGTGATGTACTTTCCCTGCTTGTTTGATGGTCTCTGGTCTTAGGTTCCTTTAAATGTTCCCTTTTATAATAAAGGATGCTTTTATGAGCAAATTGCCCCAGGCCTTTTTGGTAGTAGGTATGGTCCAATTTCAAAACAAAAATATTCCACACATTTGCCAGCCCTTCAGGAAGACTGTTTGATGATCGCTCTGCCTGATCTCTGGGTCTTTCTCCAGAAGAGAGATATTCTAAAGGCTCAAAGGTAGTCTTTCACTAAATCAGTGCTTGACATGGGGTCTGCCAGAAATGTCAGGGAGCCTGCTCATGCTCACCTCCCCACCCAGGCCCAGCCTCCACCTCAAGATTGACCCTGGGCCCATGTGCCAGTTCCATTCACTCTCAGGCAGGGCAGACAGGCAATCCCAGGCTATAGCATATTGGACACCTTGGGAAGGCTCTGGGTAGTAGTGTGCTGCCCACAGATAAATAATACGACCTAATTTAGGGGGAGGAACCCAATGAGCTGAGAAGTGAAAGGACCCAGCCATGATTAAAATGCCAGTTGTGGAGTGAAAGTGACTACTGCCTTGATCTCTTGCCTCTGAGCGTGGTGCTCTAAGGTGCTCCTTCTATTCCAGCACAGGGGTTCATCTCTGACCATGTCTGTCAGGCCTCGGGCTGAAAAGGAGACCACCAAAAGTCAGGTGGGTCTGGCCAGAGGCCACAGGCTTCCAGAGGCTGAGCTCTCTGCTCCTCCCGAAGTTCAGTACTACACTCAGATGGAGCCCATGCTCCTGTGCTCTTGCCTGGGCCCCAAGAGGGCCGAGGGGAGAGGCAGAGGTATAGACTCTGCCTTAGGTAAATATCACACACAGCCTTGAACCTTCATTCTTTGCCTTTTGCCCCAGGTCCTAGGGGTCACCATCCATGGCAGCAGACATCAGAACACTTCAGAGCAGGGAGGACACTTCAGATCGCATAGGTGGGCACAAAAACCCAAAAAGGAAGGGAAAGGACTTATTTAGGGCCACTCCATAAGTTAGGGGCAAAAATGAGATTAGCATTCAGATCTATTCTGTTTATAGACTACCATTGCCCTGGCACAGATGGACCCAGAGGACTGGCTCATACAGGAAGAACTGGAGGGTTCTACCATTTTCAGAATAACACAGTCTTTCTGCAATGTGCCTGCCTTTGTGAAAGTCATTCTCGTGGCCTAAAGGGTTTCCAGACCCTCATTTTCATCCTTGTGGCCAAACTGGAAACCCTGTTAGTGATGTCGGGAGCAACAGCAATTTATGAAGGGAAGGTGCCTGAGAAGAAAGAATGGGCCCTGTGTAGGAAAGGAGTCATTTAGCCCCACAAAAATTCAAACTCTGAAATCATCTCACAGCTGGAAGGAGCTGTGCAGTAAAGTGGGAGACCGGCAACATGATTTTTGTATTGACATTTGGTTCTTAATAATAACATCCAAAATGCGTTCTGTTCTTATAGCACTGCAACTGGGACTGCCCTGGTCAAAGATATATGTTGCTGGAGTCTCCCTTGAAAAATGGAAGGAGCTGGTGGGGAGAAGGACACACTGACTACTCTTTGGGACCTATATGCAGCCAGGTGGAGTGCTGCAGCAGGTGCCTGGGCTCTGACAGGGGATGGGGAGGCAATCCCAGCCGGCCTACAAACACATGGGCAGAGTCCCTCGCCCCCAGCCCGCAAGAACATGGTTGCTGACGGGGCCAGTGGCGGCAACTCCAGGAGAGTGGAGGGAAGGCTGGGATGTTACATTCTTGAGGCCTTCACAGGTACATGTCATCGTAGCCCGGCGGGGGAAGATGGTCTGGGTTAGGTCTGGAATGGAAAGAGGGGCTGGTGAGTTGGAATGACGGAGGGGAGGAGAGCACATGCAGACAGGGCCTGAGCTGAGGGGGCCTGCCCTTCAGAAAGACATAGTGGTTCATGGCATTTCAGAGCATGTGCTCTGGAGCCTGCCTTTGAATCCTGATTCTCCCACTTGGGGTAAATTACTTCATCTTTCAGGCCTCAATTTCTGCATCTGTACGATGTGGGTAGTACTATCTACCCAGAAGTGTTGATAAAGGATCCAGTGAGGTCCTGACACATACTAACTTCCAGTAACTGTGAGCAGATTCTCCTCCTCTGAGTCCTCCCTGAGGGGAGCTGGGGGAAGGGAGACACTTAGGGATAAGGAGCTCCTGGAAGGCTCCCAAGAGGCAGCGGGCAGGGGCCTGGAGGAGGCTCCACTCTTTTGGTGGCAGGGGAATGGAGCTAGTGGAGACTGCATCTGTTGTCAGATGCCTTCCTTCCTGCAATGCCAAGCTGAGCTGCCATCAGGTTCTACTCAGCATACCTGAGTGAATACCTACCCGGATGGGCTGGTCCCAGTGGGTCCAAAGGGGTCAAAGCGTGCTCCTGGGGGCACAGCACCTGGTGGAAGCCGGTTTGGGAGGCCTGAGGATGGGTCAATATGTGCTCTTGGGAAGCCAGATCTCAGGGGATCCACAATCATGCCACCTCTCCGATACCTGAAGCAAGAAGAAAGATGGGTAAGTAGGTGTGGCCAGGAGTGGTTGGAGGAAAGGTGAAGGGGGCAAGAATGGACTACGAATGCCTGGGATGTCTACTCTGGATGGCTTAAGCAGACCCGTGTGGATGGCTGCCTGCAAACCAGCAGGAAGTGACCAAAAGCAAGACATTAAGAACACGCCTTTCCTGGCACACCTGGCCTGTGTATTTTCAGCTCTATAGGCTACCTGGGCCTGCAAAACTACTGTGTTCTACACCTAAAGGGGACAACTGATCAAGAACAGGCGCCAGAACTTGCCAAGGTCAATGCAGAACCATTACAAAGCTGTTCAGGGCACCTCTTTAGGGCTAAGGACTAATAATGGCATTGAGACGATTCATGTTACTAGTTTTGCTCTGTTCCCTTAACGGGACTCAGGGCAATCTATGACGGCCCCTGGGTTGCTCATGTCTGGCTCCTGACAGAACTTGTTCCTCATGGAGTTCCACGAACCTGACCTCATGTGCTCAAACTAAGATATGTAAGCTGGTATTCCCCAAACTTTGAGGTCATCGTTCAGCTTAACTGTGGACTTATGTGATTTCCTTACTGTTTAAAAGTGAGATGCTCAAATTGGGGTACTTTGTGGCAAAGGTTGAAATCTAGTCAGAATCATTCGAAGACCGTGTATGGCTGAGGCTATGATAACTTTGGTGGATGCATGACAAGAACCACACAGAGTCCAGTGGGGACCAGAGATGCCTTTATCAAGTGAGGTGACCTCTGAACAGCCCCTGACTGCCCTCAGGTCTGCAGCCCATGTTGCGCTCTTCAGTCTGCACCTGAAAAACCCTGGCACCCTTCCATCTAAGAAGGGCTGCTGTCCTCCACCAGGGCAAACGGGGCCGCCAGCGGGCTTGCTCGTCCCCTCTGCAACACTCAGAGCTCTCCTGCACTGCTCTGGGCATGGCAGAGCAGCCCAAGTGCTAGTGATTTCTCAGCCACTCAGCAACAACTGCCTCCTTCACCCCAAAGGAAGCCTGATGAAAAGCTCTAAAATTAGAAGATGAGCTGGGGCCAAAAAGCCAGGAGAATAAGTTACGTTGCTGCCTCCTCCCCGCAGTACTCACCCAAAGGGGTCTAGGTCCTCTCCTCCGGCTGCAAATGGTCCCAGGGGATCGCACCTGAAACAAACAAGACCAATTACCACAAGTCCCAGAGCAGCTGGGTGCCTGGGCTCCCGAGGCCAAACCTGACAACATGTAATCCCAGGCACAGGGGGCAGGGAAGCCCTGTGTGAGACCCTGACACAGGGATATTTCACAGTGGCTTTGGCACATATTAACACTGATAATATTACAATGGCAATATTGAAAAGAGCTGAACGCAAAGCTGAAAACATGGGGATCCCAATTCTGTAGAAAAATTAAAATATTAAGTTATAACCTACATATAAATTTAAACTTTGTATAAAGAACTGAAAACTTTGATATCAGAAAAATACCATTCTAAAACCAAAAACCAAAACCCCAAGGCTGAGTTAAAAGCTACCAACGGTTGAGTGAGATGGGTGCAGTAGACATGGCTACAGTGCTTCTCGACCTTTTTTCATTGCGGACCCTGCATAAAATTTAATACCACAGATACTGTACACCTGTTTATGCAGTATAGCCCATTGAAGAGCCACAAATGATTGTAATTGCTAAGATTTTTCTATACCCCAACCCCAACCCCAGGAACCAGTTTTTGCTCTCATTGAAAATGTATGAACTAGAAGCATACAGGAGTACATGATTTCTGGAGAGCAATTCTGCATTATCTAATATGTATACACATAAAATATATCTTTTAAAGTCTTATTTACCTTTATATTTTTTGATCTGATAGTTTTATGTCTAGGTATCCATCTTAAAGAAAGAATACATCATTCAAATTAAAAATATTACTGTAAAGACTTTAATCAAGGGAACTGGAATTGGTGAGATGGGGATGAGTTAGGTACATTACATAATATCCCTAAACACAGTTACGGAAACAATGGTCTTAGAATTTAAAGTCAGTTTTAAAATAATGTGGCAAATTGCTTATGGTCTAGTCGTGGCATGGGCGTGTAGGAGTAAATAAAACTAGAAAGAAGCATACTGAAAATATAAGCAGTGACAGTTATTCCTGAGTGGTGATTTTCTTCTTTATACTTTTCTCTTTTTTTCTATAAAGGATATGGATATGAATAAAATAGAACAAAAAAGATGTAATGTTTGAAAAAGTGTGCTTTGGAATCTGCTTGGAGCCCTTGCAAGCAATACAGACCTGACAGTTCTTGGGCAAGGAGGGTTGCTGCCAGATCTTAGGAAAGTCTTGCAATCAGTAGCTAATTTAAGCTTACTGGCAAAAAACCTTTAATTAAAGAACTGGGGGAAAAAAACAATAAGGAGGTGTTTCTCCAGTCAGTCCTACCTAATGGGCTAGAAAGGATATTGTGATTTAGGTGGGTGTGGTTAGGCAGCCAAGGGAAGGAATTTTTCCTGACCTAGGCTGCTGTCCCCAAGCCACTGTTCATGGAACTAACAGTCAAGTTTCTGGTGGCCTCTAACATCCTGCCTCACTGGACAGACCAGGTGGTGCCAAAGGGCAGCAAGCATCTTCCCTATCTCCATGAATTGCCCACTACAGAGCAGCAAACAGAGGGGCTTCTGGTGGCTATAAAAATGCTTGGAAGAGAGTTCCAGGAAGATGGCGGCATGAGCAGGGTGGCGGAAATCTCCTCCCAAAACCATATATATCTATGAAAATACAGCAAATACAACTATTCCTAAAAGAGAGACCAGAGTATACAGGACAGCGCACAGCCTGCATCTGCACCTGAGAGGACTCGGCACCCCGTGAGGTGGGTAAGATACGGAGCCGCGACTCAATGGAACCCGAGCACTCCCCCACCCCAGCGCACCGGTGGGAAGAGAGGATTCAGAGCTGGGACAGAGTGGAAGAACAGGCCCACAAAATAACCAGCCCTGGTGATCTGCGCCGGGAGCGCTGACACACTTCGCGTGGTGTATCGGATATTGGAGAGGCAGAAGGTGCAGGTTTTGAGCTGGGAACGTGCCCAAGTCCTTGCAGCAGGCTCCCCGGGGCAAAAGAAAAGCATGCACTTTTTTTTGGCGGTCTTAAAGAGACAAGGGCCCATGATCGTCCCAGTACACTTGGCCCAGCAGGCTGGGAGTCCTGAGGAATTTCGGACCCCTTGGCTGGCGACTGGGAAAAAGTAGCCGCACTGAAACTTCACATAGAGAACAACAGCCTCCCATTCGTTCCCACCCCGGCCAGAGCTACAAAGGGACCGGTGGAGCTGCGTGACCGCGGCTGCATAATAGTGGAGCAACAGTGCCACCTACAGCATCATTACAGAATCTACTCCGGTGAGCATTTTTATTTTTTTGTTTCTTTGTTTTTTTCCTTTCTTTCTTTTTTTTCTCTTCCTTTTTTTTTTTAAGTCTTAAAGAGCCCAGCTGACATACGTGGCACCTACCAGTGACCACTTCTATCCCCATGAAAAGACAGAGGAATATGGTACAGACCAAGCTCACCCAGACCCAGACAACACCAGAGAGGGAGACTGAGGGATGGAAATGCACAATCTTCCTGAAAAAGAATTCAGAATAAAAGTCATAACCATGCTGATGGATCTACAGAGAAATATGCAAGAGCTGAGAGAGGAAGTGAGGGAAGTCAGGAAAGACAATGCAGAAATGAGACAAGCCATCGACGGGCTTAGCAGCAGACTGGATGAGATGCAACAGACTGTTAATGGAATACAAATCAGAGAACAGGAATACAGAGAAGCTGAGGCAGAGAGAGATAAAAGGATCTCTAGGAATGAACAAATATTAAGAGAACTGTGTGACCAATCCAAATGGAACAATATTCACATTATAGGAGAACCAGAGGAAGAAGAGAGAGAAAAAGAGATAGAAAGTGTCTTTGAAGATATAATTGCTGAAAACTTCCCCATGCTGGGGAAGGAAATAGTCTCGCAGTCCATGGAAGCCCACAGATCTCCCAACACCAGGGACCCAAGGAAGACAACACCAAGACACATAATAATTAAAATGGCAAAGATCAAAGATAAGGACAGAGTATTAAAGGCAGCTAGAGAGAGAAAAAAGATCACCTACAAAGGAAAACCCATCAGACTATCATCAGACTTCTCAACAGAAACCTTACAGGCCAGAAGAGAATGGCATGATATATTTAACGTAATGAAACAGAAGGGCCTCGAACCAAGAATATTGTATCCAGCACGATTATCATTTAAAAATGAGGGAGGGATTAAACAATTTCCAGACAAGCGAAAGCTGAGAGAATTTGCCTCCCATAAACCACCTCTACAGGACATCTTAAAGAAACTACTCTAGAGGGAAGCACTCCTAAGGTGAAAAAGATGTCACCAGAGAAAATAAAATCATAGCAAAGAAAGCACACCATCCAAATACTAACTAAAGACAAAGAATAAAACACCTAGCATATAAAGAATGGAGGAGGAAGAATAAGAAGGCAGAGAAATAAAGAAACATCAGATTGTGTTTACAATAACTTAACAAGAAAGTTAAGTTAGATTGTTAGATAGTAAAGAAGCAACCCTTGAACCTTTCATAACCACGAATCTAAAGCCAGCAATGGCAATAAGTACATATCTATCGATAATCACCCTAAATGTAAATGGACTGAATGCACCAATCAAAAGACACAGAGTAAGAGAATGGATAAAAAAGCAAGACCCATCTATATGCTGCCTACAAGAAACTCACCTCAAACCCAAAGATATACATAGACTAAAAGTGAAGGGATGGAAAAAGATATTTCATGCAAACAACAAGGAGAAAAAAGCAGGTGTTGCAGTACTTGTATCATACAAAATAGACTTCAAAACGAAGAAAGTAGCAAGAGATAAAGAAGGACATTACATAATGATAAAGGGTCAATCCAACAAGAGGATATAACCATTATAAATATATATGCACCCAATACGGGAGCGCCAGCATATGTGAAACAAATACTAACAGAATTAAAGGAGGCAATAGACAGCAATGCATTCCTTTAAGGAGACTTCAACACACCACTCACTCCAAAGGACAGATCAACCAGACAGAAAATAAGTAAAGACACAGAGGCACTGAAAAACACATTAGAACAGATGGACATAACAGACATCTACAGAACTCTACACCCAAAAGCAACAGGATACACATTCTTCTCAAGTGCACGTGGAACATTTTCCAGAATAGACCATATACTAGGCCACGAAAATAACCTCAGTGAAGTCAAAAATACTGAAACTCTACCAATCAACTTCTCAGGTCACAAAGGTATAAAACTAGAAATAAATTTTAGAAAGAAATCAAAAAGGCTCACAAATACATGGAGACTTAACAACATTCTCCTAATTAATCAGTGGGTTAACAACCAAATCAAAACAGAAATCAAGGAATATATGGAGACTAATGACAACAACAACACAAAGCCACAACTTCTGTGGGATGCAGCAAAGGCAGTTCTAAGAGGAAAGTATATTGCAATCCAGGCCTATTTAAAGAAGGAAAAACATTCCTAAATGAATAGTCTAAAGACACAATTACTGAAATTGGAAAAAGAAGAACAAATGAGGCCCAAAGTCACCAGAAGGAGGGGCATAATAAATATCAGAGAAGAAATAAATAAAATTGAGAAGAATAAAACAATAGAAAAAAAATCAATGAAACCAAGAGCTGGTTCTTTGAAAAAATAAACAAAATAGATAAACCCCTAGCCAGACTCATTAAGAGAAAAAGAGAATCTACACACATAAATAGAATCAGAAATGAGAAAGGAAAAATAACGACAGACCCCACAGAAATACAAAGAATTATAAGAGAATATTATGAGAATCTATATGCTAACAAGCTGGAAAACCTAGAAGAAATGGACAACTTCTTAGAAAAATACAACCTTCCAAAACTGACCAAACAAGAAACATAAAAACTAAACAGACCAATCACCAGCAACGAAATTGAATCGGTAATCAAAAAACTACCCAAGAACAAAACCCCCAAACCAGATGGATTCACCTCTGAATTCTACCAGACATATAGAGAAGAAATAACACCCATTCTCCTTAAAGTTTTCCAAAAAATAGAAGAGGAGGGAATACTTACAAACTCATTCTATGAAGCCAGCATCACTCTAATACCAAAACCTGGCAAAGACCTCACCAAAAAAGAAAATTACAGACCAATATCTATGATGAACATAGAAGCAAAAATACTCAACAAAATATTAGCAAACCGAATTCAAAAATACATCAAGAGGATCATACACCATGATCAAGTGGGATTCATCCCAGGGATGCAAGGATGGTACAACATTCAAAAATCCATCAACATCATCCACCACATCAACAAAAAGAAGAACAAAAACCACATGATCATGTCCATAGATGCTGAAAAAGCATTTGACAAAATTCAGCATCCATTCATGATTAAACTCTCAACAAAATGGGTATAGAGGGCAAGTACCTCAACATCATAAAGGCTATATATGACAAACCCACAGCTAACATCATACTTAACAATGAGAAGCTGAAAGCTTTTCATCTGAGATTGGGAACAAGACAGGGATACCCACTCTCTCCACTGTTATTCAACATAGTACTGGAGGTCCTAGCCACGGCAATCAGACAAAACAAAGAAATACAATGCATCCAGATTGGTAAAGAAGAAGTCAAATTGTCACTATTTGCAGATGACATGATATTGTACATAAAAAACCCTAAAGACTCCATTCCAAAACTACTAGAACTAATATCTGAATTCAGCAAAGTTGCAGGATACAAAATTAACACACAGAAATCTGTTGCTTTCCTATACACTAACGATGAACTAACAGAAAGAGAAATCAGAAAAACAATTCCATTCACAATTGCATCAAAAAGAATAAAATACCTAGGAATAAACCTAATGAAGGAAGTGAAAGACCTATACTCTGAAAACTACAAGACACGCCTAAGAGAAATTAAAGAAGACACTAATAAATGGAAATTCATTCAATGCTCTTGGCTAGGTAGAATAAATATTGTCAAAATGGCTCTACTACCTAAAGCAATCTATAGATTCAATGCAATCCCTATCAAACTACCAACAGCTTTCTTCAATGAACTGGAACAAATAATTCTAAAATTCACATGGAACCACAAAAGACCCCGAATAGCCAAAGCAATCCTGAGAAGGAGGAATAAAACGGGGAATTACGCTCCCTGACTTCAAGCTCTACTACAAAGCCACAGTAATCAAGACAATATGGTATTGGCACAAAAACAGACCCACAACCAGTGGAACAGAATAGAAAATCCAAACATTAACCTAAACATATACAGTCAATTAATATTTGATAAAGGAGCCTTGGATATACAATGGGGAGATGACAGCCTCTTCAGCAGCTGGTGTTGGAAAAACTGGACAGCTACATATTAGAGAATGAAACTGGACTACTGTCTAACCCCATACACAAAAGTAAACTCCAAATGGATCAAAGACCTGAATGTAAGTCATGAATCCATAAAGCTCTTAGGAAAAAACATAGGCAAAAATGTCTTGGATATAAATATGAGCGACTTCTTTATGAACATATCTCCCCGAGCAAGGGAAACAAAAGCAAAAATGAACAAGTGGGACTATATCAAACTGAAAAGCTTCTGTACAGCAAAGGACACCATCAGTAGAACAGAAAGACATCCTACAGTATGGGAGAATATATTCATAAATGACGTATCCGATAAGGGGTTGACATCCAAAATAAATAAAGAACTCACGCACCTCAACAAACAAAAAGCAAATAATCCAATTAAGAAATGGGCAGAGGACATGAATAGACACTTCTCCAAAGAAGAGGCTCAGATGGCCAAAAGGCACATGAAAAGATGCTCCACATCACTAATCATCAGAGAAATGCAGATTAAAACCACAATGAGATATCACCTCACACCAGTGAGGACGGCCAACATCCAAAACACAAACAGCAACAAATGTTGGTGAGAATGTGGAGAGAGGGGAACCCTCCTACACTGCTGGTGGGAATGCAAATTAGTTCCACCATTGTGGAAAGCAGTATGGAGGTTCCTCAAAAAACTCAAAATAGAAATACCATTTGACCCAGGAATTCCACTCCTAGGAATTTACCCTAAGAATGCAGCAGCCCAATTTGAAAAAGACAGATGCACCCCTATGTTTATCGCAGCACTATTTACAATAGCCAAGAAATGGAAGAAACCTAAGTGTCCATCAGTAGATGAATGGATAAAGAAGATGTGGTACATATACACAATGGAATATTATTCAGCCATAAGAAGAAAACAAATCCTACCATTTGCAACAACATGGATGGAGCTAGAGGGTATTATGCTCAGTGAAATAAGCCAAGCCAAAAAAGACAAGTATCAAATTATTTCACTCATCTGTGGAGTATAAGAACAAAGAAAAAACTGAAGGAACAAAACATCAGCACACTCACAGAACCCAAGAAAGGACTAATAGTTACCAAAGGGAAAGGGATTGGGGAGGATGGGTGGGAAGGGAGGGGTAAGAGGGAAAAAGGGGCATTATGATTAGCAGATATAGTGTTGGGGGGACACGGGGAGGGCTGTACAACTCAGAGAAGACAAGTAGTGACTCTATAGCATCTCACTACGCTGATGGACAGTGACTGTAATGGGGTTGATGGGGGAGACCTGATGTAGGGGGTAGTTCAATCACCATAATATTGCACATGTAATTGTAGATTGATACCATAATAAACTATTAAAAAAATTACGAAAAAAAAATGCTTGGAAGAACAGAGACTTGATGGCTACTGACACATGCAGTCTGCTCTATTTTTCTCTCCTGGACCACAGAGTGTGGGGCAGGGAGAAGAAATGCAGAACAATGGAGGTAAGAAAGGCAGCCTCAAGACCCATCCCAAAAATCTGTGTACTTGAAGCTGTCACAGCACATCCTTTAGGCTCACACTAAACAGTCTCACTGTAGCACGTGCACAATTCTGTGAGCTCATTATGTGCTAAGAACTCACTTTAAAACAGTCTCAGTGCTGCATGTGCTGAGTGAGGATTTAGAGATTCAAAGAAAGGTAGTTTGTACATGGTATCTGAAATCAGGTCCCTACTGCTTTATCTGGTCATCAATTGAAGGAAAGTGTGTCACACATTAACCCTGTAGGCAAAATTGCCTGGCTGGGCCCACTGAACCCTATGTCCCAGCCCCAACAGGGGACCCTTTAAGGGATATGAGGGGATCCTGACCACACACTCTCCTCTTTATGTGCTCCCTCTCCTCTTAGATAAAAACATGCCTCTCTTGGGCATACAAATACAGCTGACATTCTAATGGCTGAGGTGGTCTGGTGAACTGGAAAGGCCTCAGGACTGGGAATCAGAAGATGGGCTTTGGACTCTGGGTGGGGGATTATCTAGTTGGTTGGCAGAGGCCTGTCACAAACCTCTGTATCTCAGTCTTTTAAGATGTAAAATCTAAGTAGTAACACTCACAGGGTCCACTGTGATGGTGAAATGTAGTATTGGACAGGAACAGATTTGTTGAAAGGGAAGGTTTGGAAGAATGGAGTAATAGCAGCTGCCATTATTTACTGAGAGCCTGCTTTGTGTGAGGCACTGTGCTAAATTTAGTTTTAAAAAGATTAATTTTTAAAATGTAATTTTCTGAATAGGTAATGCATTTAACAGTTTTAAAATTCAAGAAGAGTAAAAAAAAAAAAAAGGATACAGAGGTCCGTAATCTTAGGCTAGATGTGTTTTGGAATTCAGAATTTTTCACACTTTAGCAATGTCAGATGGGAATACCTAATATATATTATGTAACACTCCCAGGCAGCACCTGTAACCAATATCCTATTTCTGAAAAATAACAAGTATTCACATATAAATGGATAAATGAATACGTAAGGAACTTCATATGCCACTTCAGTCAGGTTTTGTTCCAAACAAGGTTTAGCACCAATCTATGCAGAAAAACTTGGCTTTCAGAGCTCTCTTTACTTCAGAATTGTAGATGAGAGATTTTTGGACCCACTGAAGTAAAAAATCTCTCTCATCCATTTCCCAGCCTACCAGTTGTTTCCAGAAACTAATGACATCACTTTCTTATATGTCCTTCCAAAAATACTCTGCATATATGAGCAAATATATATCTACACTACCTTTTTAACATAGATGGTGTTGAACAACTTGTACACATTTATCTTATTTCATCTTTGCAGCAGCCCTCTGAGTACTCATAATTTTTATTCCTATCTTATAGCTGAGGAAACAGGCTCAGAAAAGTAAGGTTTCTTGCACAGGACCACACAGACAGTAAGCGGCCAATACAATATTGATACCAGGTCTGCCCAACTCCAAAACCTATGTTCTTTTAATTGGTGTGTTGAGACCACTTACATTTAATGTGATTTACATTAATGTGATTTAATGTGGAATGTTCAGATTTAGATGTACCATTTTATTATTGGTTTTCCAATTGTTTCCTTTTTTTTTCATTCCTCTGTTTCCTTTCTTTTTACTCAATTTTAATTAGTGTTTGACTATATCTCTTTGTATAGTTTTTTTCAGTAGTTGCTTAAGGGATTACAATATACTTACTTAGCTTTTCAGTCTATTTAAAGTATTTTACCAACTTCAAGTGGAGGGTAGAAACCTTATCAGCATACATAGGTCCCTTTATTCTCCTCCTTTTATGTTTAAGTTGTCATATATTACATTTACATGCACTGAAATGTTATAATTTTGTTTTCAACTGTAAAACATGTTTTAGAGAATTCAAGAGAACGTCTATTTACCCAGACATTTAACATTTCTATTGCTCTTCCTTATTCCTGATGTTCCAAGTTTCTATCTTGTATCATTTCCCTTCTGTCTGAAGAACTTTTTAGCACCTCCTAAACCACTGCACTAGTTGGCATTCCCACTGTATTTTGATATCATTGTCCTAGCCTTACCATGGCTAGATTTGTTGACTCTGAATTCTCTTCATTTCCTTTCACTAAGAATTACCTTTATATCCTTCAGAAATAAAAGTAAAATATTTGCTGGATATAGAATTCTGGGTTCTTTTCTAATCCACACTTTAAGAATGTTGGTCTACTTTTTCCTGGTTTCCATGAGAAACCAAAATTCAAATTTTTATTCTTCTATAAGCAATATGTTTTTTCTAGCTGCTTTCATGTTTTTTCTTCATTTTTAGTTTTCAACAGTTTGATTACATATGTCTAGGCATGGACTTTTTTAGGTTTATTCTATTTAGGGTTTGATGAGCTTTTTTTAATCTTGTAGGTTTATTTTTTGCCAAACCCAAGAAGTTTTCAACCATTATTTTCTTCAAGTAATTTTTCTGCACTATACTCTCTCTCTTCTCCAAGACTCTGATGACCCCAATGCCAGACCTTTTAAAATTGTCCCACAGGTCCCTGAAATTTTTTATTTTTAATCTTTTTTCTCTCTTTTATTCAAATAGGTAATTTCTATTGATCTATCTGCAAGTTCACCAACTCTTTCCTTTGTTATCTCCATTTTGGTGGTCACTCATCCAGTGAGGTTATTTTGATTATTTTTCAGTTCTAAAACATCCAATTGGTTCTTCTTTACATCTTCTGTTTCTTTGTTGAGATTTTCTGTTGTTCCACTTGTTTCAAGACTGTTTGCCTTCACTTCTTGGAGCATTTTTATAATAGTTACTTTATGTCTTTGCTAGGTAATTCCAGTTATCTATGTCTTCTTGGTATTGGCATCTGTTGACTGTATTTTTTGTAAGTTGAAATTTTCTTGGTTCTTTGTATGTCCAATAATTTAGGATTGTGTCCTAATTTGTTATGAGGGTTTAGGAGAATCCTGTTATTTTTGTTTTAGCTGGCAATCAACTCAGCTGGGTTCAAGATCCAAGTTCTGGTTTCAAAGCCTTTGCAGTGCTACTCAGTTCTGTATGGTGTAGGTGCTATAGAGCCTTTTTTGAACCACCCAGGCCAATTCTGCTCAAACTGTAATGTGCAAGTGAATCAGTTGGGGTATCTTGCTAAAAATGCAGGTTCTAATTAAGAAACTCAAGGATGAAGCCAGCCTAAGATTCTGCACTTTTCACAAACTCCTAGGTGATCTGACTGCCAGTCTGAGGCTAGGCTGTTTCCCCATCAGAGTACAAGTTCAGCTGGAAAATTTTGGTGGTCTGGGTTTACTTTATTCTGCTGAGTTTAGAAACTTAGAACTGGGGAAGTAAAGGTGCTGATAATGGCAGACAAAAGTGTATATACGTTTACAAATATAACACCAGTTACAGTGCTCTGAGCAAGCAGGGCACTAAACCTTTTCTTTTCCCCACCCCTGAAGATATCCTATGAGTTCAAAGGTGAACCAGGGACTGAGAAGGGCTGGGAGATACTGCATTTAGTCTAGGTGAACAAAGATTTTTAAAAGAAAGAAAAAGAGAAGTAAAAGATATGCATAAATTATACTGAAAAATTTTAAGAATAATACCACCATTATCTACTCTAATACAGTGATTAGTTTTGCTATTCTTTTCTAGTCTTCTTTCATAGCTTTTATTTTTTTTCATGTTTTTATATACTATTATAAAATTATTATAAGTGTAACTCTAATCCCACAGTTTGCTGCCACTTATGTCCTGTATTTCCCAAATTGTCTTTGTTTTTAACATTTTTAATGACCAAGTAATATTCACTCAAGCAAAGCAAATTTTTAAAATTTTACGTATCTTCTACTGGAGGTATTAGTATTTTTCTGGTGTAACTATAAACAATGGTGTAATTTATAACTTTGGTGCACATGGCTTTGTCTATGCTAGAAGTCAGTAACTTATCCTCTGCCTATCCCACCACTGTATGATGGAAATAGACATCTATTTCTCCGGTCCACAGTCAGAAAGGAGTTGTGCCCCAAAGCCTCAACTGCACCTGATTTAGATGACTTAGAAGTGAAATTCAGGTTTGCTAGCAGATGGAATTTAGGTAAGATTTCAGACTAAGCTAATGCAGTAATAGGATAAGACTCTTGGAAACCTTGGGGGAGGGGGAAGTATTTTGTATTTGGGAGGCCAGAGGGTAGGCTGTGGTAGGGAAATTTTCTAGAAATGGGCTCCTGGCAAGATTTTACACCTTCTAATCCTCAGAACCTGTGAATATGATGAGAAATCACTCCGGTGATTGTTTTATGTTATATGTATGGCACAGGTGACTTCAAAAAGGGAAGATTATTTGAGAGGGCTATTCTGATCACATGAGTCCTCAGACAGCAGAGAGCTTCCTCTGGCTGGTGGCAGAGAAGCCAGAAGGGGAGATCTGAAACACCAGAAGGACTTGACACACTGGTGGCTGGATTTGAAGTTGGAGGACATCACGTGAGAAGAGATGAATGATGTCTTAAGGAGCTGAAAGGGAGGCCCCCAGCCAATAGCCAGAGACCAATGGGGAGGGACCTCAATTTTACAACAAGGAACTGAATTTGGGTTCAGTTAGCTTATGAACGTTATGGGGATTATGCTTTTCTACTAACTAAAGCAATATGGCAAGGATAAGACAACAATATCAGAATATAGTGGGAATGTCAACTATTTGGCAGTGCAATTGTTTAGGAAGGCAACTGGGCAATATATTCCTAAATCTTTAAAAACAGGCTTAGTCTTTAATGTAGTCATTATTCTTTCAACAATGTATGCTAAGGAAATACTCAGAGATGTGTTCTAAGTTGCATGAAAAGTATGTTCACTGAGGTGTTAGCTATGGTAGCTCCAAATTAGGAATGACTTGGGCTAAAAAAAACCCTGCACCATCCTTTTGTTTCCCTTCATTAAGCCAATCCATCAGCAAGTCCTGTCGGGTACACTTCCAAATATACCCCAGATCATTTACCTAGGCTGCCCCCATCAACCACCTACCACCATTATTTCTTGCCTGGGTGCCTGAGTCAGCCCCTTACCTGGTCCTCCTGTTTCTAATCTTGTCCCCTCTATAGAACCCATTATCTACAAAGGAGCCAGAGTAAACAGTATGAAGTCCCTCCCTTGTCAAACGCACCCAGTGGCTCCTATTGCTCTTAATCTTAACCCTAAGGCTCTCCATGAACTGGCCTGTGCTTACATCTCCCATGTCTCTACCTCACCAGTTTACTATACTCCAATTACACTAGCTTTCTCTTTGTTCTCAAAACAATCCAAGCCAAGATTGTTTCTTTTGAAGCAATTGCTGATACAAGTGTAAAAGGAAGAAATACTAAGGGCTGAATCCTGCTCCAATGTTTATGAGCTATGTTGCTTTGGACAAGCTAATTAACCTCTCTGTGCCTCAGTTTTCTTTTCTACGAAATGGGGATAACAGCAGCACCTACTTCTTGTTATAAGGATTAAAAGAGATTATATTTTACCCTTAATGTAACCACTCAGCATACAGTAAGGGCTCAATAAATATTAACTGTGCTAGCTGTCAGACTCTAACTGGAATTCAAAAGAAAAAATGTCAATGGTTAAAGGGGTCCCAATCAGATCACTTTCTACCCAAAACTATTTGATAGCTCCCACCATCCCAGATTCAAATCCAGCTCCTTTGCACATAAGGCCCCTTCTGATGTGGCCCCCACATTCACCTATTTTCCCTTCACATGCCAAGTGAAGACAGTGAAAATAACCCCCGCTCCCTTGGCCTGCCCAATGCACACATGCATGCACACACGAGGACTTCATTGCCTCATTTGTATCCACTGTTCCCTTGGCCATAATTATGCCCAGTTACTCCCAATATCACAGAATTTTTATTGGTGTTTTAAGACTTATGATCTGGAACAAAAAGGTAATCACCCCAAATCAACTGTGAACTCCTTGAGGGTTAGATCCATACCTCACCATGTATTCTCAGCGCCTAGTACAGTGCTTGACATATTACAGGACACTTAAACAGACACACTTGGGGAAGAAATTGTGTATAAGATAAAAGCAAATGCTTTAGAGTTAGACCCATGTTCAAATTCGGGCTTCACCATTTAGCAGCTGTGTGAGTTACTCATGACTAGAGCAAGTCATGAACCTCTAAGCTCTAGCTCTCTCCTACTAATATAGATACTAGTATCTATTTCTCAGGGTTGTTTTTACAATTAAATGAGAATGTTTATGAAAGTGTAGCACCTGATATGTAATAAAGAGTTGAGTAAGTGGTATCCAATACTCTTACTATCACACAACTTCTGCTTCTTACTGGTTGTGATCAAGTTACTTACATACGAACATGGTTTCCTTGTAAAATGGGGAGAGCCATTACCAATCTCATGGGGTGGAGGATTAAATAAGAGCATGTGGATGAAATGTCTAGCATGTGTCTGGAATACTTGGCACTCAATACACAGTAGCTGTCTAAATTTTATTGAACTAACTTTGTCACAGGAAAAAAACCAAAGTGATCGAGATTATTGGACTCTAAGAGGAAAAGAATAAAGGCAAATTTTAAGAATAGAGAATAACAGTTTCACAAGTAATGAAAAAATGAAAATGTAATTATTAAGGTGGCACAGATCTTTTCAAAATATGTTTGGTGCTGGATCAACTGGATTTCAATAGAGTAAAATATGAATCTATCTCATGCTTCACAAAAATTAATTTCAAATGGATTTTAGATTGAAATATAAAAGGTAAAACAACAAAGTTTCCAGAAGAAAATGTATGAGAAATTCTCCATGACCTTGGGGTAGGACAAAGATGTCTCAGACAGATCAAAAGGCACCAACATAAAGGGAAAGCACTGATAAGCTAATTACATAAATTATTAAGAACTTTTTAACAGAAAACACCATTAACAGAGTGAAAAGGCAAGCTACAGAGGGATGTCTATACTACATATATCTGACAAAGGACTCAAATCTGCAATACATAAACAATGCCTACAAATCATTAAACAAGACAGCTCAATAGAAAAATGGGCAAGAGACTTAAACAGACTCTTACAAAATAGGAAAGCTAAAAGTCTTATAAACATGAAGAAAGAAAAAAGATACAAAATGTCACCAATGGACCCCAGCAGTCTCAGAAACTTTCATTTCAGGGGGTCCATGACAGCAAAACTATTATCATCTTCAAAGCTATCTGCTCTTTTCACTGCCTTGATATTTGCACTGATGGTGTAAAAGCCATGGGGATTGAATGCCTTAGCATGAATCAGAGCAGTGGCACTAAACCAGCAGTGACTGTATCGTCCCTCACCAGGTGCCACACACACGTCCAGTTTCACTTTACAATGTCCTTGATGAAGTAGTAAAAATTGCCAGGTGTTCTAAAATCACCATCTTTTAAAAATCACCCACAATATTCTGTGTGATGAAATGGGAAACATACACATGGCACTTCTGCTGCATATAGAAGTACAATGGTTGTCTCAAAGAAAAGTACTTTTGTAGTTAGTTGCTAGCTGAACAGACTAGCCATTATTTCATGGAAAACCATTCTTACTTGAAAAAACGACTGACAGACAAACCACAGTTATTCAAATTTGGCCACATAGTAGGCAGTTTCTCAAAACAATGTGAGCTTGTTATGTTAAGGAGAACAACTGACAGTATATGTTACTAATGAAAAAAAGTAAAGCTTTCAAGTGAAAATTACTATTTAGAAACTTGTATTCATGACTGGCTTAATGGTTTCCCAACACTGGTGCTAATGAGATCAGTGATTAATGAATGTGATTAATATGAATGAACGTGATTTTGGCAGGGGGATATTGTATAATGAAGTGCGCCAGTGTTTAGCAAATCTGCGTATCTCAGCCAATGTTTTCTAAATGATCAATACATGATCTTCCAATATCATGTATGGGTAAAAGATGCAATCAAAGAGCATGACAGACCAGTGGATTTAGGTAATAATGTGCAAAAAGTCTACTGAAAGGTTTTCAGATTCTACTAACTTGTAAAGCAACTATTACTTGGCAAGTTTTGGTGTAATGCAAAGAACATCCATAATTATTTGAAAAGGTTATTAAATTAATTACTCTTCTCTTTTCCAACAACCTGTGTAAAGCTTCAATAAAAACATTATTGCCTGTAGACTAAATACACAAGCAGAAATGAGAATTTGTCTTCTATGCCAGATATTAAAGAGATTTGTAATAATGTTAAAACAAGTCGTTACTCACACTAAATTTTTTGTTTGGGAAGAAAGTTATTTTTATAAAAATTTGTTATTTATGGGTTTATTATTTTTAAATGAATGAATGTATACTTTTAAAATTTCAGTATATGTCCTAATATGGTAAATGCTGATAGATACAACTCAAACAAAGACTCTATGGGGTCCTCAAATTGAGGGTTCAAGAGGGTTCCTGAGACCAAAAATTTTGATATTTGCCAGCAGGGGAAATATATCTCAAAGAAGTAAAAGAAAAAAATTATATACAGATGTTCATAGCTTTCCCATTTAAAATGAAAACATGGACATACTTGAAATACCCCATGGAGGTTAGGCAAACAATATAGCTTATCAGCAAAATAAAGTATCAGATACATAAAAAGATATGTTCAGCACTTTAGTAAATGGATTATGAGATTTTTTTTTAATGTAGAACATAAAATATTGGAAACATTAAAAAATATGTGAAGATACAGACTGGGATTGAAAATAAATTTTGAATGACATAAATAAGAGCTTTATATCTGAAGACTTATTTTTAGTAAAGCTGGTTAAGCAGAAGAAAAATTGGCTTTTCAAAGTAGGGATCTGAGGCACACAGGCTGAGGACAGATGGAGCAAAGAGAAATCAGTTAGAATTGTAATGACAACAAATGTTAGGCCTAGATGAAAAAACTTCCCTTACAGCTGGGCTGTTTTCAGTAATTCTTTCCTAGAGGTCTCAGGAGTAGGACAGACCTACTTTCACCCATGATTCTCCATCACAATAGATGTCCTCTCCATCTACACTCCTTGCCTAGAAGCACCCAGCATCAAATGAGCATACCCAACAATATTCTCTAAAATTTCTGGATACATGTCATCACACACTTAGGGAAACAAATCTCTTTATTCACTACAGCAGACACTCCAACTTTGGTTTGCATTTTGAGATTTCCAGGTGTGAGATAGGCAAAATGGGGTTGTGGATGGCAAAGGGTGAGACAGAATTGTGTCCTGTGGGAAGGGGGTAGGGGCTGCTATTTTCTACAAGCCAAGGCTGTTCAGTGTGGGGAAATTAACACCCTCCAGCGGCCAGATGGGCCCACTGCTGTGCCACACTCCCGCTTCTTCCTGCCCTAAAGCCTCACTCCCAAATAGGGCATTTGAGGGAAAAACAAAAAGGTGAAAGTGAGAGTGCCTGGTTGCTCAGAAGCATGGTGGTGGCGGGAGCTATAATAAAAGAATCACTATTAACAGACATCTGTGCTGACAGCGGAACACGGCTGGCAAGGAGTCAGGGTGGAGGGGCGGCAAGGTGATTACAGAGCTCTTTCAACTTGTCAGAGGCTAACAAAAAGCCTCCTCTCCAGCCATCTAATGCAGTTCAATGAACTAGTCCTGGAAAATGAGCTTGCTTGAGAGAAACCTAAATACTTATTTTCTTTTTCCTGAGTGTAAATTTATTTCAAATTTGTTTCCATGTCTTTATTGCTAACATATAGATACATACAACTGACTTTTCAATGTTGGACTGATATCCTGCAACTTTGCTGAACTCATTATTATGATTTTGGTAAATTCCTTGGGATTTCCTATATAGACCATTATGTCATCTGCAAATATAAACTGCTTAATTTCTTCTTTCTTGTCTGCGTGCTTTTTATTTACAATTTGTCTTAATGTGGTGGCAAAACTTTCAGCAGTAGGCTGAGTAAGAGTGTTTCTTAGGGAGAGAGCATTCATCAGCTAATTTTAAATAAATCACTCTTGCTAGTATGATTATCAGCACATAAAATATTGTTTAGGTACTATGAAATCACTCTGTAGTTGAAGGAAAAATACAGATGTTTCACTCATGGGTGATTACAATCAATACTCTAATAGTTTGATCCTAGGGGTCTCATTTCCATTGTTATATATTCACATTTCCAATTAAGCCAAGGATAGGACCACATTTTTTTTTCACAGCTTTACTGAAATACATTTCACATATTGTAAAACTCACCCAGTTAACATATATAGCACAGTGGTTTTTAGATGTTCACAGAATGTGCAAATGTTTTAGTTTTAGGCAGAGCATATTCTGCACACTGAGACCTTCTACCCATTAGTAGTGATTTCCTATTCATGCTTCTAGTCCTTCCACCTTGGCTCCTGGCAATCACTGACATATTTTCTGTCTCTATGGATTTTCCTATTTGGACATTTCACATATATAAAATCATACAATATGTGGCTTCTCTCACTTAGCATAATGTTTTCAAGGTTCAAACATGTTGTAGCATCCATCAGTACTTCATTCATTTTTATTGCTCAATAATATTCCACTGTATGCATATGCCACACTTGGTCATTCATTCATCAGTTGATGGATATATAGATTGTTTCTACTTTCTGGCTACTATGAATAATGCTGCTGTGAACATTCAGGCATGAAAGTTGTACATGAATATGTGCAGAAACAAGTGCTATTTCATTGTAGTTTGAATTTCCATTTCCGTAATGGCTAATAATGTTGAGCATCTTTTCACATGCTATGGGCCATCTGTACATCTGCTTGGAGAAATGTCTATTCAAATCCTTAAACCAGTTTTAATTGGGTTGTCATTTTATTACTGATTTGTAAGTTCTTTATGTCTCTATACAATTCTCTCGTCAGATATATGATTTATGTATGATTTCACTTTCTTGATACTGTCCTTTGCTCAACAAAAGGTTTTAATTTTCATAAAGTCCAATTTATCTATCTTTTATTTTGTTGCTTTTGCTTTTAGTGTTGTATCTAAGAAACCACTGTCTAAAGCAAGGTCATGAAAACTTATTCCTAAATTTTCTTCTAGAAGTTTTATACTTCTAACTCTTACACTTAGGTCTGTGATCCATTTTAAGTTAGTTTTCATGTATATTGTGAAGAAGGGATCCAACTTCTTTCATTTGTTTATGGGAATCCAGTTGTCCCAGCACCATTTGAAAAAACTATTTTTTCCTCATTGAACTGTCCTGATACCCTTGTTGAAATCAATTGCCCATGAATGTACGGGTTTATTTCTAGCCACTCAATTCTTTTCCTTTGGCTTTTTATGTCTATCCTCATGCCAGTACCACATTGTCTTGATTACTGTAGCTTTGTAGTAAATTTTGAAACTGGGAGGTGTGGGCCTTCTAACTTTTTCCAAGATTGTTTTAGCTCTTCTGGTTCCCTTGCATTTCCACATGAATTTTAGCATCAGTTTGCCAATTTACATACACACACACACAAAGTCACACAAAAAACAAACAAACAAAACCACACAAATAAAAAACTCTGAGATTTTACTGGGATTGTACAGAATATGCAGATCAATTTGGAGACAACTGCCAATACTGTTTTCCTATCCATGAACACAAGATATCTATTACTTAGATCTTCCTTCATTTCTTCCAAAAATGTTTTGTGGTTTTCAGTGTTGAAGTCTTACTTTATGTTAAATTTATACTTAAGTATTTTATTCTCTTGGGGGTTATTATAATCATTTCCTTAATTTCATTTTTAGGTTGTTCACTGCTAATATATAGAAATACAACTGACTTTTGTTTATTGATCTTGTACCCTGTCACATTGCTGAACTCATTTATTAGTACTAAAAGGTTTTTTTAATAAGATTTCTTAGGATTTACCTATAGAAGACCCCGTGTCACTGGCAATGAGAAAATTGTTTTACTTCTTACTTTGTAATCTGGATACTTTTTATTTCTTTTTCTTGTGTGACTGCTTTGGCTAGAACCTCAAGTACAATGTTGTATAAAAGTAACAAGAGCAAATATCCTGGTCTTGTTCCTCATCTTAGGGGGAAAGAATTCTTTCTCCATGAAGTAGGATATTAGTTGTGGACTTTTTGCAGATGCTCTTTATTGGATTGAGAAACTTGCCTTCTACTGCTGGATGCTTTTAACATGAAAGGGTGTTGGATTTTTTCAAATGTTTTTTCTCTGTCTACTGACATGAACATGTGGTTTTGTCCTTTATTCTAGTAATAGGCACTACACGGATTGACTTTCAGTTCTTAAACCAACCATTTCTGGGGTAAATTTCATTTGGTCATGGCACATAATCCTTTTTATATATAGCTAGATTTGTTTAGCTAGTATTTTTGTTGAAGATTTTTACATCCATATTCACAAGGGATACTGGTTTGCAGCTTTCTTGTGATATCTTTCGTTTTGGTATCAGAGTAAAACTGGCTCAAAGAATGAAGTGGAAGCATTCTTTGCTCTTCTATTTTTTGGAAGAGCTTGTGAGGAATGGGCATTAATTAAAAGAAAAACCTCCTTATTAAGCAAATTTCAAATGGACCAAAAAACAGTATAAATAGTTTATAAATACTGTGTATCCTTCCACTTAGTTTCAATAATTATCAATATCCTACCATTCTTATTTCAGTTATACTCATTTCCCAATGTCTTTTATTTTTTTTGGTGGGGGGAAGGTGAAATTATTTTAAAGCAAATCCCAGACATAATATATTACCCTTAAAGACTTCATTCTCTCTCTCTATATATAGAGAGAGAGACTTTTAAAAACTAGAATTTAATTATTTCACCTAACAAAATTAGCAGTGACTTCTTACGTTACCTATAATACCTGATCCATGTTCAAATTTCTCCAAATGTATCAAAGTTGATTTTTAGAGTTAATTTGTTTGAATCAAGATCCAAACAAGGTCCAACATTGTACCTGGTTGATATGACTCTTAATAATGGCCCCCACCTCTCCCTTGTCTCCTCATGCCATTCATTTATTTGATGACAACAACAAGGTCAATTTATCCAGTAACATTTTTTCATGTTTCAATTTTGGCTGGAACACATGTGTTCTCACATGTTTAACACATTCTCTCTATCCCTCATAATCATTTTAAACAAGGAATTAGATCTAGATCTGAGTTGCTTTTTAAATTACTACTACATCATATTAGAAGACATTTAATGTCTAGGTGTCCCACTTTTAGTGTTAAGATTCATCTATGGGTTCAGGTGCTATTAGTCTGATTCATCCATTATAACGTTTCCTATCAACCTTTTTCCTGGCTTTAGCAACCCCTGCCAATGTGTGCCTAGGTACATTATCTCAGGAGAAGTTGCAACATGGTGATTTTCCAGTTCTCTCAGTTCTTCCAAGGCCATAAATTTTTACCTTCACAATTATAAATTCTAGGTCAAAGATTCCCAGTTAGGGTGGCACAGCTTCCAGGTGCCACTGTGGAAGCCCAGAGGGTGTTTCTGCTTGTAAGTGGTTGGAAGGTCCTCATGGCCTTTATATATAGGAAGAGACAAGAGATGCTGCATGCTCTACGATTCACAGCAGAGTTCCATATGGCCTGCATCCCACACAATTTTCAAAAGTCTTGTTAGACATTCGTGGAGGAGTAAAGCCTACATAAATTTCTGAGTATAAGCCGATTTTATATGTGAAGACAAAGTATCTTTTATACTGCTGTCATACAAACAAAATTTTCCAGCAATATAACTATGAGGTAATTGAAGAAACACTGTCCATCTACTATTTTGTTTGCTATTTTCCTAAGAGCTATTCACTATTTCAGAAAAGTACTATTGTTAACAGCAAACACAGTCTGTGGTACTTGAGGGTCAACCATGTGCCACTGAATTCAAGATAATTTCATATATAAGTGCAAATAAATGTCTGTGCTCAGTCTTCTGCACAATAAAATACACATCATCTTATAATTACTTTTTATTTCTCATTTACATTAGTCAAGACTTTATACTGATTCCTTTTGAAATTATGCACCTGTTAAGTTAGACTATCTATGAATTCTATTTCAAGAGAAGTAAAAGAGATTTCACAGAGTATTTGTTTTGAAATGAGAACTGAGTCTGAGAGAGCTGAGAATTACTACCTACTTAAGGTCTAAAAATCTTCCCCAACTTGATACTGTCCAAGGCTTATTCTTAAATCTTGTCACCATATTCTGGTTACATCACAGCCAGAGTACTGAGGACACCTGGATCCCAGCCCTGTCCCTGCCTCTTTATTAGTGGCTGGTGACTTTAGGCAGATCATCTTACCTTTGTTCCCATCTATAAAATGAGGTTAGATCAAACAAGCTGTTCCCAACCTTTCAACAACTTTTTATTATTTTCCACTCTCCCCATAGGACCCATATTTCTGAAGATTGCCAGAGATTTGCCAATTACATTAACTCCCCACCCCCACACCACCGCCTTTTAAACTTACCAAAGGTATAGAATTGCAAACAGAATAAAATAACAATGGCAGTTAACACTGACTGAGTGCTTATTATGGCCCCACAGTGAACCCTGCCCCCAACCCTGCCAGCTCCACCATTACTACCACAGTATGGACTCCACATTGGGAAGTGCCAGACATTAAGGTCTCCCAGGTCCTTGTCTCCTCCCTCAGAGCAAGAGTCTCCAGGCCTAAACCTGCCATCCTAATCTGCAAAGATCTTGGTTGTGACTTGCTTATACTCATGATGTTCTGAAAAGTTTTGAGGCTGTCAAAGAGGTCAGGGACTACAAAGAAATGAAATAAAATAGGCAAGACACCAGGACTTATACCTGCTTTGGGAAAGTATTTCTGCATCTTTACATTTTCCCAAAATGCCTGGTTCACAGCCCTGCACAAAGAGCTCTGGAATGAATAACTAATTCCCTTGGGCAGTCACTGGACTACCATACACAAGCCCCAGAGGCACTGGCGGCTGGGCAGACTCAGGAGCTCTCTGTGGCCTCTAAAAAGGCAGCAGGTAGGTTACATCTTCGTATATTGACAGATGGTAACTACACTAGTTGGGGTGAGGACTTAACAATGTAGATAACTGTTCAATCACTATGTTGTATACTTGAAACCAATACAATACTGTATATCAACTATACTTCAATTAAAAAAAATTTTTTTAAGTAATAATTGACAGGTTAAAAAAAAAGCCAACAGGCAGGCTTAATAAGATGTGGGGTAGTTAGGGTGACTAGCGGTACAAGAGCTCACTGTCCCACTTATGTCTCCGTTTTCTATCTCCATACACCAAAACTCTGACAATTTTGTTGAAGACATACAGGTGCCAGAGACGGGGTCAAGCGGCAGGATGGTCATGGCTGGACCTGCATAAGCATGGCTGTCTACCGGGGACTACTCACCAGGGAGGCTGCCGGCTGGTGTGTGGGTGGTGTGGGCGAATCTGGAGCGGGTCCACCTCTCTGGCAGTGGCTGGGGGAAACTCCCGGTTGGGACTGCTAACACTAGCCTTGTCCCAGTGTTCATGGATAGGTGTGATGATTCCAGACACAATACGAGACCGAAGCTCCTCACTGTTCTTGTATGTCCTGTAGGAAGCAGACGAGGTGTCAACCGCTTGCACCTGGTTGGAAACTCTGTGTGTAGTATTTTGGCGGTGGCGACAGCAGCAAGTGTGGCCCTGGGAGCTCTTGGCATTGCACTTGGACCGTTTGCAAGGATGAGAACAGGCCGCCTGGTGGACCTGGGTTGGGGGGGCAACAGCCCGATGTTGTCTCTGAGATTTGGGCCTAAGCTTCTTAGGCATCTGAGTTGCCCCTCCTCATTTACCACCCCATGAGAAAGAGGTAAGGGTGCAGAGACACAGGGCCTGGACTAGCTACTACTCTGTCCCCACCCAACCCCAGCATCACCTCATTGTGTGTTCATCATATGTCATGGGAAGGGTCACTGAAGGCAAAGCCTCTGGGGAAGATGAACCAGGTTCCTGGTCCAGGCAGGCAGGGCTCTGGGGGCTCAAGGTCCAGTCTGTCACTAAGTCAGGGGCTCTCGGAAGCCTGCTCTGGAGTTCTGTTCTCTGCCTGTGACGGACATGCCATGTGAGCTATAGCTGAGGGAGGCAGACTGAAGTAACAGCCGGTGGGCAGGGCAGAGTTCCTAAAAATCTGGTGTTTTAAAATAAGCCATATCTTGGGTCAAAGAGCAAACCTCACAAATTTAAAAGAAGTGAAACCATACAGAGTATATTCTCTAACCATATGGAATCATATTAAATATCAAAACAGAAAGGAAGTCTCTAAATATGTGGAAATTAAGCAACACAATTCTAGATAACCCACAGATCAAAGAGAAATCTTGAAAAAAAAAACAAAGCACTGAATAAAAATAAAAACACAACATACTAAAATATGTGGGATATAGCTAAAGCAGTGTTGAGATGAAATTTTAAGGCATGAAATACCTACACTGGAAAAGAGGAAATAAATCAATAATAAAAATTCTGACCTGAATTAAGAAAAAGAAAAAAATAAACCCAAAGCATGCAGAAGGCAATAACAAAGAGCAGAAATCAATAAAAAGAGAAAACAAGTAAACAACTGAGAAAATCAATAAAACAAAAAACTGGTTCTTCCAAAAAATGAGTAAAACTTATAAACTACTAGCAAGGTGGGCAAACAAAAAAAGAGAGAAGATACAAATCACCAGTATCAAGAATGAAATATTGGTACTTATTATCATCTTGGTACTTAACATCATCATTGGTACTTAACACATCTATTGCTATTGAAAAGCTAACAAGGGAATACTAAACACAACTTAATTTAACAACTTAGACCAATTCTTCAAAAACCACAAATGGTTAACAACTCAGCCAGAATGAAAGAGATAATTCGAATAGTTCTATTGAAGTGTAACTGAAGTTATAATTAAGCACCCCAAAAAAGAAATCTCCAAGTTCAAATGATGTCAGTGAAAAATTCTATCAAACATTTAAACAAGAATTAGCCCCATTTTTATAGTCTCACTTCCAGAAAATACAAGAGGAAACATTTCTCAACTCATTTTATGAGACCAGTATTACCTTGATATCAAAACCAGACAAAGAGAGTACAAAAAAAGAAAACTACAGACCAGTATTTCCCATGAATTTGGATGCAAAATGCTCAACAAAATGTTAACAAACTGAATTTAAAAATATATAAAAAGAATGATACACCATAGGGTTTACTGTAGGAATGTAAAGCTGGTTCAATATTCACAAATCCTTGCCATATCAATAAGCTAAAAAAACTAATATGATCATATCAGTTGACGCAGAAAAATCATCTGACAAAATCCAACATTATAAAAGTCATTCATGGTAAAAACTCTCACAGACTAGGAATAGAAGCAAACTTTCTCAACCTGATAAAGAACATTTGCAAGAAAACTTACAGCTAACTATATACTTACTAAGAAAGACTTGAGCTGATTGGAGGATATTTCTGAAGCTAAGTGGGAAAGAGAGACCTGGGAGAGCTATAGGGAAGGAGGGAACAAAGGCCAAGTTATGATTCCCCCCCCCTTCTAGTTTACTGGAATGGGAATGCAGGTAAAAGTCTTACAAAGTTTATTTCCCTTTAACTGGGCAGCCAGTGAATAGGTAAAAGTGACAAATATGGATTGCATTCCTATATGGTTAAAGCAGTATGTTCTCTGAACCTTAAGTACTGATTTTTGGAACAGGTTGGTTATCTATATTGAGCAATAATAATAATATAACAACTAATACTCACTGAACACTTACTATGTGACAGACACTGTTCTAAGTCCTTTACATATGTTAACTAAGTAAATTTTCAGCATAGCTATCATGTAATATTGGTATCAATATTCCACAGACAAGGAAATTGAGACTTAGAGAAGTTAAGTAACTTGTCAAGGTTACAATACATAAAGCTAGAATTTAAATTTAAAAAAATGAAAGACTGAATACTTTGCCTCTAAGACTGGGAACAAGGCAAGTTCATTGCTACTCTTAATTAACATAAAACTGGAAGTTCCAGCCATTGCACAAAGGCAGAAAAAGAAACAGCATACAGGTTAGAAAACAAATAAAATTGTTCCTATTTGCAAATGACATGATGGTCTACCTTGAAATTCCCAAGGACTCTACAAAAACTCCAAGAACACTGTGAGTTCAGAAATGACAGGATACAAGATCAATACACAAAAATAAATTGCATTTCTATATAGTAACAATGAACATTCAAAAATCAAAATAAAGAACAGAACACCATCTATAAATAATCACCCTCCCTACCAAAAGAAATACAAAAGCATGTGTAGGATCTATATGCTGAAAATTACAAAATGATGATGAAAGAAATAGAGGACATACCATGCTAACAGTAAAAATATCAATTTTCCCCATTATAGTTTTAATGATTTATACATTTAAAGCAACTCCCATTAAAATCCCAGTAAGATTTAAAAAAAACGTAGCCAAGCTTATTCTTAAGTTTATACAGAAAGGCATAGACCCTAGGACAGCTAAAACTATCTTGGGAGAAGAAGTGGGAGAAATCATTCTACTCAATATTAAAGTCTGTGTAGCCACAATAGTCAATACTGTGTGATATTGGCAGAAGGATAGATACAAGTTCAATGGAAAAAAACAGAACCCAGAAATAGACCCATATAAGTTCAGACAACTGATTTTTGGCAAAGTTGCAAAAGCAGTTCAATGAAAGCAGAATAAATGGTGTTGGAGCAACTGGACATCCACAGGCAACAAAATGAACCTTTGTCTAAACCTCATATCTTATATAAAAATTAACTTAAAATAGATCACACACTTAAATGTAAAACATAAAATTATAAAATGTTTAGAAAAAATATCAGAGAAAATCTTTGGGATCTAGGGTTAGGCAAAGAGTTATTATAATGACACCAGAAGTTTGATCCATAAAATCAAAATTTGATAAAATGGATAGTATCAAAATTAAAAACTTCTGTTTTGTGAAAGACCCTGTTAAGTGAATGAAAAGACAAACTACAGGCTAGGAGAAAATATTTATAAGCCACCAACTAACAAAGGACTTGCATCTAAAATATATATGGAACTCTGAAAATACAACAGTAAAAAAATAAACAATCCAATTAGAAGAAAATGGGTAAAAGATGTGAACATTTTGCCAAAGTATATATACAGTAGCAAATACACACATAAAAAGATGCTCAACATCATTAGCCACAAAAATCTTCTACACATCTATGGGAATAACTAAAATGAAAAATACTGACCACGCACAATGCTGGTGAAGATGCAGAGAAACTATATCACTCATTCACTGGTGCTGGATATGTTAAATGATACAGACACTCTGGAAAATCGTTTGGCAGTTTCTTAAAAAACTAAACACACAATTTCCATTGCATTCTTGGGCATTTTTTCAGAAATAGGAAAATTATGTCCACACAAAAGCCTGTACGTGAATGTTCATAGCACCTTTATTTCTAATAGCAAAAAACTGGAAACAATCAAGATGTCCTTCAACAAGTGGATGGTTAAACTGCAGTGCATCCATGCCACAAAATACTACTAGGCAACACAAAGGAACAAACGGTTGACGTATGCAACAACTCAGATGGATCACAAGGGTATTATACTGAGTGAGAAAAGCCAATCCCCAAAGCTTATATACTGTGTGATTCCATTTATATAATATTTTTGAAATGACACAATTTTAGAAATGGGACTAATTGGCAGTTGCCAGGGGGTTGGGGACAGGGAAGGGGAAGGGGGTGAGTATGGCTACAAAAAGACATCAAAAGGGATCCTTGTGGTGATGGAGATGCTTTGTATCATTGTATCAATGTCAGTACCCTGACTATAATAATCTAGTAAAGTTTTGTACAATGTTATCATTGAGGTAAAATGTATACAAAGAATCTGTATTATTTCTTACAACTGCATTTAAGACTATAATTATCTCAAAATAAAAACTTGAATTAAAAAAGTAAATTTATTATATAACCATAAGATAAATTGAGAATATTAGACTAGATCAGTGGTTTCAGGTTTTCTCTAGCATAGAAGGGGGTCCAGGGAGGGCAAGAGAGAAAGCCAAGCACATGGAGCACAGGGACCTCCATTTCCTGCCCCCTCCCTTTCCACCAAAGCAACTCTGTTTTTTATTTTTACCAGTTGAGTATGTGAATTATGTTCTCAAATACACATCCATCAGTTTGTTTTCTCCCAAGGGAATTCCAGAATGAAGAAGTTGAGAGAGAGACCACTCTCCAAAGAAAGAACTCGCTGGTTAAAAAGTATAACACTTGCAATGGCCTGGAAGATCTAAGGGCCTGTGGTCCATTCATCCCTATGAAGATAAGGTTTCTACTTAAAACACAGAACTTTGGGGATCTTGCTCCTTCCCTGACCAAGCTGGGTGGAGGGGGCAAGTCTAATTCCTCTTTTCCTTCAATCTGGTGAACTATGTGTGATACAGGTGGAAGGCCTCTGATCTCCCTATGTAAGATGTTTATCTGTAGAACTCAAGTCTGATTCAAAACCTTCCAAGGACTAATGGAGAAGTTCTCGAAAAATTTCTAAGCCTTCAGTAGCACTGCCATTTTGGTATTAGCAAAAGACAGTCTCTCATCCTAACATAGAAGGGTATGGCAGAAAGGAACAGGTTTATACTCCTTAGCAAATCAGTTTGCTTGTCAAGGGGCACAAATTCCCACCTAGCATAGACGAGAACATGCCATGATGACCTAACAGGGAGGGCTTGATGGGGGAAGATGACTAGAAGCTGACAGCTCAGCGGTGCTGGCAGTAAGGCAGAGCAGAGAGGGAGCGCCTTATGATCAGGAGGCAGATCCGCACCACAGCTCTCAGAGCCTCAGTTTCCATGGAGATGATCCTGGTGATCAGATTCTTTTCCCTTTGCATATTTACTAAGAGCTGGGACCAGCACTGAGTACTGTGCTGACACCTCATTTTGTTCTCAGAACAACACTCTGACGTAGTACTATTGGTCCCTCATTTCACAGTAATCACACAAAAAAAGCCCCCAGGACACAAAACCCCAACAACAAATGTATTTTAAAAAATAAATGGAGACTGTCACTGTTCTCTCTCGTACTGCTGAGAGAAGCAAATGCTCTGAAAGTGTGAAGAGCCAAGGACACTGTCTGGGTTTTTTGTCAATTTCCCTCCCAATGGAATTTGAGAGTGAAGAAGTCAAGAGAAGGACTATACTCCAAATGTCCTTCCCTTATCCTTTAAGAGGTGCTGGGGAGTCACGGTGTGGGCAGCACTCAGAAGAGCCACTCTGCCAAAGCCAGGCCTGGCCTCACTTCACTCCTTCACTCCTTTGTCTACCATATATGAAAGAGATCTGGCCTTGGCAGAGCTGCTCAAGACCACAGGCTAATGTGGGAAAACAACTCCAAGAAGTTAGTCATAAAATACCTACCTACTAAATGCTTAAAAGGTTGTTCCAGAATATCAAAAGGGGGCCAAAGGAGGCTCCTCTGCAAAACTAATAAAGGAAGAACAGCAGCTGGCTGCATAAGGAGGCCGGGGAGAATGCTCCAGGCAGAGGGAGGAGCTCTGCAGAGGTAAGGAGCATGGCACAGTGGCTGAGGCACAGGAATTAAGGGGGAGGTGGCACAGGTTAGGGTGGGAGGGGTTAGGCACAAGGCTTTAGGCCCCATCAACGATTCTGTTCTTTATCTAAAGAGCAATGAACATTCATTGAAGGGTTCTGGTCTTTAAGATTAAAAAATTTTTTAATTGTGGTAAAATACACATAAAAGTTATCAGCTTAACCATTTTCAAGCATATGGTGTAGTGGTATTAAGTATACACACTGTTGTGCAATCATCACCATCATCCATCTTCACAACTCTCTTTATTTTGCAAAACAGAAACTCTGTACCCATTAAATAGCAACTCCCTATTCTCTCCTCTCCCAGACCCCAACAACCACCATTCTGCTTTCTGTGTCTAGGTACCTCATATAAGTGGACTCATACAGTATTCATCTGGTTGTAATTACCTTATTTCACTTAGCATAATGTCCTCAAGGTTCATCCATGTTGTAGCATGTGTCAGCATTTCCTTCCTTTTTAAAGCTGAATAATATTCCATTCCATTGGTATTCCAAATGTATATATCACATTTCGTTTATCCATTCCTCTCCCCTAGGTGTTCACAGACACCTATGTTGCTTCCACCTTTAGGCTATTGTCAGTAATGCTTCTATGAATGTCAGTGTACAAATATCTATTCAAGACCCTGCTTTCAATTCTATTGGGTAAATGTCCAAATGTAGAATTACTGAATGACATGGTAATTTAATTTTGTGAGGAACCACTATACTGTTTTCCATAGTGGTTGTACCATTTTACATTTCTACCAATAGTGTACAAGGTTCTAATTTCTCCACGCCTTGCCAATAGTTTTTATTTTCCATTTTTTTGATAGTAGCCATCCTAACGTGTGTGAGGTATCACTGACGGATTTTAGGCAAGGGTTTTAACATGATCTGATCTATGTTTTTAAAAGGCTGGTCCAACTGCTCTGTGGGAAATGAACTGGAGGGAGGTAAGCAGTAATGGAAGTAGGGATCTCCCTCACATAGAGTATACATGAAAGAGGGAAGGAGACAAAGAAGGGTGGCCAGAATGATGGAGGTAGGTGGTTTGGAAGTCTGAGAAGAGTGGAGTGGGTTTAAAATGGTTATTCCTGATTGGATGTAATTAAATGCAATAGACTTTCTAGGCAGTTCTGATGACTATGAATTTACAATGATGCCAGGCTTCCTCTAAAAACCCTGAAGAGGTCAATGAGGATGGGGAAAAAGTCCCTAAAATGGAATAAAGTGGGTGTAACTATATAACAAACACAATTTCATTATGCTAATGGAAAAATAACCCCTTAATCTAAGTACCTTTTGAACACAATACTCTGACTATATACATCATCAGCGGGACACAGTTAAAGGACAAAAATAACTGAAAAGAGACTAGTTGGAACTAAGTAGATTTTTTTCTTGGTTGGTACTGATGTAGCTGTTCAGAAGCTATATGTGTTTATTTTCAGATCAAACAAATGAGAAAATATATTGGTGCTGTTGGGAATCAGAGATCTCACCACAAAAGGGAGATACAAGTACAGAATAAAAGAATAAGAATCCCATGGTGTTAGATTACAAATAAAAGAATCAGTTTGAAGTTTAGGAAAGAAATCTAAAGAAAAAGCTTCCTAGCTCTGTTCACTTCAAGGACCTGGAAGCAATAAAATCCTTACTATTAATGAACATACTCAGAGCCCAGATTTTGCTTTTTAAATACTATTCCCCCCTAACAGAAATCAAGGCTCCTTAGAAAAATGGCTGATTTCAAGGCAGGAGCAAGAAAAGTACAAGGTGAGACCGGAACACCTTATTGTGCCAGACAGCATGAAAAATGCTCAAAGAATGACAGGTAAGTGTCAAAAGGACAAAGGAAGCAGCTTGAAGGTGCTCCGACTGGTCAGTTCTGGAACAGTATGAACGTTCAAGAGTGACAGAAATGGACGGTAACTTTGAGTAAAAAAAGAATCCACAAATTTATACTGATATTTTTAAAAGTTAAAAATAAAGGGAACAGGGAGAATAGAAAACTCTTTTTCATAAAAAAAATGCTAATATATGTAGAAAGAATGATAAACATAGAAAATTACTGTTTTATAACCATTACTGTAATAATTGATTCAGACAAGAATCAACAGATGCCAAAACTACAGGGTGAAAGACCATTAAGAAGCAGAATAATTCAGCCTGCTGATATAATCCCACAGATCACTTATTTTGAAATATAAAGGGAAACAAGGAATGCCTTTACTACAGGGAAAGTTGGCACTCTCAAAACCACGTGATCAAATTGAACAAAATCAACGATGAGACAAATATCACGTGCCTGAGGTGAAACACTGAGAACACAGCATCACCTACATAGTGTTCTTGTCGAAAACGGTCAACCTCGATCAAATGATGAGGAAACAACCTGATACAGCTGCTGATCATGGGGAAACAAACTGAACATCCTATATAACTGATGAGTCTTCAAAATACCAAGGCCATGAAAAACAGCCTGGGAAATGGTTCCAGATTAAAGGTAATTAAAGAGACATGAAAATAAATGCAGTATGATTGATCTTTGGTTGGATAAGGAAAAAACCTCAAATCAAAAACTGAAAGACAGCTAAAAAGGCCACTGTTGGGATGACTGAAGAAATCTGAACATGGACTGTGTATCTCATGGTACTAATGTATCAATGCTACACTCCTGAGTGTGGTAACACTATTATGGTTATATAAGAGGATACCCTCGTAAAAACAAGGAGATATATGCTGAAATATTTAGGGGTTAAGGCTCACAAAGTCTGGAAATAACTATCAGATGGTTTAATAACAAAAAAAATACAGAAAAATTAAGCAAATGTGGTAAAATGTTAAAAATATGTGAATCTAGGTGATGGGTATATGAGTGTTCACTGTGATATTTTGGCAAACCATCTTTTCTACAGGATTACAAAGTTCAAAATAAAAAGGGAAGAGAATGAGAAGATAAGCCAACTAGGAGAAAATATTTTGCAAAACACACACATGATAAAAGGCTGTTATCTAATTTATACAAAGAACTCCTAAAACTCAGTAAGAAAACAATTCAGTTAAAAAATAGTCCAAAGATCTGAACAGATGCCTCGCCACATAACAAATACGCTATGAAAAGATGCTCAGCATCATTATGACATTAGGGAATTGCAAATTAAAACAAAATAAGATACCATTACACTATTAGAATGGCCAAAATCTGAAACACTGACAATACCATACACTGACAAAGATGTGGAACAACAGGAGCTCTCATTCATTGCTGGTGAGAATGCAAAATGGTACACCACTCTGGAAGACAGTTTCTTGCAAAACTAAACATATTCCAGTACGACCAAGAGTGACTAAGGTAAACTGTGGACTTTGGGTGATAATGTGTATCAGTGTAGGTTCACCTGTTTAAAAAAATGAGCCACTTTGGTGCAGGATGCTGATAATGAAGGAAGCTGGGGCAGGGGCTGGGAGGAGGCAGGAGGTATGTGGAAACTCTGTACTTTCTGCTCAGTTTTGCTGTGAACCTGAAACTGCTCTAAACACAAAAAGTTGGCGGTGGACTGGAGACCTCAGTAGGGACACTTTTTCTCAGAAACCTATTCTGACCCCACTGGCCCAGCCGCTCTGTAGCCACAGTAGCACTTTCGGACTCTGGATTGCATCACTTCATTTCATGGCATTTCCCATGTGAGATTTCTCATCAAATAAATTAAAAACAGAAAAGAGGACTGAGAAGCGGCTATGCCTAGGAGTGAAAGCTCCTTCTGTTAAACTTGCTCCATTCTCTGGACACTGCTACTCCATTCCTTCTTTCTGACTTACTGGGGTTCTCTCCTTTTTCCCAGGGAAAAGCCATCACTTTGAAGTACCTGTGGAAGTCAGCCAGGTGCTCTGAATCAATATAATCATCCAAGTTCAGGGTTAAGTCTGACACTTGCTGAGAGCCATGTTCCTAGAAAAATGAAAGTAGGAAGTGAGAAATTGGAGATCTTTCTGGGCTAATGAGTCAGTGGATGGGGGGAGAATGACAAATAATCAACCTAAACAAATAAATCTGTGCACAAAGAGAAATATACAGTTGATCTTTGAAAAACATAGTTTGAACAGCATGGGTCCACTTACATTTGGATTTTTTTCAATTAGTGTATTGGAAAGTTTTTTGGAGTTTTTTGGAAATGAAAAGACATTTTCCTTTCTCTAGCTTACTTTATTGTAATACAGTATATAAAATATGTAAGATACAAAATATGTGTTAAATGATAGTCTATTACTGATAAGGCCTCCAGTCAACATTAGGCTATTAGTAATTAAGTTTTTGGGGAGTCAGAAATTATAGGCAGATTTTCAACTGCGCAGGTGTTTGGCACCCCAACCCCACACTGTTGTTTAAGGGTCAACTGTATAAGGACTCATTGTAATATAGGAAATACCCTTCTAATACTTGGCGACTTCTCCGATTTAGGAATATTGGAATATTGCCTTTCTGAGGCGAAGCCCAGGACACCTACTTGCGAGGCTCTTTTGCAGCTTGGGCACAGGCGTGTAACTGAGGTGCTAACTGGACACACAACTTCAACTTGGAGGTGGGCAACATGGAAAAGCAGGCCCACGAAGGGGCTGACATCTTGATAATGAGAGAAGCAGCAGAGGCAGCAGGGGTCACCACATCAGTGGCCCATGAGAAGCGGCACTGGGGTTGTAGTACTGGCCAGTACCTAATGCTCCGGGTGGTGGCATCAGCAGTGGTTTCCATGGTATGGTTTGGGACACTGTCCTGGAGCCCAGCCTTGAATCTATTTCTCTAGTCCTTCCAGCAATTCAATAAGCTATCTCAGTTCTTTTAAAAGACCCTATTTGTTTAAATTAACCTGACTGGATTGGATTGCTTGTAACTAAGAACGCTGTCTGAGCTCTACATATTCATCAAAAGGGAAAGGGACATATTATGGTACCATGGAATAGTACATAGTGGTTAAAATGACTAGGTACATTTATAGCATTCCCAAGTAAAGACCTCCAAAACATATTGAGTGAAAAATGTAAGGTGCAGTAACAATACAGACTGCATGACAGTTTTATATGACCACATAGAGACAACTAAGACAGAATGCAAACATTAAACCAAAGCATAAATAAGCATGTAATTACAAAGTGTGGTAAGTACCAAGCAGGAAAATAAAATAATGAAATAGAAAGGCATAATTTAGATTTTTCTGGCTGGTGAGAGTAGGTAGTCAGGACAGAGCTTTTTGAGGAAAAGAAAAATGACAGGGAGTTAGCCAGGCTAAAGGATTGGTGGAGGGTATGTATGTATGTAAGGAGGCCCAGGGTGGAGAAAACGTTTCCAGCAGAGCAAACAGGAAGTGTTAAACCTCCAAGGCAACAGAGCTTATGGAAGAACTAAAGTACCCCAAGGCCACCGTAAGCTTTTTTCCTCCCATGTTGTCATTGAAGGGGTTTACCTTAATTCATTTAACCATTCCCCTGTGATGTAAAGTCTTCCACACAAGGCAGTAAACATATCTGAGCACAAAGCTTTTCTATTTTTAGAGTTCTTGCCTCAGGATAAAGTTGCAGAAGTAGGATCACTAGGTGGAGGCTTCTGAACATTTAGGGCTCTTGGTCCATACTGTTAAATGGGTCTTGAAAAAGTGATCCCAAACTTCACTGTCACCAGTGGTCACCTACATGTCCCAGACACTCACCAGCACATTGACGATCATGCTGTTCTCCACTGTGACAGCCTTCACAAGGAGCTTTTTGGACCCATCCTTTGACTCATACCGGAGGACGTACAGGTCTTTATTACTGTTCCATTCAGCTGGCAGCAGTTCTGATTTCTTATCACTGGGACCTGGCTGAGAGGACCCCAGAGTTGAGAGGGGAAAGATCATGACCTCAGAACACAGAGCTATAAAGGAAATTACCAATAATCTAATCCCACCCCCTCACTTCACAGATGAAGATGTGAAGATCAAGTGAAATAATATGCTCAAGGCCATATGCAACTCTGGGAGGGGGTGGGGAATAAGTTCCCACCTGGGAGAGGGTGTGGTGGTGGGGGGGGGGGGCAAATGACCTTTGAAGCCAAAATCAGTCAAAAGGAGAAATAAAGTAGGAGAAGCCCATTTATTGCTTACAGTCGTCCACTTCAGCTCACCTGTGTCTCTCACAACCCAGCTGTGAAAAGGGCCCCCACCAAATCTCTCTGGTCCAACTATACCCTTGCCCCCCCACCCTTGTAATCACCTACTGGTGCAGAGATGCACTACTTCTCTCCATCCCTTGGAAACACCTATTGATATGGAGATGCACTAAGGCCAGAAGAGAGATTCTGGAAATACTACAATTTTACCCACACCATTCAGCAAGTCTGAGATCTGGACCCAGGCAGGTCTCTGGACTCCTGCTCTAGTGCTCCCTCTCTCATATCTGACTACCTGCAGGACACAGTGCTGGAACCTGCCAAGAATCTGCAGCCTTGATTTAACAACAGTATCCTCTCCATGCCCTTTCCAAGAATAAGGCAAAGCATCCCACGGGATACTGTGAAATTCTAAGGCAGTGTTTTTCAAAGTTTGGAACTTGGGCCATCTGCAATAGGATCACCAAAGTGTTGACTAAAAGTACAAATTCTAATGTCTCCCCCCACCCTAGACTATTGCAATGGTTTAACAAAAATTATGAACAATTTTCACACATATAAAATGTAGCATATAGAGAAGATAGAAAAATAATTGCAAAATGGACACCTCTGTATCTACCACCAGCTTGAGAAACAGAACATTGCCAATGCCACTAAAGCCTTAAGCAGCATACACCCAGAGACTCCCCCTCCTTCTCTCTCATGGGTAACCACTATTCTGTACTTTAAAAAATTTCCTGACTTTTCCTTATAGTTGTATTACTATACATGCAACCCTAAAATAGTTTCAAATGTTTTTGAATTTTATGTACATGGCATCACTTTTATCCCTTTCTTTTTCCATTCGATAGTTTGAGATTCATCCATATCAATGCATTAAACTTCCGTTAATTCACTGTATAGCAATTCATTGCTATACAGAGTTCACAGCCAGATGGCAAACCACTGAATGAGTATGCTGCATGTTACACATTCACTTGTTGATGGATATATGGAGAATGTAGTCTGTTTAGCTATTATAAACAATGCTGCTATAAACATTCCGGTACACATCTAGTACCCATGTGGATGAACTTCTATAGAGTATGTCTGGGGAAGAAATTTTAAGTCAGATTGTTTATAGAGGTACTGATTTACTGTCTTATCAGTTACGTATGAGAATTCTTGCATGACCACATGGTTAGCAATGCTGCTATTGTCCAATTTTTTAATTTTTGCCAACCTGATGGGTGTAAAAACAAATTACTGTGAGTTGGGATGTCTTCCTTTCTTTTCTTTTTTAATAATCCTAGGACCTTACTTTTATATACTAAAGTTTGAGAAATAGTTTTCAAACTATTTCTATAGTAAAAACAAATACAGTGATTTCCAGGTAGGGAAAGGTTTTCTAAACAAGAACCATAAAAGAAAAAAATGTGCATCTTTGAGGCTGTTTATAATTTAAAGCTTCTATTCAACAGACACTACAGAGTTAACAGGAGCCACAGACTAGGATGAGATATTTGCCATGGCTACAAATGAAAAGAATAACCAGCACATAATGGGAATGCCTGGAAAATGAAAATAAAAATTGGGAACCCACCTGAAAAAAGAAGATATGAATAAGCAAAAGATAAGACCTGCTAACAGTATATAAAGCATTGTTCAAATTTACTAACATTCAGAGAAGCACAGGTTGAAATGATTTACTGGGCTATACCTATCTGACTGGTATTACCCATTTTTCTATTTTTTGCCAGTTTGCATGGGTTTGGGGGAGAATGGAAACCTCCAGGCACTGCTACTGGCCATTTACACTCATACATTCTTTTGGAGAGCAATCTAGCAGTATGTAGTGCAGTTGGGTGAGTGGATACCTCATGACTCAAAACCTGCACTCCTGAAGAAACCCCCTGCACAGAGGCACAGGGGACATGGCAAGTGATTTTTGTCACAACCTTGTCAGGGATACCCAAGGTGAAATGCAAAACAGCTCACTGTGGAATATTATACAACAGTTAGAAGGAACAAACTAGATCTAATTGTAGCATTATAGATAAAGTACAGATATGACAGAAAAGTTAAGAAAAAAATGAGACTTATAGCTGGGTACTGTTTATGCAAAAATTGTAAAAAACACAAAAAAATCTATAGATATTTTTCATGGATACATATTTATAGCTAAAGCTAAACACAGAACAAGTGGACTGGAAAGATCTGTATTCATGAGAACATAGTGGGAGGGAGTGGGACTAAAGATGAAGGAAACGGCAACAGACAAAGGTCCGGCAATGCCAACCTCACACGCACCAAGGACAATGGGAGGCCAAGAGGGCAGAAGTGTGGGCCTCTCTTCTTTGGTTACCCCTGGTGCTCAGGAATCCAAGGAGGGAAGTGGTCCCATGTAAAATTCAAGATGTTCCAACTGGCATAGTTTAACACCTGGCTGGATGACAAAGAAACTTAGTTCTGAGGCAGAGAAATGAAAGTACAAAAAATAAAAGAAGTGAAACTGTAAATCTCCTGTAACATGTTTAGTGTCGTGGAACTTGTATTTTAGAAGCCAAGAATTTGATAACATGCCTTTTCTTTGTTCCGTGAAGGGGCTTTGAATACATATTTATATCCTCTGTGTACAACATTGGATCAACCAAAATTTTTTTCTTGGAATATAGGTCATTCAGTCTGTTCACTATCTCATAACCTCTGGCTTCCAAAGCCAGAGAGAATTCTGGGGCCAGATGCGGCTGATGCCTCTCACTGCAGTGGAACCGATGGTTCCCAGCCCAATGCCTGCCCTGATATGAGTGAAACAGATATGACTTACAGGGCTTGGCCGTGGTGATATCAGGCCAAACGTGGCATTCAAGTGCCCTGTAGGGCCTGGAGTCAAATATCAGGCCTCCCAGAAAGCTACATTTGGAAAGTAGCCAAAGTGCAAGACTGTGTAGTTTAACTCTCTTAGATGAAAAATCTAAGGGCTGAGTGGGGCTGAGAATTGCCCGAGGTCACAGCAGAGTCAGATGCAGAGTTGGGTTTGGCATTCACAGCTCCTGGTTGCCCAGGCTATTAGCTGGAGACACCCCTCCCACCCCAGCAAGGTCCACCAGACTGGACCTTATAAAGACAGTTGTCCTCTTTGGCAAAATCCTGGGGCTGGAAACATTATGCAGTGGCCAAGAGTTAACCCCAGTGCTTCCAGGCTACAATGCACCTAAAGAAACTCAAACAGATCATTTTGGACAATTTCTCTTAGGTGAGAATTCTCTAACTTGTCTAGGGTCATCTCTATGCCCTTGCCATCTAAACCACTCGACACAGCTGGGAAGCTCTTAGGAGGAGGGAGTGGTGCTGACCTCAAGAAAGAAATCCAATTCAAATACTAGATTTTTATTGAAGCCAATGGCTGTACTACTCTTCTAGTCAGGTTTTACATGCATGATTCTCCTGTACCAGAGGAAATAAAACCAAAGAGAAAAATGGGTAATTTAGCTTTCTATTTAACTGTTACTATAAGTGCACACTTTTAAGACCTTCCTCTCTCATCACCCAGAAAGGCAGGGAGCAGGAGATGGCTGGAGAACTTGGCAAACACTATTGGTCTCCGCTGAGGCTGCTGATCCCAGGCCAGAAAATTAAACCTTCTCTTAAGTAAGCCAATAGGAAAGATGTATCTCCAAATGGCTTTTACTCTGAAAGTCATCTCAGCAGAGGTGAGAAGACAAGTGCAACTTGAGCTCCAATGGCACTTAAGAGAAGGTCAGAGAGAAGCAAAGCACACTGTAGTATGCAATACAAATGCCCATCCCCTCAGAGGACATGCACCCTTTAGCACTGGGGCAGACAGATGCAGAGTGGGCAATGCCTTTCAAAACCCTCATCCCCACCACCCCTGGTCTCTCCTAAGATGTCTGGAGCCAGCATCTTTTTCTGGCCCGCATGAATTCAACACATGGCACCAGGGACAGAGTGGAATTAGATGGACCTTTGGGAATCGGTCAAGAATTTCTTTTTTAAACCAGTATTAAAATAAGATCATATTCTTTCTGCACATTTCACCAGAAAATTCTGGGACTTAGAGTATAGGGCAAGGGGATGATGCCAGCTGAAAGGAGGCAAATGACCTATATGAACTGAGTCCCTAACTAGTCAAAATGACTCAGTTGCTGATAGGATGTGTGAGGGGACAGGTGGTGGAAGCAGATCTGCAATGTTGATATGTATCTGTGAAATGGAGAGAAAAGGAAGTTATGCAGGCCTCTGTAACAAGTTCCTGTTCCAGGAAGAGAGGCTCTGACAGTGTGTCAGAGTGGAAGTTGCTACCTGGGAATAAATAAGGTGAGGTACACCAAGAGGGGCAGAGAGCGGGGCAGACCTGTTAGATCTGAAGACAGGGCATGAGGAGGGGGTTGCTGAGAGCTGATGGGGGAGCCCTGATGTCATGAGTCCAACCCCATGCCCACCTACACTATCCTACACACCAGCTTCCTGGGAGAATTTCCCAGGAAAAGTTGAAATGAATTGACAGGGGCAAGTGAAAGAGCTGTTAAAGATCAGAAAGTTGGAGAGGGGCAAGCGAGGAGACTGTTGGGTTCTGCTGGGGCAAATCTGCACTGCAAGAGGAAGCCTGACACTGTGAGCAGGGGTTGCCTCTACCTGGTTCCAAGTCTGAAATGCTAGAAGGCAAAGTAAATGGAATGAAGCACAGGGTGGGAAGAAAGGCCAGGACTGGGAGGAAGAAACGGTTCCTGTTGTCCAAATTGTGTGTGTGAAAGGCTGGCCCTTCTTTTCTAGCCTTACCTCCAGTCCTACAGTCTACATGAGAAATGAAGTATAAGAGCCTGGAGGTAGGGATGAGGGATGCTAAATGTGTATCAGGGGTTCAAGTGAGATACCTGAGGTCTGGCGGGGGAGAAAAGAGACAGAAATCCATGGCAGTTCTTGTGTTTCTGAGTCCTATTAGTGGGAATAAAGTGTGAGGGGGTGTAATGGTCTTGGTCACTGCTTCTAAGGGCCAGAGAACGGAGCAGTCGGGGAGAGGGGCGATACCTTGCCCTAAGTGCTCAGGATGTGTGAACCGTGTTTAAGCAGGGATCGCTAAAGCTCTGTGTCAGGAGAGGAAAAATGAAGACCCTAGATGTATATATCTGAAAAACTAAAAACTATATAAAAAAACCTAAAAACTAAAACTAAAACTAGGGAGTTTGAGAACTGAAGTAATTAGAAATGAGAAAAGGTTCAAATATTACTGTAAAATACAAGGTGCGAGGTGCCCTGCTCCCCAGAACTGGTCTAGGTTCTGAGAGTGAAAAGAGAGTGACAGCAAGGGCCAGGCTCGGGCCTTAAGTGTGTGTATATGGGGAGCATGACTGGGTGGCTATTTTCTCTGATTAAGTGGAAGGGAAATGAAGGGAGCTAGGCCCAGTTCTTACCAGAAGCTAATATGTAGGATAAAGTGTAGTGTGAGAGTCACAGGAAAGGGGCAGGGAAGATGCAAGAATGCTACAACAAACAATTAATGAGGTAGCCTGGGTCCAGCAGTCCTGGGGTTCTGTGGGGATGCCAGGCCCCCAGTGTACGTGAGAGGCAGAGCCCATGAGGATGAGAAAGCACTTGGGGCTGTTCGTATAGGTACAGCTGTGGAGGAGGAAACCTTACCGTGCTCCCACACTCAAGTGGTATGTGTCCACATGTGTGGGAGGTGGTTGTTTCCCGGAGTGTGAGCTGGGGATGACAGTGTCAGTGAGTTGCACTGGACCCTTCAGCAAAGTGTGAAGGGTGTGTGAGCTCTCTGGGCTCGTGCTGAGGAGTGAAGAAGAGGGCCCCCGACTGGCGCTGAGTGGGTCGAAGCTCACCCCTAAAATCGCGCTTGGATTCAGATATCTGGTGAAGGTTTGAGTACTGTATGAGGGCAGTGATGAGTACTGCACCTCCCAACCCCAGCTGTGCGGGAAGTAGTTTAGTGGAGTTCGGGTAAAAGTGAGGAGTACTCTGGAGAGCTACACCCATTTCGTTGCCTGGACCACAAAATCCTGGTCTGGGAGAACGTGCTGAAGTGAGTTTCTATCCTTGGATTTTCGAATCATGTTGTGCCAGCTGTGCTGTGAGTTCTGGGCTGGACTGGGGCAGAAGAGCACCTCCCGGTCCCTCAAACTATAGCAATTAATGTCATGAGCCCCAGGGCCCGGACTCTAAGGGGTAAGGTCAGGCGCTCTGGGCCAGGCCTCCGGTCCTCCGGTTTGGGGCTGAACAAACCTTATCCTTCCACCCCGGCCCCGGCCGGCTCCGTGGCGTACCTGGTCACTGGCACCCAAGCCGTAGTAGCCGTGTGTCACCACCTCCCAGTGCAGGAAGCAGACGAGCGCGTCCTGCGCGCAAGTGATGGTTGGCGCCACGGACGCGAATAGTACCTCCAAGCCAGCCATGCGCGTCCCCGGCTTCTGCGGGCGGAGGAAATAAGGGGGACTGCGCGATGAGCCGACTCGGCTTTCGGACTACCAACGACTACGCTCTGCTACTCCGCACAGCCCGGCTGTGTCTCTAGCGGCGGCCAAAATGGAGATAACCCGCTGGAGGAGGAGTGACCACCGGAAGTAGCTCCAAGCGCCGGCGCAGTTGTGCGAGCGGGCCGGCTGGAAACTAGAGCGTCACCCTTAAAGGTTCCGCCAGGCAGCAAGTGGACGGGGCAGGGAGGGTAGGGGCGGGGCCCCGGGAGCGCGGCAAAGCTGGGTTCCACATCTAGCCCGGTAGCTGGCAGGGTGTTGGGTCCTCAAGGAGAGGCACTTTGCTCTGAACCACAGACTTCCCATCCGCAGAATGGGGGTGGGCTTATGCTTGTAGGGGAAGAGGTTATGAAACATGGCTAAAATATATTCATAGCAATAGTTGGCACTTAAACGCAGTGCTCGCTACCTGCCATTATTCTAAATGCTTTACTTGTATTCATTCATTTAATTCTTACGACTCAACCCTATAAAGTTGGTATTAATGTAGCTGCATTTTACAGATGGGTAAACAAGGCACAAAGGGGTAAATTAGACCAAGATGATACAGCCAGCCAATGAGTGGCAGAAATGGTACTGGAACCTAACTAGCAGTCTGGCTCCTAGGATACCATTTATTAAATGTTTTTTTGTGTTAGGTCCTTTGCCAAAACCTTTACATCACCCTATCAACAACTCTGTGAAGTATATTCCATTATCATCCCCATTTTGCAGATGACAAAAAACTCAGAGAATTGAAGCCACTTCTTCCAAGAAGGTACTGGCTGCCGACCACAGAGCTGGAACTTCTAATTCACTACCAAATTTCAATTATTTATTTGCCTGACTCCTTCATGATTTTTACCACTATTATTTTTTCAACAAGTTTCTTGAAATCTCCTTAAAATTTTTACTCAAATAAAATTAGTTTTCCCATCCCAGTCAGCACACTGCTGGAAGCCACCATCATCTCTCACTTGGATCTGCACCAGCCTCTGGACTGAACCTACTCTCTCTCTGTCTCTCTAAAGTCTGTTCTACACTCTGCAACTAGAGATTCTGTTAGGAAACATTGCCTCCTAATACAGATCACAGTCATCCTCTGCTCAAAACCCTCTCAGGCTCCTACCATATTTAAAGAAAAAGTAAAGTCCTCCCCATGGTCGGTAGGAACTGCATATTGTCTGCACCCCCATCCCCTCCCCTTATTCTCTCTGACATCATCACTTGCAACTCTCCCCTCATCCCCTGCACTCTTGGCTGTAATAACCATGACTTCCCCCTTCTCTCACACCCACATCTAATCCAACAACAAAGCCAGCCAACTTTACCTTCAAAATATATTCTGAATCTGACCACTTCCTACTACCTCCACTGCCTCCACCCTCATCTGATCCTCTCACATAGCATACTTGGACCACTGCAGTAGTTTCCTAACCTGTCTCCCACATGTTCTGTTCTCCAGGTCTTTGCATGTACTGCTGTCTGCCTGGAATGCTCTTTCCCTAAACATCTTCATGGTTTGTGCCTTTATTTTAAGTGACTCCTTCCCTCACCTCCTACCAGCCTCAGCAGAGGGCTTCCCCGACACCCTATCCAAAATAACCTCCTCCACTCTTTAACCTCTTACCCTGTTCCTTTCCTGCAAAGCATTAATCATAACCTGACACTGTATTAGGTGTTTGCTTATTTGATTAATGACTGTCTTCTCACTAGACTGTGACAAGGTACCATGGCTGTCTTGTGCACAGGTATACCTGAGTGCCTTCCTGACTCAATATACACTTATTGAATGGTTGAATGAATGAATGAATATTGAATGAGTGATTGGAGTAAGCTCAACCCATTTGGGCCAATCTAACCCCTTTGCAGTCTATCACTCACTTTGTTAGCTGGTCCTGAACCTCTCCAAATTTTGTGTTCCTGAGGTTCCCCTGGGATGCCCAGACTCTTGTACCCCCATCTGCACAGATTCTAACTGAGCAGGTCTGAGATGGAATGCCATTATGTTGACCACACTCTGGATGATGCTAAAGCTGGTAGCCACAGAACTCCTGAGATACTGCCCGTGGTATAAAGCTATTTGCCCTGCCCACCAAAAAGCTCTGCACTTTTGGCATCCCTGCTTTTTCTTGCTCTGTCACTTCTGCTGGTAATGTCCTTCCATAGTTATTGAAAATTCCACCAATTCATTTGTCCGTTCATTCATTCATTCAATCATTCACTAAACCTCCATCAGCTGTGTTGCCATGGATGGTGATGCAGGCTGTGCACTGCATAACAGTGCCTGCTCAGTGGCAGGCCCATTCCCAAGTGCCTGCTGTGAGCCAGGCCCAGATAAACAAGCTGTAGTTCCTGCTGCTATAGAACTCACTGTCTAGTGGTTAAAAAAATTATATACAAAGGTATGAAAACTGTTATGACAGAGGAGCACTTGGAAGTCTGTGCAAGCCCAGAGGGGGCATCTAATTCAGGCTAGGGGTCAGGCAGAGCTTCTTAGAGGAAGAGATGGCCAACTGTACTGAACCTTAATGGAAGATTGGGGATGAACTTTGGACCAAAAGGTATTCCAGTAAAAGACAGTGACATATGCAAAGGCATGGAGGTATTGTGTAATTATGCAGCTGGTATTGTGTAATTAGAGGGCCAAGGTTGCCTACTGAGTAAGGCCTTCCTGCATCTCCTCTGCCCACAGTTAGTTATTTTCTCCTCAGTGCAAATGGCACCAGTGAGGTATCAAGGGGTGGGCAAGGGACAACAAGAGCTATCAGCCTCACTGGGGAGGAGAATTTTATCATTGACATTGATTAGAATGGCTGTTTCATGGTGATAATAAAAAAAAGCAGACTGCCTTTTGGTCAGTTTTATTACTGCTTTTAAGCTTTTTATGGACAATGCACCCCCTCATTCCTGCACCTGGGCAGACAGTTCTCCACCCCTGTGCTTGGCTCAGCCACTGCTTTGCATACAATGGGTTATAGCTCAAATTTCACAGAACTTTGGTTCTCTGCTGTACATCACCATCCCTGTGTTAGCCCGGATTCCCTCAGAAGCCAATGAGACAAGGATTTGAGTGGGGTTTTTTGGAGCTGATTCCAGAAAATGGCAATGAGGGAGTGGGGAAGTGAGACTGGAAAGGGACGGTAGCCAATGGGTGTTATGTGATCACACCAGTTACCTCTGGGACCCTGGAGCCTGGTCCTGTCCAGCCACTCTGGGAGACACGTGTCTCCAGAGTTGTCCAGATAGAGGATTAGGGAATTGGGGGTGCTTTTTACTCACTTCCTGGTTGAAGGCAGCCTCTGGGGGGCATGAAAAGCCTTCAGGCAGAGAATTGCAGAATTTAGAGAAAGTAGCCTTTGGTGCGTAGTGGTGACTGCTAGGCAGTGAATTGGGCACCCAGCCATCTGCCATCCCCTGTCCCACACACACACTAAGGGTGAGCCATGCCTTTGCAAGTATGTGGCCCCGTGGCCAGCATGTGTATTGAAAGAATGAGGTGAAATCTGTTTCACTAGGAAGTGAGTTCCCTGAGAGCAAGTATTGTGTTCCATCCACCCTGGACCCCAAGGTCCTCCGTGGATGGGAACAAGTGGGAGGGTCCCCTGGGCTGGAGGTTGTCTGTGTCCTGCCTCTGGTCCATCCACGACTTTCTGTGGATTTACCTCCATCAACAAGTGTCTCAGTTGTCCTATGAGGCCTGTGACTGGCTGAGAAGAGATGAAGGTGGAAGGTCTTTCCCCAGCTGGGCCCCCACTATTAGGGTAGTGCAAAGCCCATGCCGGAGATGGGGGCCCAGGATGATGAAAAGAACATGGCAGGGGTTACAGCTGCCAGTTCTTGGTTGTCAAGTGACAGGAATGTGGGTATTCCAAGCTCCCTGGAAACCGTCTACCTGGAAACTATGAAGAGGTGAGCTGAGGGGCAGGGCCCAAATGGGCACTGAGGTGGAACTATTCACCACTGTAGTCTTTCTGCTTTTCTGGCTTACCATCAGCCTAATCACTTCACCTCCTCCAGGAAGCCCCACGTGATTAATACTGTTCAATACTAGTCAAACTCAAGACTTTCCATTTCCCTTGTCAGTCATTTGTACAGCATATGTGACACCTGGAAGAGATAAATTTTTTAAAATATATAAAATTTTAGTATAACTCTTAGTTTTTTAAAAGATTCTTTTATTGTGGCAAAATACATGTAACATAAAATCTGTCTTTAACAATTTTAAGATATACAGTTCAGTGGTATTAGGTGTATTTGTATTATTGTGCCACCCTCACCTCTATCCGTCTTCAGAACTCTTTCCATATTGCAAAATTGAAACTCTGTACCCGTTTCTGCCTTTCTCCTAGTTTCTGGCAACTACCATTCTACTTTCTATCTCTAAGGATTTGACTAATTTAGCCACCTCATTTAAATGGAATCATATAGTATTTATCTTTTGTAAACTGGCTTATTTCACAGCATAATGTCTTCAAGTTTCATTCACATTGTAGCATGCGTCCAAATTTTTTTACTTTTTTTTATGTGAGCTTAAAATGTTTTTTTTATTTTGTTATCATTAATGTACAATTACATGAACAACATTATGGTTACTAGACTTCCCCCATTATCAACTCCCCACCACATACCCCATTACAGTCACTGTCCATCAGCATAGTAAGATGTTATAGAGTCACTACATGTCTTCTCTGTGCTATACTGCCTTTCCCATATCCCGCCCCTGCTACATTATGTGGGCTAATTTTAATACCCCTTTTTGCCCCTTATCCCTCCCTTCCCATCCATCCTCCCCAGTCCCTTTCCCTTTGGTAACTGTTAGTCCATTCTTGGGTTCTGTGAGTCTGCTGCTGTTTTGTTCCTTCAGTTTTTTCTTTGTTCTTATACTCCACAGATGAGTGAAATCATTTGATACTTGTCTTTTTCCGCCTGGCTTATTTCACTGAGCATAATACCCTCTAGCTCCACCCATGTTGCTGCAAATGGTAAGATTTGTTTTCTTAAATTTTTTTACTTTTTATGGCTCAATAATATTCCATTGTACCTATCTATCCACATTACCTATTTAGGCACACGATCTAGATCTGTCTAAATCTGTCAATCACATTTTGCTTATCTACTCCTCTGCTGATGGACCCTTGGGTTGCTTCCGACTTTTGGCTATGAACATGATGTACAAATATCTCTTCAAGACCCTGATTTCAGTTCTTTTGGATATATGCCCAGCAGTAAATATCTGAATTAATGATAATTCTAGTTTTAATTTTTAGGGGAATTGCCATAGTGTTTTCCACAGCAGCTGTACCATTTTACACTCTCACCAACAGTGCACAAGGTTCCAATTCCTCCAACTCCTTTCTAATACTTGTTATTTTCTGTTTTTGTTTTTGTTTTGTTTTGATGGCAGCTATCCTGATGGGTGTGAGGTGGTATCTCATTTTGGTTTTGATTTGCATTTTCCTGCTGATCAGGGATGAACACCTTTGCCTGTGTTTGTTGGCCATTTGTATATCTTCTCTGAAGAAATGTCTATTCAAGTCCTTTGCCCATTTTTTCAATTAGGTTGCTTTTTAAACAGGCATTATTTTTAAGAGCAGTTTCAGAGACACAGCCTGGTCTTTTTTCCATATGGATGGACATTCGGGTTATTTCCAGTTTGGCGTGATTATGAATAATGCTGCCATAAACGTTCATGTACAGGTCTTTGTGTGGACATATGTTTTCATTAGTCTTGGGTAAATTCTGTGCATGGGTCTGCTGGGTCATATGGTAGTAGTGTATGTTTATGAGAAACTGCCAAATGGATTACCAAAGCTGTACCATTTTATACTCCCATGAACAATGAACGAGAGCTCTAGTTGCTCCACACCAGCAGCAAGGGATAAAATGTGAAAAATTTGGCGCTTACAAAACCATTGGATGGGTTGGAATGCAAAGATGAGGGGAAAGCTGATTCCAGCTTTCAGAGAGACTAGAAGTTGCTGGAACTGCAGGAAAGGACCAGCGATGACCACAGCTGCCTCCTGTCCTGAGGCAGTATTCAGGGAAAACTCTGCAGAAATGGCTGCCAAACTGAATCCCAAAATTGGATCCATTGCTGTCGGAGAAGCAATAATGTGCCTTGCTGCCTCCCATTGGCTGAATCTAACCTGGAATCTGGCTAGCAAGTCCTCTGGAAAATGTCAGGCTTTACGCCCTTGGAGTTCAGGGGTGGGGCATAGAAGGTGTGTGTGTGTGTGTGTGTGTGTGCACATGCATATGTTTGTCGGGGTGATGACAGGGGTGGTTTTGAGGCTTTAACAGACAAATTGGCCAATGAGTATAATCTCATTTAACTCTCCTAATTCTTTAAGATATAAAGTATTATGGCCCTCATTTTTAAAATGAGAAAAGTAAAGCACATGAAGGTTAGGAGTACAGTTGTTCCGAAGTGACACATCAGGCTTTGAACCAGACGGTGTGCCTATAAGGTACAGCACCACAAGGCTGTCCCCTCCCCAACCGACAGCATCACAAGGGTGGCAGATGCCCAAGCTCTGTGTTGAGGTCTATGCAGGAAAAGGTGAGAAAGCTCTGACTGAGTTTTTTGGGCCTTAGCTGGAGGCAGGTAAAGTTGGAAATAGGAAGAAGGGTACAGGCTGGTGACAGAGAAATGGTCTAAGCATGGGAAACCCTCTGTCGCGGGGACACAGGGAGGGTCCCTGCAGAGACAAGGGAAGCCACAAGAGGGAGCCAGGGCCCACTCAAATGCCCACGAGGGCAGCCATGCAGGATGAGGTTCCTCCCTCCTTTATCTGATTCTTTCTCCCAGGAGGTTCAGGGGAACCCTCGTATGGGAGCCTCAGAGCAGGCTCTGTCCTCATGGGAGGTCAGAGTCTTCATGCATGGAAATACCTGCTTTTAGTTCTGGGCATTGTTGATGCCAGGGAGAGGCACTCCTCAAAGCACCCACGTCCCGGGGGTCACAGAGGGTCTGTTCCGTTCATTGCTGAGGCCGCTCTCTTTCCTGAGCCCTTCACTTCCCCCATCAGACATCTTTGTATCCATCTTCTCATAGACTTGGTCCTGATCCTTTTCCCTGCCTCCCATCTCAGCCTTGTCAGCTCCGGCCCAAACCCCACCATGCATTTGCCCCACCTTGGTCAGGCAGGTGGATGGGTGACCAGCCATACCTTGAAAGGCCAGAAGCTTTGCCTGTTGCTCCCCTAACTAGAACAGCGGCTTTGTGAACACAGGGATTTGTGTCTACCTGGTTCACTGCTATGCCTCTAGCTCCCAGAACAGTGCCTGGCATGCAGAATCGATACACAATAAATATTTGTTGCATTAATGACTAAATTAACAAGTGCATAGAATGGAAAGTGTTTAGGTCTTGGAGTCAGGCAACCTGGGCTTCTATCTCCATCTCAGAGCCTATTCTCTGTGCAACTTTGGGCAAACGACTTATCAAATTGTCAAATAGGGATTTTAATGTTGACTCCCTGGGGGTTTATTGGGAGGATTCCTGGAGATGATGTCATTGAAGTGCCTCCCACAGTGCCTGGCACACAGCAGGGGCTCCTAAGTGGCGACTCATTATTTGAGATAATGAAGCCTTGGAAAGCAACTGTTATTAATTGAGGATTTACCATGTGTCTGGTACTTTGCTTACATTATCTAACTCATTTCTCTTAACTACTTCTTGAGAGGTTAAGTAGCTCAGAGAGGTTAAATAACTTGCCCAGGGCACACAGTTGAGAAGATTGGGATTTAAGTCCCGGTCTGGAAGACTGCAGCATGCAAGGTCAGACATCCTGGGTTCAAGTCCTGGTTCCATCACTTCTAAGCAGTTCAACCTTGAGCAAGTTTCTCAGTGGGGAGATGAAGAGGACAGAAGTGGGCTACTGCATAGACCTGGACTGTTCTTTAGGATATGGAGTGTCTAAGACACCAGCAACTGTAATGCTTCAGCCTCACTCTCTTGAGACTGATCAGTCTGCCAGGGCCTCAGGGAACTGCTCCTTAACCACAGCATCACCTGTTCCCCGTGCCCCTCTGACCCCCTACACAGACACACACAAAGCCACACTGGAACTAAGCACACTGGGTTAAAACCCAGGTTGGTCTGGTCTTGCAAGCTCTGTGATTTTGTTGAATTTCCATGTGACCTTGGGCAGGTCTTGTCCCCTCGCTGGCCTTAGGGTGCTCATCTCTCCAGGAAAGTTAGATCAGCTGACCTCTGAGTGACATCTCCTGTCCCCTCTGCTCTATGGGGCGCTCCATGGCTGCTGAGCTGGCTACACCAGGGTGACTCTGGGAATGGCCTCGTGGGTGGGTGGCGTGGGTGTGGTGGGTCAGAGAGACTGGCTGCTAGGGACATGGCAGGGATGAAGTCCAGCCTTCGGCATGCAAACCTCAGCCTCTCCAGGGCTGCCATAGCTTCCACCTTGCTCACAAGGCCTGGCGGAAAGGGCCAACCCTGGCCAGACTTTAACAAAGAAAAGAAAAAGACAATTTCCCAATTGCTAGGTCAAACACCAGGTTGGTGAGGGTGGGAAGGACGGAGCACAGTCCAGAGTCATCTGAACCGTGCATTCCCTCTGCCTTACTCATGGTCTAGCTGTCACCCTTCACACAGATGTCATATTAAGCATCTCTGTGTCAATTGCAGCTGCAAGGCAGGATGTCTTGCTTTGGGTCAGTGCCTCTGATGCACCCAGCTCTATGCCAAGTACTCTGTGGGGGCTAAGGGAGGGGCCTTCAGAGGGTTTAGTTGTCAAGGCTCCATCAAGGGCTGTAATCTTAGGAATGCTTGGTTTGCAAAGAAGGAAAACTCAACTGAACTGGTTTGGGCAAAAAAAATGCCAAAAAAAAAAAGTATTGACTTATGTAACAAAAAAATCTGTCCTAAGGAAAAAGCGAAATGGGAGAGGAAGATGGGTAGGAGTGAGGTGGGCATACTTTAACTAGGGAGGACAGGAAAGGTCTCACTGACAAGGGACATTTAAGCATGGACCTGAAGGAGGTGAGGAAGTGAGCCAGCTGGATGTCTCAGGCAGATGGGACAGCAAGTGCAAAGGCCCTGCAGTGGGAGGGTGCCTGGCTCATGTGTCCAGAGCTCAGGGAGGAAGGGGACAGGTAGGAGATAAGGTCAGAGGGGCCATCTAAAGCCAAATATTAGGAAAATATTTGGAAAATTTTTTTTAAAGAAAGCTCCCGATGCCATGCCTGACAGCAGACTCAGGTTCCCGCAGGCTTTGGTGGGGAGTGGGCTGAGGTGACAAGCAGGGGGAGAGGAGGATGAAGCAAGGACCATGCCCTCCAAGCCTGGCCCTCCTTGGCCTCGGGAGGCCAGACTAGGAGCCAGAAGGGTAATTAGTGGCCTGGGCTGCAAGGCACAGCTGATAAGGGGCCCTGTCATCAGTAATAGCCCAGCAGGCAAAAGCCTCCTCCGGACTCACCGAAAGCCTCCACGCAACTAGGCTGGGCCAGAGCAGTGTGACAGCTCCCACCCACCCTGGGGGGGCTCTGCATGGACAGGGCCCTCTCTGTAGCAGGAGCACCCAGGCCTGGCCCCCATCCAGGGCTCATAACTTCATGGGGGAGTGTCTGGTAGGCACTCCGGCTCTGGGGAAACCCCCAGTCCTGGGAGAGAATAGGAGACATTAGCCAACTGCTTCATTCTACATATGGGGAAACTGAGAGACAGAAACTGCACCCAGGTCACACAGTGGGATAGAAGCAAAGTTGGGGCTTGAATTCAGACTTCCTAACTCCAAAACCAGTGCTCCTTTCTTAATCCTAGGGAGATAGAGGAGCCCAGAAAGCATGCCAGCCTCTGCCCTGGCTCCACCAATTGATTGCTGTCTGACCTTAAGCAAATTGTTTCACTTCCCAGTGCCTCCAATTCCTCATCTGTATACTGGAGGTGATGATAAACAATGCCTACCTGGTGGGGCTGTGACAAAAATTAAATAAGGTGATACCTGCAGAAGGGTGGATAAAGTGAAGGTTCCTATGGCCAGGATTCTCACCTGGCCCTGGTCGGCTAGCTCATTACACAGGTGTGGACAATACATCGTTATTGACTCTATATAAAGAGCTCCACCTGGTGCTCTGGGTGACACAGTGGCACGGCTGCAAGGCTGCAGGAGAGCAGAGCAGAGACTGGAGTGGTGACAGCGCCGAGGACAGAGACTGAGATGGCTGCGTGGGTAGAGAGGCCCAGAGGCAGAGACCGGCTTGCTGCAGGCAGACTCACTCTGAGTGGACAGGATTCTGAGTGGACGGGATTTTAGTAATTAACCTGCCACTGTGGGAATAAAGTTGGATATAAACTGTTTTGCCCCAAAAACGTTCTACCGTCATTTCTTTGGTCTCATTGAATCTATAGTGAACTTGCCCAGGGCTGAAACTCATTGGCAAGACAAGAAGCTTAGAAGAGCAAAAATGGTAGAGAAGGGCTTCCAAAAACCCTCTCTTCTATAAAAGTTGGGACAAAACAGGCAAAAATTGCCAGAATCAACATTTTCAGAGTTCTTGAAATTAATCAGAGGTGTGCAGCAGTCAAGGGAGCATTTATTCAAGGAAAAGACTGACTCTTGTTAAGAATAGTGGCCATTTTAGCATTTTAACTTGTCCTGTTCTCCCTGACTCCATCCCAACCTGTGGCAGACTTGAAATCCAGCAGTCCAGCTGCCACCAGAAGGGACAAAATAGGGTTGAAGCTCCTTCAAAGCCTCATTCCCAGAGGGCCACCAGTATTCACCCTGTCTGGTTGTTCCCTGGATGACCCCACTTGCCAGGCTGCCTTTATTTGAGCTCACTAGGAGCTCACCTGGTGCAAAAAGCTTTCTCCCTGGGCACCTTTGTCAAAAACATTGAGAGGCAGTTGTTCAACTTTGGGGCTGCCTGAAGTGGTAGAAACATTTAGGGAAAATGATAGGTTAACCTTTTTAAAAATGGACTTTATTTTTAGAGCAGTTTTAGGTTCACAGCAAAATTGAACAGAAGGTAGAGATTTCCCATGTAGCCCATGCCCCCAGATACACGCAGTCTCCCCCACTATCAAAACCCCACACCAGAGTAGTATGTTACAATCAATGAATCTATAGAGGCACATCATTATCACCCCAAGGCCATAGCTTACTCTAGGGTTCACTCTTGGTGATAAAAATGTTCTGGAGTTAGATAGGGACGATGGTTGCACAAACCACTGAATTGTACACTTTAAGAAGGGTGAATTTTATAGTATGTGAATTATCTCTTAATTTTAAAAAAGCTTTAGAACAGTGCTAGACACAGGGGAAGCTCATTAAACATTAGCTGCTATTATTTAAAAAACATTTTACTAGGCTTAGTGGGGTGGGGGAATAAATTAACTATAATTTGTCCTATGTTGACCTCTGCTTATTAGGAAGAAAAAACAGGGGGAAAAGAAGCAGAATAAAAAAGACTCTCAAGCGTATACAGCCCTTTCAGATTACAAAGCATTCTCAAATCTTTTTCTAACGAAGCTACCCCACCCACCACGAGGTAATTATTATGACCCTTGATCACGCCTGTGATTATTTTTCATCACCTCATTTTGTCTTCTTCCCCCTCTAGGTGAGCAGATACTTTGTGTAATTTGCCTGGCATTTCCCAGCTTGCAGTTAGTACTTAATATACTTACTTGCTCTGTGAATGGGTGAATGAATGAATGGATGAACATCCCCATGATCTCGCTTAAACTGCAAACTGATACTGTACGGTTAGTCTTGATTCATTAGCTCTCCTGACTGAGGCTCCGCGAGGGCAGGTGATGAGCCTATGGCTCTCCTGTTCTGTGAAGATAAAGGGACATGGTGAATTCATCTCCCTCTGCCCTCAGGGCTCCTTCCTGAGGAACAGCCAAGGCTGTTTCTCTTCCCAAACTGGTTGGATGTAGGACTCCTCTTGCCAAGTTCCCAGCCCTCCAGTGAACCCCGAAGAGTTATTCCTGACAGTATGTCCCCTCAGGTGCTTATGATCATCTTGTTTTGAAGACTGGATCACTTCTCTGAACTGAACTGAACTGAGCTGAAATTCAATCTTCTCATCTCGAAAATGGTTATAATCTGTTTATGTTTGTTCAGCATTGCAACAATATCAGTTCTCTGTGGTCTGATCTCCAATCAATTCGACCTCAATAAAAACCCCAAGAAATTTCTCTCTCTCTCTCTCTCTCTCTCTCATGGTGAAAAATGTGAAGCTGATTCCAAAATGTATGTGAAAATCCAAACAACCAAGAATAAACAGTAAAATCTTGAAGAAAGTTAGGAAAACTTACTCCTGCACATATCAGGTTGTATTATAAAACCAGTCATTAGGAAAAGATAGTATGGGTAGAAAGAGGCCAATGGAATGGGTTGACAGACGGGAAACAGACTCACATGTATATGATACTTGGTTAGGACAAAATTGACAATGCAGTATAGTGAGGAAAGATAATCTTCAATAAATGGTAGTAGGTCAATTGAACATCAAATTGGGGAAGAAAATGAACCCTGACTCCCTACCTCACACCACACAAGAAAATTGGAAGTGGTATGTTAAATGTGCAAATTGAAATAAGTAAAACAATAGGGAAATATCTTTGTGACCTCAGGTCAGGCAAAGTTTCCCTAAAGAGTTCAGAAAAATACTAATTATAAAGGAAAAGATTGATAAATTTGACTTTATTAATATCAGGAATGTTTGTCTGTTCATCCCAAAATACTGCTAAGAAAGTGAAAAGGTAAGCCACAGCGCAAGAGAAGATATTTTCTGTATGAACAACCAGCAAATAACTAGTTAACCAGACTGTATTAGAAGTGCCTCCACTCATTAAGAGACAAATCAATTTCAAAACAGAAAATGCATGCAGACCAGCATTTTACAAAAAAAGAATATCCAAATGGCCAATAAGGCACATGAAAGGATGCTTGACCTCATTGGTTGTCAAAGATATGAAAATGTCAGCCTCAATGAAATACCTCTACACACTCATTGGAATGGGTAAAAGAAAATGTCTGACACTAGCAAGTGTAAGCAAGGATGTGGGACAACTGAAACTTTTATATATTTTGGCTTACATTGGTATGGGCACTTTGGAAAACTGGCAGCGTTTGGTAAAGCCAAATGCATGCACTCCCTATGGCCAGCAATTGCACTCCTAGGTTTTTACCCAATAGAAGTTAGTCCATGTGAGCACAGAAGATATAAAAACATGTTCATAGAATTATTAGCTATAGTTGATAATAGCTAATAGCTAATAGCCCCAAACTGGGAACAATTCAAATATCCACCACCATTGAAATGAATGAATGAATTGTGGTATGTATTCATACAAGAGAAAACTAAAGAGCAATACAGAAAAGATAAATGAGTTTCTACTTCATGCAACAAGATGGAGGAAACTCACAATCTTAATTTTGAGTGAAGAAGCCAGATATAGTAGATAGCACTGCACGGTTCTACATACAAGTTCAAAACCAGGGTGTTAGAAGTCATGTTGAGGGTTACTTCTGGGATCAGGGAGGGAGGAATAGCTGGGAGGGAGGGTGGGGGTGGCAGTTACATGGCATGTCCACTTTGTGTATAAGTTATACTGTGTGTAAGTTATACTCGAATTAGATAACTTATTTTTTAAGTGAGTTTAATGATAGTGCTCTTGTGGGGAATATGTAAGAGTAGTAACAATAATATAACAGCCAAAATCATCGAGCTCTACCGAAGTCCAGGCCCTGAGGAAATGCTTCACAGGAGCGTAACAAGAATTAAAATTTTGAAATATTTCAATGTGCTTGCTCTTTCCCCTTTCCTTGTATCTCAGCTTTCCCCCAGGCGACAGACACATCCATTTGCCTTTCAGGGCATCAGGATTGCAGAAGCTCAAGAGAAAAAGTTCATGTTCAGCCTTGGACACTCAAGAGTGCTGAGTGCGTCATGAGGGCATAGTCTCGTAAAGCCTATGTCATTCAGAGGGAAACAAATGATCTTAATGCCTCGAGTTCCATCAATATATAAAGAACCTGGACTGGTAGGCAGGAAGATGGGTCTTGACCATAAGCCACAGGTAGAAAAGATCTGAGATAAATTGTTAGGATTGTCCTTCCTGTCTAGGAAGGAAGATCAGGGGAAAGAGAGAAGTCAGGGAAAAAGAGGGAGAGAAAGGAAGATCGCTGGGCGCTGTTCTCATTCTCTCTCTCTCTCTCTCTCTCTCTCTCTCTCTCTCTCTCTCTCTCTCTCTCTCTCTCTCACACACACACACACACACACACACACACACACACACACGGTGCAGTGCAAGGTGGGCACTCTCAAACATTCCAGGGAGGCAGAGAGCTCAGTTAGAGAAAGCAAAGACTTTGCCTCATGTGTGCACACCTGCTCCCCGCGATAAATTCTACGCCCACGCACACACGCTCTCATTTCCTCCTGTTAAGAAGCTTATTAGGCAGGCGCTATTACTCCCCTCATTTTTCCCATGAGGCTGAGAGAGTCATGTGCTTCTCGAGGCCGTAGCTTGACCGGAGAGCTCCTCTCCTCTACGACTGCTGCTCTGTCCGCACAGCGCTGGGTGCAGCAGCTAGCATGTTGGGAGATATTACTGTTACTGTCTCTAATTAGAAATCAGGACATGTGAGTTTTAGAAGGACCTAATTCTGCCAGCAACCAAGCAGAAGCCCTTGAGCAACAGTGACAACAGCCTTGCTGATCACCAGGCTCTTCTTGCCCCCTGTCCTGTCTGCTGCTCGCAGGGGGCCCTTCGAGGTGCCTGGGGTGGAGGGGCGTCAGTACCACTCTGCTTTGCACTTAAGGAGACTGAGGGACTCAAGCGGCTTGCCGCAGGTTACTTAGCAGCTCAGTACAAAGGTTAGTGATGTAGTCACTGTGCCCCTCTGGGCCTCAATGTCCCTGACTGTAAAATGGGCAAGAAGGGCACTTAGGTTGGACTATTTTTAAACTATTACAACTGGTTTGAAGTTTCTGGGGTGCAGGAGAAAAAGAGAAAGAAAAGGGGCAAAGAAGGGGATAGGGAGAAAGGAGGGAGATACAGAGTGTTAAAGTAGTGGCTTAGATTTCAAGATTTCAGCTTTTATTTTTTTAGGTCATAATGAGAAAAGATTCAAACCAGATGTTGTCCTGGTGACTTGCAGTAGCAAAGAGTGGAAATGCATTGTGATAATACCACATTAGCTTGAAGCAATATATCTAACAGCCCCAGTCAGAGTAAAGCAATTGGCATTTGCAGGGACTGTGTCCCCACGCTTGAGTTCAGCATTTGAAAGGGCCTCAGACCCCAACAGGGTTTCTGAGCTTCCAGGAAGGGCTCATTCTTCAGAGGTTGTCTAGCCCCCACATCCCACTCTCACTTCTGGGGAGAGCCTCACTCACAAGGCAGGGCTGGGGCCCCCATCACTCACTTGGCCACACATTTGAGGCAGGATGAGGAGGCAGGAGCAGCAGCCCAGAAGAGCCAGACTCGGCGGGGCCTCTGGAGTGTGGCCCAAACAGCCCACAGGATCACAGGCCACATTGTTATTACTTTTTAATTAAAATGGCGTCTTTTTCCCTTATTACAAAAGCCACATCTGTTTATTTTAGCAAAATTAGACGGGCCAGACTAGGAAAGAGAAAAAGTTAAAAACCACCCATGACCCTGAGAGAACAATTGTTAACACCCTGGTATATTCAGGGGCCACGAACTATATGCGCAAGGGGCCAGGCAGTTAATGTCAATGGGAATTGGATGGTATTAAAATTAATAAAAATGTGTGAACTGAGAAGCATTAAAACTAATATAAATGTGTGAGTAGGGTAATTTATATGAAAATTAATATAAATATGTGAATTGCGTTATCAAGAAAATACCAGGAATGTCTGAATTCGTGGGGTAACAGTACTCAGCCAGTGTTACGACACTCAAAAGTCAGAGATTTTGAGTACTAACTTAGGCTCTAGTGGTCACCAGTTTGAAACCCCTGCTACGTATCTTTCTAGGTCTATCTATCCATTCATTTAAGATACACAGGTTTAATTTTTTAAATAAATATTTTATAAACATTTAAAATGTATTTTTTATAAATATATATAAATATAACTTTATATCTACACGCATATATACATATACATGAAGTGGAACCTTATGTGGATGCTCAATGTAATATACAGATAAAAGTAGACATGCTTGGGTTGAAGGAATGGGGCTGGTACTTCTGCCCCTTCTCACCTACCTCTCACCCTCACGGCAGTCCCCAAACAGCTCTGGGCAACACAGGAACCTGGTTTGAAAACCAGTCATCTATTCCAGTGGTTCCTAGTCTTCAGCATTTCACGGACCAGTAAATCACACGTTCCAAAATTAGGGGAGACTGATCTAGGGTTGCCAGCTTCCTTTCCAACAGATGTGGTGGGCATGGCTTGCTGCCCTCCCATTAGCCATTTCCTATCACCCTACCTCTTTCTCTCTTGGTTTTGTTTGAAGGGTCCATGTACTGGGCAATTAGTGATCATTAATAAACCCACTGTGGCAGTCCTATTTCCTTTTGCCAGGTTCTTGATTTCCTAGACTCCCTTGCAGCTGAGAGTGGCCTTATGACTTAATCTAGCCAGTAACGCATAAGAGAAAGTCTGCTGGAGACTTCTAGGAAAGCTTTTGCTTTCCTATAAAAGGGAAAGCATTACGGCATTTCTCATCCCCTCTCTTCCTATCATGAACTCTTCCTACCATGAACGTGAACATGAGCACCTTGCCAAGACCAGTGGCAGCCTTTTGGGGACCATGAAGGAAAGGGCAAGAGGATTACCTGCCTAGCATTGGTGAGCACTGAAACATCGCCAGCCGTCGCTACTTCCAGACTTTTTCTCGTGTACAACAATAAGTCTTTATATGTTTTTTCTACTGTTAACTGAATTTTTTCATGTGCAGCTTAGAAAGAAGAAAAAAGTTAACATTCATTATCATCTTCGATCCAGAGGAGTGGAGATAATGTTACAGGAAAATTTTTTTTACAAATATCTTGCTATTGTCTCTATTTTTCTGATTTTGCCATATACTAGCAGCAACTTTTTCACAGAGCAGCCTTGGCCTGCGGACAAATGTCTGGGAATTGTTGATCTTTATCACAGCAGCAGATCAAATGACTAAAGAGTAGTCCCTTCAGACTTCCAGTTAGAGCAGCCACTGATTGTTGGGCATCCACATTGCTTCAAGTTTCAAGAACATCTTTGAAACTGAATTTTGGCCCTCATCTTTATCGATTTTCTTAGGATAAATTTCTAGGAGTAGAATGTCTAGGTTGAAGAATATGTATGTTTTAGGCTTTAGCTCTTATTACCCAAGTGACTTCCAAAAAGAAAATCCCAAATTATACAGTCACCTCCCCATAGATGTTTCACACAACTTGTATTGGAAACATGAGTCACCTCAACATTCTTCTGAAACTGCACTTTGGGCCAAGGTGGTTTGAGCTGGCTGGCTTCTGCTCCCAATAACCAGAAGTCCTGATTTACATATCTGTGCCACCTCCAGCCCTCCCAAGACAAAGCCACTTGCATATTTACAAGTGGCCACTGTCCATGTTACAATCCTTCTGTGCCGTCCTCTACGTTCCCAGAGCTCGGGGAACAAAGTCAGATCTCTGGTCAGCTTCAGACATAGGGCTGTGCCATCAGGGCCCGCTGAAATCCCCAGTCTCCTTGCCTACCTTTCTCTGGCACGTCCAGCCAAATGGAGCTGTTTACTCTCTACCACCACATTGTGAACTATTGTCCTTCTGCACTTTTGTATGTGATGTTCTCATCACTGGGAAGGCTTTTCCTCTTTTCCTAGCCAACTTGTGCTCATCTTTCAAAACTCATCTCAAGCATCATTGCCACCAGGAAGCACACTCGATCTCCCCAAGCTAAGCAAGGGCCTGTGGCTGGACCCCCACTTCCCTCTATAATGCTTTCTCCTATAATGCCCTGGTCACACTCCATGACAACTGTCTGTCCACCCATCTTCTTTCCCCACCAGGCTGTTCATTCATCAAAGGAAGAGAGAGCCAGGGAGGGAGAACTCCCTCTGAGGGAAGTCCTGTCCTCTTCCCTGCTTTTCATGTAAAGTCTTCAAACCCTTGCTTAAAGACTGCCATAACCTCCTCACCTTGCAAATCTTCCCTGGTGACCTCAAAATGCCATCAGCTCCCATGGGACCTGGCTCATCTGGCCTTGCGCCTGAGGAGGCAGTTGCCAGGGAGTAAGGCCTACAGTTCAGCCTGGGCCTTGTCACTGTCTCAGTCTGCTTGGGCTCCTGTAAAATACACTGGGAATATAACAACGAACACTCATTTCTCCCAGTTCTGGAAGCTGGGAAGTCCAAGATCAAAGTACTGGCAGATTTGGTGTCTGGTGAGGACCCTGGTCTTCGTTTGCACGCCTCCACCTTCTTGCTGTGTCCTCACATGGCAGAGACAGAGAACTCTGGTCTCTTCCTCTTCTTACAAGGGCACTAATCCTCATGACCTCACCTAAGCCTAATTACCTTCCAAAGGTCCCACCAACACCATGGGAGTTAGGGCTTCAACATAAATTGAATTTGGGGTGCCCAAACATTCCGTTCAAAGCCCCCCTGACAAGCTGTGCGATGACAGGTACACCTTTCCTCTTTCTGAGGCTGATCTCCCCTTTTGTACAAGGAAAGGATTGGAAAAGAAAGTTTGACCAGCCAGTGAACCCTAAAGGGGACATTTATCGCTTGGGACTCCATTCTGCCCTGACCCTAACCATTCCCCTTTCTTCTGGCAAACACCTGGTTTTCTTTGGGGGATCCATCCCACCCTTCCTTCAGTATAGGAGGGCTGGGGTGGAGCACCGGATCCAAGCCAGAATAACTTAAGTATTCCTTGGCCACAGTGATTGGTTCAGGCACGTGGGCATGTGACCTGAGAGCCAACTGGAGTGAACTGACTGCTGGAAGGTGGCCACGGCTTTGGTAGCTCTGGAATCTGAAAGCTGGAGCTGCCAGGTTGCTGGAGAACGGGATCCACACAGATGATCAGGAGAGAAGCCAGATTCTGATGACATGGTTTGAACCCTGTATCCAGCCTCTCCTGGACTATTTGATTCTCTCTTCCCTCCCTATCCTCCTTTATCTCACCTCCCCTTTATTTCTCCTTCCTCTCTCTCATGCTTTTCCAACTCCTTCCCCCCAGCCCCCAGCCAACCAGCTCCTGAGCATCACGCTCCCTCTCCTGTCCTACCCATCACATGTTGAGGCCCAGGTCTCTCTCGGGTTGTGTACTCGCCCAGCTGCAACCTTGACCCCAGCAGGGGTAGGAACTGGGTCTTTAGAGGGGCTGTAAGGAACACGCTGCTGCACATGGAAAGGGCAGAAAGACCAGGTGACAGGCAGTGTTCCTAGAACCCTCCACAGGGAGTTTCTTTAGTCTGGGGTCATGTCTCAGTTGGTGTCAATAGCCCTGTTACCAGCTTAGGAGCTTGCCACAGGCCAGCTCTTCACAGCCATGTAGGAGGAAAAGCTTCCTCCCAGTCTGTCCCATTTGCTCATTATTGGGACTGTTCAAGGTCAGCACCAGACTGTGGAGAGAATTAAAGGGAACAGTCTCCATTACAGTTTACATCATTCTTATGATGTTGATTGGCAGGAAGCACAAAAGACATCTATGCCATCACCTGAGGTCCAAACATCTCCTCTCACAAGCTTGGGTTCATCAGCTTCCTGGGACCATTGCCTTACAATGCTCACTCTGTGAGCTGCTTCTAATCAGACCTTCAAATCACCAATAATGCACTTTACCTGAAATGTGAGGTATTCAGGGAACCTTACAAATTCAGGAGTGGCTTAGTTATATATTGCTGTATAATATATCAAAAAATATAGTGGCTTAAAATAGAGGTTGGCAAACTAGAGTTCTCAGGCCAAATCTGTCCTGTTGCTTGTGTTTATAAATAAAGTTTTATTGGAACACAGCTACACCCATTTATTTATGTAAATTTATGGATGCATTTGCACAGGTGTGACAGAGACTACATAGTCCATAAAGACTAAATATGTACTACTTGGCCTTTTACAGAAAAAGTTAGTTGACCCCTGGCTTAACACTACAATAATCACTTATTACCTCATATGGTTTTTATGGGTAGGAATGTGGGAGCAGCTTGACCAGGTGGTTCTAGATCAGGGTCCTTCCTGAGGTTGCAGTTGGGTATTAGCTGGGGCTGCACTCATCTGAAAGTTTGACTGGGGCTAAAGAATTCTCATTTATGTGGCTGGCCACTTAACGCTGGCTGTAGGCTGGGAGCTTCAGTTCCTCTTTTACATGAGCTGTAACACAGATAGCTTAAGTGTCCTGAGGGCATGGTGGCTACTGTCCCCAGAGTGGGTGATTCAAAAGAACAAGGTGGACTCTCAATGCCTTTATGAGCTAGATTCAGAAACCACACATAGTCACTTTTGCCATAATCAGGCCAGCCTTGATTCAGTGTAGGAAAGGGTGACACAAGACAATAAATTCTAGGAGTGGTATCATTGGGGCAATCTTAGAAGCTCATTACCATATAGAGGGTGCAAACATGTGCTCCCATGAGCACTTTGATCTACAGATACATTTTCTAAACTTGCACCACACTTTAATATTTTTAGATAGGGAGATTTTACAAAATATCTAAAATATCTAAGGTATTCCACATTTCCAGATATAACAACAGGATGGAAGTGAACAACAGCTTCCCTTTTTGCATTGGGACATGATTCTTTCTAGTTTCCCACAGTCCCCATCACTCCTTATTGATCCCTGACAGGGAAACTGAATTTTAGTGATCATTAAATATTATCCTTGGGTTCTTTCCTTATTAGGGAGAAATACTTTGCTGAAATCTTATGTGTATTAAGAGGGCAAAGAAAAGATACACTAACAGGGCTTCCCATCTTAAAAAGAGTCAGAGGGACCACATTTCTTATTAGGGAGAAGAATATTCCTATGTATTTAATGTGAACATGAAGTGTATGTATTTTAAACAACTATAACGACCACAGTTTGTTACTGTATTACTGCCTGACCTCTTTAGCTTTGCATTGAAGATCTTTTGTGATCTGGTCCTTCCCTATCTTAAAGATAAGATGGCATAGAGGTTAAAAGTTCTGACACTGAAATCAGATGTCATGGGTTCAGATAATAGCCCTACCACTCACCAGTTTTGTCCTCAATTTTCTCATGTCAGAAATGGAGATGATAATTGTATCCATTACATAGGATACACAAAGGTGTGACCAACTTTCCAGCTCTCTTTTCAGCCCTGCCAGCACTCTAACTACCTGAACACTCCAGACTGTTTTAGGCTTTTGTGCCTTTGTACATTTTGCTTCCTCTGTCTGCAATTCACATGTTCTGCTTCTCTGCAGCAAAGCCTGGTCCACAATCACCCACTAAGGTTGTTGTTAACACTGCTCACCAAACACACCTGGTTCTCCTGAGTATCACGTGGGATGGTTCCTCTTGGTACCCTTGTGGTTGGGCTGGGCCATGTGACAAGATCTGGTCAAGTAACACATATCTTTTTCAGGCGGGAGCATTTAAGAGTAGGTTCAAGACTCTCCAGAATTCTCTCTTCCCTCTGCCTTGAGTGAGGACAGTAGTGTGAGTAGAGCCACAGCCAAGCCACAATAGATGTGCTGAGTTAAGAATCCACCTTGTGGTCTAAGACTTCCAAGTTGTTACAACAGCATTACTTATTCTGTATTGACTCCTTTTCTTAAGAAATCTTCCTTAAGCTTTCCTTGAACTAGCAGAGCATGACCCATGGGTTGCCATGACAACCAACACAAACCTCTATCACTACATTATTTCTGAGGGACTTGTGTTCAATATCTGGTTTACATATACCAATGCCCACCCGTACTGCTATCTCCTGAGAGCAGCCTTCCCTAACTACCCATCGTAAGGATGATCCCTCTGCTCTTCTCTGAATCAACACCCAGTTTATTCAATTTCTGTTGCTTTATACTCAACAGCAATTATTTTTCTTTATTTGTTTATTGTCTGCCTCTCCCACTAGACGATAAACTCATAACCCTGGGGTCTAGCTCAGTACCTGACACAGAGATCATAGTAAATGAATGATTGCATGAATGAATGACCAATGCAAACTACATCCAGGACTTAGCATGGTGCCTGGCATGTGGTGTGTGAGCCTGAATGAGTGAGTGAGTAAAGGGCCCCTGGTACAACTCAAAAACTTGTCCACCCTTGGCCACCTTCACAGATGTCCTCTCTGAGGCCACCGCTCATCTAGAGGGGCAGCAGAAGGTCCAGTGTAAGGAGCTCTTGCTGCTGCCTTCTTCCCCCCTTGCTGCAAAATCTCCTGTGACTTTTTAAAGCCAGGAAGCAAAATCAAAGGGCCCTATATTCAAAGGACACTAATTACCTTTTAAAGAGTGCCCCTTGGCTTTAGCTACACAATTCCCGTCAGAGGCTGTGGGAGTTTGTGGTTCCTGTGCTGGGCTTTGAAACTGGGAGGGATTAATGGAGCTTGATTAAACCACAAATGTCAGGAAGTACAGAGGGCAGCTTGGAATGCTGGCCACCTCCATCCTAGGAGCGGGGACAGTTGCTGATCTCCCCTCCCCCACTAGGCTTGAGCTTTTGATAAAGGGGCTGAGGAGAAGGCATTCTTCCCCTCCACTTAGAGGTACCACTTTCAAGCTTATGATGACCCTTATTTACATGGAAATGACTGACGTGCTAATGAGAATTCCGTTTTGCATTTCATGAAGGCAGCCCACTAAGGAGGTGTAATAAGAAACATGCCCACTAATTTTCCATGCCCTGTCATTTGAACAGCAACCTCCTCACCTCCATAACTACAGGTTTGTGCTAAAATAATTGATAATAATGACAATAATAGTTACCAGTTCACTGTGGACCTACCTGCCTTAGTATTAGGCATTGAGCTCATTGCTTTATATGGTTGATCTCATTTCATCCTCATAGTCTCCTCGGGGAGATAAGGGCCCTCCTTAGCCCCATTTCACAGATGAAGACACAGACTCAGAGAGGTGGAGCTACTTGCCCAAGGTCACACAGAAGCTAGCCCCTGGACTTTCTCACTTCAGAACCTGAACTGCTCTACCCTGCTTGCATCTTTTGGTTAATTTGGAGTGCCCGTCCTTCTGGTATATTCCAGAAGGAATGATTCTGTGAAAAACAAAAAGACAGTTAGATAGGAGAAGGGGAAAGACAAGTGGGAGAAATCTGTATCAACTGTGGTTTAGTTTGCAAGCTGACCCCTGGCCTGACTCCCAAATCATTTTATTAATCACCCACATGAACCCCAAACCTTCTTTGCCTGCCTTCATTGTAGAGGTTGGAAAACGCAAGTGCCCACTTTCCCAACCTCCTTTGCTGCCAGAGGTGCCCACATGGCCATTTTGGCCAAAGACATACATGGAAGCCTGCATTTTCCAGATAAGAGAGGCAGACATTGCTTATAGCAGCTTTCACCACTTCTTCCTCCTGCCTGGAATATGATGTGACACCTAATCAGTGGCAGCCATCCTGTGTTCAGAGGGAAAGGCCAAGAAAATCACAGACATGGCTAAGCCATCAAATCAATGCTAGTAGCTGCCTACCTCTAGAATATTTGTAAGTGAGAAGAATAAAACACCTATTTATTTAAGCCCGTTAGCTGGATTTTCTATTGCTTGAAACTAAAAGCATCTTAATGGGTACAGCTTTTCATCCTATGTCTCTTAATTAGAATGAGAAAAATTTCCAGAAGCGCCCTCCCTACAGATTCTCCCTCACATCTCTGTCTGGAATTTTGTCCAATGTCTCTTTCTAAGCTAATTACTGGTCAGGGGAAAGGATCCAATGTGGTCAGCTTGACTGGTGGTTCTCAAACTTGAAGTGCACACTGTCTTACCAGAAGGGCTTGTTAAAACCCAGATAGCTGGATCCTATTCCCAAAGGTTTGGATTCAGTAGGTCTGAGGTGGTGTCAGAGAATTTGCATCCCAGGGAAATGTTCTGCTCCACTATCTATTCATATAAAGTCAGAGAGAGTTCACTATGGAGAGAAGTAGTCAAGGAAGCCTTCCTGGAGGAGGGGTAATGAACTAAATCTTAAAGAAGGCTTAAGGATGGAAAAGAGGTATAAGGATGGTAGCAGAAAGGCCCTGAGTGAAAAAGGAATGGTCAGGCAGGAGATACATAGAGCATGAGGAGGTGTGGTGAGGAGCAAAATGGAGAGGATTGGATTGGGTAGCTATAGAACTGATAAAGGCCCTTGACCATTAGCCCCAGAAGCTAGGAAGTGATTCTGGAGGCAAGAGGAAATTAGGTGAGTTGCCTGCTCAGTCTTTATTGTCACACTTGAATTCAAGCCCGGGCTCCACCATTTTTTAAAGAATTTATTTGTTGCTGTGGTTTGTCTAAACAAACCCTTTATCTCTTTAAGCTTTCATTTTTTCAGCTGTAAAATGGGAACAGTGATGCCTTCGTCATGGAGGTTAACAGATTGACATGATATATGCATGTAAATTACCTAGTGTTAAATACATAACAGCAAAGAAAAAAAATCATCTTGAGAAAAATCTGTGTCCCAAACTCTCATGATATGTTAATAGGCAGGCTAAGGGTTCTACCACCAAAAAAATTGGGGAAACAGTGAAGTTTTCTTTACTGCAGGACTGTGCAGTCTTTAATATGCTAATATGAAGATGGTTCTTACTGAGGAAGACATTGGCCTGCGACATTCCCCCAAACTTGTTTAAAAATATATAAATTATTTTAAATATTTTGGGGAATGCTCATGTTTAGCAGAAAATGAGAAACCAGTGTAAAGCATCAATGTACTACTTACAAAAAATTGCCATTTATACTCTAAGAAAGGACAAAAATTGCAGCATTTTATCAATTCACTCAATTATATTCTGTATTAGCCAGCTTCTCTAAATTATGCTGAGATAACAAACAAATATCAAATCTCTCTGGTTTACAGCAAAAGTTTATTTTTCCCACATCCTACACCCAAGATTGGCTGCAGCTCTGGCCACATCATCTTCCTTCTAGGACCCCGCTGGTTCCTTCTGGGACCCAGTGACCCTATTTGGGATATACTGCTCTGGTGGAAGGGAGGAAAGAAACCACAGCGGAAACATATGATGGCTTTTAAAGCTTCTGCTCAGAAGAAGTATTACATTATTCAAGTTCACATATCATTGACCAAAGTAAGTCACTGGCTAGACCTGATGCCAATAGTACAAGGGTGTATAGTCCTTTTACAGGGAGAGAGAAATCTGGGGGAAAAAATACTGTCCACCCTGTCATTTTGAAAGTAGCCATCCTGTTTCAAAAAAATACTGCCTAACTTGGATTAGTCACTGATCCAGAAAGGCATTCCTTTACAATGAATCTGTATTGGGTATTTCATGGTCTCATTACTATAGCCTTAGGGTGAGCACATCTTGATGCCTTCTAGGATGAGCCTTCCTTTTTGCGGCTTGGAATTTCTAGTCCTTTATTCTCCAACATGAATTTTGGCATCAAACTGTTAAGTTCAGTGAAAAACCCTGTAGGGATTTTGACTAAAATTGTATTATATTTATAAGTTAAACTGGGAGAACAGTTTGCCAAATTTATAACATTGAGCCTTCCCGTCCATGAACTGAGTATATTTTACCATTTATTTAGGCCTTTTTATGACCTTTGATACAGATTTATGTTTCTCCTTAGAGGTTTTGCACACCTCCTGTTAGATTTATTCCTGAGAATCTTGTAGATTTTGTGGCTGGAGTGAATGAGGCCTTTAAAAAAAAAGTATTTTAAAATTTATCATTGCTGTTACATAGAAACATGAGTGATTTGTGAATATAGATCATCTCTCCAGCAATTTTGCTGAACTCTCTTAAGAGTTCTAATATTATGCTGTAGTTTGAAATTTCTATGAGGGTGATTACATCATTTGTAAATGGCGGTAATTTTTATTCCTTCTCATTTTAACTTTCTTTTATACTTTTCTCTCGTTTCCTTTTTTGCTGCTTTATAGTTTATGAAGTACATTTAATTCTCCAGAATCTATAAGTTTGGTATTTTAATTATTCCCATTTGATAGATGAAGAAATTGAGGCTCAAATTGAGGTCCTAAATCTGTGTGTTGGGGTGCTTTGAGTGCAAGTGACAGCAAATTAAGTCAGAGTGGCTTTCACAATTGAAAGGCCAAGGCATGATCGTATCCGTGGACTCTCATTGGTGTCAGTGGGGCAGTCCCTCCATCAACCTCTCAGCACAGTTGTCCTCTCTGTTGGCTTCCTTCTCAAGCAGCTTTCCCCAGGTAATCATAGACAGTTACCAGAAGCTCTGGATTTAACATGAGCCTTACTGCTGGCAGCCCGAGAGAAACAAGACTGTCTCTCCCCAGCATCCCTGTTAATGCTGAAGAAGGACTCTGATTAGTCAGCCTAGCCTTATGCCCACCCCGATCAACCACATGATTGACAGCCCCACTAGAAGCACCTGCAGTCAAGAAGTGGGAGGGAGAGAACCCAAAAGAAAAAGAGGGGGATAGGGAAGTGATGTTAGGTGGCCAGAGAGGCAGATGTCCACTGTATCACGGCCCCTCACTGACTGGGGTATGGAGTGAGGAGGCCTGCATTTCGGTTTTGGCCTTGCCACTAGTACTTTTGGGATACCGAATTTCTGTGACTCTTTGCTTATATGGCAAATGGGGAGCCTAACCGCATGGGTGGGAATCAAATGAGGAAATGCATGGAGAAGATCTATAAAATAAAACTCTCTGTAAGGAATTCCTTGCATCATCACTGGACTGACTTCATTAGTAGAGTCACCCCTCAGCTCAAGAACCCTGAATGGCCTGGGTGACTCTGGGCAAGTTATTTACTTTTTGTGAAACTCAGTTTGCATCTCTTAAATGGGAATGATTGTTTATCAAGGCCATTGTGGGTATTATATGAAAGAATGGATGTGAAGAGACCAATAACACAATGCTTGGCAGGAAGTTCATGCCTTCTCCTCCACTGTACACCCTTTTCTGGGCATCCCTCCTAAGATCTCCTTTGAAAGGGTGGTCACTAAGGAAGGCATATCCCCCTTGGGAACACTTGGGCCCACCAGAGGCACTTAGGTCATCTTGCATAGAAAAATAGTGTGATCAGCCTTTATGTCCAAGGACTTTAAGGAAGATCCTCCTAGAGAGGAAGAGAAGGGGAAAATGGCTAGAGCTCTGAGTCAGTAAAGAAGTGGATACCTCAGTCATGCTGAGGATGTGTTCTGGGTCATGCCCGGCTTGGGATGATCCTGAATCTGTGGACAGGGGAAAGGATGACTGTGAGCAGGCACTGTGCTGGTGCATGGATTGGGGTCTGGGCCAGTGGTCCCACATGGCTGTGTGTCTGCAGGCAGACACCCCTCTGCTCTTGATTTTCCACCTGTATTTGTACTCTGGGGATGTCACTGCTGGTCTTCACCTCATTGTGTGAGCTGTATCTTCATCAACTTCTGCCCTTTGAAGATGCTGCCGGCAGTGTTCTAGCCTAATCCAGCCTGCGGGCGCATTTGATGTGGCCACATGGTACATAGTATTTTTTATAAACGGCTGCAAATTCTTTGACACTTCCCATCAAAAGATGGGGTCTTCATGCCCCTTCCCTTGAATATGGGTGGGTCTGCGGCTGCTTTGACCAGTAGAGTATGGTGCAAGACACTATGGGACTTGGGGAGAGATCATAAAAGGCTGTGCAGCTTCTGCCTGGCTCTCTTGCAGAGCTCTTGTTCTCTGGATTTGCAGTGCTCTCTCTGGCCCCTCTGTCTCAGGACCCAGGCGCGTGCTGTGAGAAGCCTAGGCCACATGGAGAGGCCACGTGTAGGCACTCCAGTGGACAGTCCCAGCTGAGCCCAGCCTTTGAGTCATCCCAGCTCAGGCACCAGATACGTGAGTGGAGAAGCCTCCAGATGATTCTAGCCCCAGCCATTTGAGTCTTCCCAGCTGAAGCCCCAGACACTATGGAGTAGAGTCAAGCCATCCCCACTGTGCCCTGTCCAGACTTCTGACACAAGAGAATCTATGGACATAATAAAACAGTTGCTTTACGTCACTAAATTTGGAGTGGTTTGTTACGTGGAAATGTTAACTAGAAAAAGTGCTATAAAATTTTTTGATTCTGTTGCCAACATGTACAATTGGGAGATTTTGCATACAAATTTGGATTTTTGGCTTTTAATGAGAAATCAGAAAATCTGGCCACACTGGCATCCCTGTTTGGCAAAAATTGGTCAGAGCTGCCCTCTTGGGAAGAGATATGGATGCTGTCTGCCTTGGCTCCCATCTGACCATCTTTGCCTGTTTAGGTCACCTGCCTGGTCCCCGCAGGCATGTGGGTATGCTGGCCCTAGGCCAGAACCATCCTATTGCCTTGTGGGGTGCCCAAGATCTCAGCACCTTTTCCTCTCCCATGATGGCCTGGACAACGCTGATGCCTGTGTGTGCCCCCCTTTTGTTCCTGGAGCTATATAAACCCACCCAACCGGGCAGGGTTCTACCCTTCTTCTGCTCAGAAAACCACTTATGTGAAATAAAAACCAGCCGGGGGCTGGGAGTGGTGAGGGCTATGTCTGGAGCTTGCTTGTCCTGTAAACAATTTCCTGGTGATAATCTTTTCAATTATCCCTCCAAGCTGAAACTGCTGTGTGAAATCAAGCTGGGTGCCCTTGGCTTATCCTGTACATATTGGAGTCATTAAGATCTGGCTTTATATTTCAGGGTGAGCTGTCCAGAGCCAACAGGGCCAGGATTTCCAGGATCCTTGATACAGACACAGAGAATCACAGTATTATAGAAATTCAGAAACAAATACAGGCCAGATTATAGAATCTTATATACAGGAGGCCTCTTAAAAACCTCAGTCTATCTTGGCACCAGGCATAGATGAGCCAGGTACAAATTCCAATAAATATAACTTTACTTTTCTTTACACAACTTAAACTTTTTAGCTTCCATTCAGACAGGTAGCAAAGAATTAATTAGTTAATTCATTCAAAAAATGTTTCTCAAGGATCTCTATGTACCAGACATTTTCTTTTTTTAGGGGTTAGGAATATAACCATGACATGTCAGATAAAAATCTCTGCTACTAGAGAGTTAAATTTGCATCCCAGTGGAAGAGACAGATGAAAAACAAATAAATGACAGACTGTCATAAGTGGTGATAAGTACTCTAAGGAAAAAAAATCAAATAGGAATGGGATAGGTAGTGATGGAGAAAGAGCGTTATTTTGTACAGAGCAATCATAGAATGTGTCCTGATGAGGCGAACTTTATGCAGAGACTTGGAAGATGTGAAGGAGTGAGGCTCATGAAGACCCAGGGTGAGAGAGTGGGAAGTGCAAAGGCCCTGGGGCCAGGTGGAGTGTGCTTGGCCTGTTGTGTGAGAAATATCAGGAAGAACTGGATGGCTGGGCAGAGGTGGGAGAGGAGAGGAATCATAGAGGTTGAGGTTGAAAGATCAGTAAGTTTAATATTCTTCTCAGCTGAGTTGCGTCTAAATCTTAAGGGGTTTACATAATCCCAGGATAGAAAGGAGCATCTAGTTCTACAGTTCATGCATCTAGTCCTGCAGCCATGCTGTCTGCTTCAACTGTGCCCTCTTCATTCTGATTTTCAACTGGGACTGTGGCTTCTGATGCCACCCTCGTGCCACCTTCACATACCTGGCTCACCTTGCAGGAATCTGGGGGAGGCTACCAGTCTGCCTACGCATCTCCTGAAAAATTGTCCAGTTCCTGTACTGTGCCAGGAAGAATGATCTGGCTGGAACTTAGCCAGTAGCCACTACCTGTCTTTTTTTTTCACTCTGACATATCCTGGAAGGAATGGAGGGCTAAAGGGAGAGTGGGGGATGGAATCAGGGCTTATTCTAGTTTTTGTGGAGTCTAAAGCTTATACCGTTTTGGGTGACCCTCTGTAAAAGAAAGTTAAGAATATACATTTAGGTATGAATGTAAATATTTATTTCAAATGAGAGAAGAAAATGAAAATAAATCACAAATTTTAAAAAGCTGACAAATCACAAGCAATACCAAATCCAGAGAATTAACACACTATTTTTATTAATTGTCTGACACTCCCATAATACTCTTCCTTACATTTTTGGCTGCAGATTTTACATCAGAAGCCATGGAGGTGAGAAGGAAGTGGAACAGCATATTTAAAGTGCTGAAAAGACCCATCAACTCAGAATCCTTTAGCCAGCAAAAATATCCTTCAGGAATAAAGGTGAAACAGACATTCTCAGGTGAAAGAAAACAAAAAAATTCATAGCCAGCATATCTGCTGTAAGAGAATTGCTAAAGGAAGTTCTTTAAACAGAAGAGAATTTGGAAGATCAGGAATGAAGGAAGAGCAGAATAAAAAGTAATAATGGGTCATAAAGTGATAAATATCCAAGTGAAAATAGTGGACTATTCTTCTCTAGACTTCTGTAAAATACATCTGACAGCTAAAGGTGAAAATTTGTCTGAACATTGTCTCATGGAAATTCCAAATATGTAGATGTAATAAGACAATTATAACATAAAGGGAGGAAGACATATATGATGAGAAGGTGTCTACATTCCACTTGAAGTGATAAAATGTTGACTCTAAAAATATTGTAACAAGCTAAGCATGTATACTGAAATCAACAGAGCAACCACTAAAAATAACTATCCAAAGACATACAGTAAAAATCATGATAGATTAAAATGGAATACTAAAACATACAGAAATAACCCCAAACAATAGTCAGTAAATGAAGAACAGTAGAATGAATAATAGAGGGAAGAAACAGAAAACAAATAATAAAGTGGAAGACTTAAATCCAAATATATCAGTAAGTACCTTAAATGTAAATGGTTGAAACATACCAATCAAAAGTCAGAGATGGACAAAATGGATTAAACAAACAAACATGACCCAACTAAATTATGTCTATGAGAAATTCACTTCAAATATGATGACATAGGCATGAAAACTGAAAGGATGAAAAATTATATCCCATGTAAACAATTATCACAGGAAAGCTGGAGTGACTGTGTTAATATCAAAGTAAACTTCAAAGCAAAGCAAATTACTAGGGATAAAGAGGAACATGAAATAGTGATAAATGCATCTATTCACTAAAAAGACAAAACAATCCCAAAATGTTTATACACCTAACAAATTAACTTTAAAATGCAGGAACTAAAACTGACAGAGCTGAAAGGTGAAATAGACAAATCCACAAGTATTGTTGAAGACCTCAATACTCCTCCCTCAGAAATCAATAGAATTAGTAAAGATAACATCAGCAAGGATATAGAACTGAACACCACCATGAAACAACTGTACCTAACAGACATTTATAGAATACTCTACCTAACAACTTAACACACATTCTTTTCAAGTACACATGAAAAATTTACTAAAATAGACTTTATCCTGAGTGAGAGACTAGGACAAAGGGTGTAAAAAGTGTAAGAGAAATCTTCAGTTACTGTTTTAGGACTTAGTACATATGGTCTTTGGATCTTAGAAACAATTTCAGAGAATCTTAGAAATATGAATGGATTCTTTGGAAATGTAGTTTCTTTGATTAGTTGTTCAGTCCTAGACATATATAACAAAAAGTACTTGAGTCCTGAATATTTCAGAAACATAGTGTCTTAACAGTTGCTTAATAGATTTGTAGAATCTTGGATACATGGAATGGTGGATACTTAAAGGGTATCTAATCCTGTGATTACAAAACTGAGGTCCCAGAAGATGGTACTATTTCCAAAAGCCTAAAAGAAATTGTACCTTAGTAAATGCAGTTTACTTAAGACACAAAAATCTTTCAGAACTTGGACTTTGTGGAAGAAAAATAAAAAATGTCCCTCAGGGTGAAAGGGCTGAAAAGCTGATATAGTCCAACGTCATTATCTTACAAATGGTGCAATTTTAAACATAATACAAGCAATTGCATTATTGTACGAGATTACATTATTGGTCCCAATCCTTCACCTCTCCCTGTATCTAGGCCCTTTGCAGTTCCTTCCACAAAAGAAGTAACTCTGAACTCAGACATGTGACTGGTTTTGGCCAATAAAAGGAGGCAGTAATAGTGTGCCTAGACCTTATGAAGCCTCTCATGTTTCCATCTGCTTCTTGTATTTTTGCCATCACCATGAGAAAAATGTGTCTGGGCTCCCACAGGAGAAAAGTGAGAAACAGAGCAGAGCTTCCCAGCTAACATGCCCTGGCCAAGCCCAGCCTTGAGCAAAGTCCCAACCAACCCTCAGTCACATGGTCAAGCCCAGCCAAAATGAAGAGAAGTCTAGCTGACCCATAGATGCATGACCTACAACAGTAAATGCTTCAAGTTATTGAGCTTTGCAGTGGTTGCTACACACCAACCGATGGATATAGGGAAGTGCCTTAGTGGCACCAGTGATTCTTCCCCAGTTCTTTTCCCATTGTGTTATTTTTTCCCCAAGTGTGGGTGGAACACCATAAGTGTACCCGAGATAACCTAGGAAGGACTCAGACAGGACTCTGAAAAACACTGTCTCACACAGAGTGCGTGTTACTCCATTTCCAATTCTTTCTTAGTCCTTGTGAAAACTTCAAGGAGAAAGTCTCACTCAGGCACTAAAGTGTCCTCAACACTTCTCCAGCACTTAGTAATCTTTTTTTAACAGAGAGAGAACATACTCTAGGTTCACATTTTTTAGATAAGCAAGAGGATCTAGCGAGAATTTAATAGCATTGTTAGGGTTCAGTATTTTTAAATCCATATAAAGTCTTCCAGTCATAACAAGAGATAGATATGCCTTTCTTTTTTTTAAGTATATTTACTTAAATAAATAAATTTAAAGGTATTTATTTATATAAAGAGAAAAAGTTAGCTAAAGAAAAGGAGTCAGTAAAAATACAGATGTTGGTAGACTTGGCCCAAACCATGCATGGTAATACAGCACCTCAGGATTGAGTTCCACTGCAGCAGAGGGCACATCTAGGCAGTTCAGCTGGACGCTGGACTTGGGGTCAGTGGGGATTGTTGGAAACAACATCACCAAAGTCCCTGGTCTGCTTAGGATGAGCCTGCCAAAGCTCTCTTCTAGATTTCATACTTTGAGGCTGATTCATATAATGTGATGACTCTGGACAGTGATTTGGATCCAGGAGGGTCCAACTCTCCCCATTTTTCTGTGGATCCCTTACCCTTCCTGGCTTTGACTCAATGGACCATCTTTGTATCTAAAAAAAGTAAGTGAAGGGAGATTAATTTGCAGTGTGGGCTGGCGTGGGCTCAGATGTCTTTGGAAAAGAAGGCTGCTCATGTCTGCCCCCCTTCCCTCCCTTACCAGTGTCATTTGGAGACTTCTCCCCATCTGGTTTGGCAACTGGCTGATTCAAGACCCTCAAAACTGCCTCTGGAGAAACACAGATCACATATTCCCACTCAGTGGGAACATGCTTCCCCTGCAAAGGCTTGGAGAGACATGGGCTGGGGTTTGAGGTTTTTCTGGGGCCTCAAGGGACCTTGGGGCCAGTAGATTCTCTCCCAGAGAGAAACTGGAGAAACCCAGTGTTGTGGCTTGAACTGTATCCTACCACCAAATTCATATGTTGAATATTTATGAGTAGTATACTTAAGTATAATAACTTATACTTCAGAATGTGACATTATTTGGAAATAGGGTCACTGCAGATGTAATTTTCCATTTAGGATGAGCTCATACTGGAGCAGGGTGGGCTCCTGATCCAATATGACTGATGTCCTCATCAAAAAGGGCAGTTTGGACACAGACATGCATGTAGGTAGAACACCATATGAAGACTGGAGCTGGTTGTCACAAGCCAAGTAACTACCAGAATCCAGGAGAGAGGACCAGAATGGATCCTTTCTCAGCACTTCAAAGGGAACACGACCCTGTTGACAACGTGCTTTCACACTTCTGGTCTCCAGAACTGTGAGACAACAGATTTGTGTTGTTCTAAGCTACCGTGTTTGTGGTACTTTGTTACAGCAGTTGTAGCAAAGTAATACACCCAGAGTCCCCATAGTTCGGGAGCTGCAACCTCAAAAGCCTAAGGGGCCAAGGCAGATAACTTAAGTAAGTGAAGTCAGTTGGCATGGGGCTGTGGAGAGCACACATACCTCCTGACTGGCTGCGGGTCTCTGTTGCCACTTGCAAATGCCACGTCCTCATGGTATCCAGAACTGCCAGTTCTTCCAGAGAAGTCAGAAATCTGAACTTGTATTTGAAATCTTGTTATTGTTAATTGTTGGCAATTATTTGAAAACATTTAAAATTCTATGTTCAGAAACAATAACACCACCACAGTGATTCCCGGTCACCACCACCACAGCCACCCATTTTTGATGTCTTCCTTAATAGCCTAGCTCACGCTGAGTTGGATCCAATCAAAAGTACAAATGTATTGGAAAATTCTGGGAAGATGGCACCAATGATAGCACAGTTTCTTTTTTTTCTCATTCATTTTTTTTAATTAAAATATTATTGACATACAATCTTATGATGATTTCACATTAACAACACTGTGGTTTCAACATTCACCCATATTATCAAGTCCTCCCCCACCTCACTGCAGTCACTGTCCATCAGTGTAGTAAGATGCTCTAGAGTCATTACTTGTCTTCTCCGTGCTGTCCTGCCCTTCCAGTGACCCACCTATATTGTGATTGCAAATTATAGTTCCTCTTAATCCCCTTCTCCTTCCCACCCACCCTCCCCAGCCCCTTTCCTTTGGTAACCACTAGTCCCTTCTCAGTGTCTGTGAGTTGGCTGCTGTTTTGTTCCACAGAAGCACAGTTTCTAAATCTTTCTAAACCCCCACAGAAAAACTGTCAGAGCAGGTAGATAGCAGACCAAAACCCATGGATTACATTTATAGCCAAACTCAATAACAAAGCATTCCTTTTATCTCTCAGGACACACACTGTGGGGAAACCATGAAGGTCACAACATTTATGGGGGGAGTCAGCCTACACTGGAGAAAGGCGTGTTGAGGTAAGCAACCTGTGTCTGACAGACCTGAAAGCAGGGTAAACCCCCAAAGCCAACAGTTATGCAGAGCTGAGCGGGATAGAGTTGACAGAGAAGAAAAGGGAGGGCCTGACTAATGCGGGGGAGGGGAATAGAACCCAAATATCTCAGAAGTAAAGCCACCGTATTTTTGGACTTTGAAGAATAAAAGAGGAAGCTCTAAGAATTTAGAAAAGCTCCCTTGACCTGTGGGTTTATTCCAAATGTCCCCCTTCTAAATGTTCAAGTAGACTAATTTAACATAAAAATGAGTCCCAGAAAAGTATTAAGTTCAAATCCTATACAGAGTTATTAAAAAAAAAAAGATTGTGGACAATAACATCCTACAGATAACGAAAGCATTCCAGAGAAATGTATTCATAAAGTATCCTGGAACTGCAATGTGTTGTTTCCAGTGGAGCTAAAAGACATTAGGAAAATCTCAGATGTGCTATTTAGGAGTAAAAGGAACACCATAAAAAAATAAGGTCTAAACTAGAAGGAATCAACACAAAAATTAATACCATATGAGAAAGAGAAGGTGAAAAGGGAGAAAGCTATTAATCAAAAGTGAAGAAAAACATAGAGATGCGAGAGAAAGGGATATATCCTGGGAGGCAAAGAATATATCTTATGGATAATAGGAGTATGTAAAAGAGAAAGTCAAAGGAAAAAAACCACACAGAATAAAAAGTCAATACTACAATTCAAGAAAACTTTCTTGAAGCAAAAAAAAAAAATCTGAAATTATATATTGAAAGAGAAACTTACATGACAATATTGACCTCAACTGACCAAGGCACATTCCAGAAAATTACTGCACTTTAAAGGAAAATAAAGAAAAGATGGTTATCCAGGCAAAAAGAGTCCTTATATAAAGAAAAAACATTAGATTATCATCAGAATTTTTTTGAAAGCAACACCTTATGGTAGAAGAAAACAAAGCAACATATTTAAGATACTTGACAAAATAAAATGATAACCCAGGATTTTGTATCCATCAAAAGTGACTTTCAAATACAAAGGACACAAACTGTTATCAACATACATTGTTTCCAACAAATATTTGTTATCAACAAATTTTGTTTCCATGAGCTTTTCCTGAAGAACCTATTAGAAAATGAACTTTAGACAACAAAAGGAATAGAGAAATGTCAAAATAAAGATCGGTGGTAAACATTAATATATACTTACTTGTAGAACTAAGACTGTGGAATGGTTGACAGGAAGAGAATATAGTATTAAAGGCTTTGTTACCTGATAACCAAACTTAAAAATGAGGAAGGCCATGGGATTGATATGCAAAAATATTAAAATTTGTTCTCAGTAATTATAATTAATGGTGATATTATTATCTCAGACTGTTGTGTGTGTGGCAAAAGACTAACTATGGACTATTACTATCATAAGTATAAATCATAAGTGCAAAGGCCCTGTGGCAAGAGCATATATAGTGTGTTGCAAATACTCCTAAATTTTTTTAGAACCACCCAACAGGCCTCACTGGATATTGTATCTCGAGCCCCAGTGACTCATTTGGTTCCAATTTTGATGATTTGTGGCACCTGGTGCTGGGGCAGGGCTGCCTGTGGAGTTGTTTACACCTTGTAAATCTGTCCCTTTTAAGTGGCACCATGTGCATATGCTTTGACACAGCTATAATTGCGGTTTTGGTTTTAATTAGAGGAAGCCCCCTGGGGGATTAACGACATGCTAGCAAAGGCGGTTAGACATCCTCTTGCAGAGCACTCATAACTAAGGATATGCTCCAGCTGCTGGGCAGGCTGGCTTACTGGGGTCACCTGGGAAGATGCAGCGAGGGCAGCTGAGGATCCCCATCAGGTGGAGGTGGCCTCCAGTCTTGTTTCCAGGATGGATTCCTTAGGTTCACAGCAGCTTTGTGGAAGGAGGTATAAGAACTGCTTGCCCTACTTAATGGGAAAACTGAGACGAGACCATCTTAGAGTTCTTTCAGGTAAATGACGTTCAAGTCTTTCATGAAAATTTTATTAAACACCCATTCAGGCCAGGGTCTGTACACACACCATACCAGTGTTAAAAAATTAAACCAGGGATACTGCTCTCAAAGAACTTACAGGCATTTTCACATTTTGGTTCTGCTGCCTGCATATTCTGCCTCTAGCAGAAGCAGTTCTGAACCACGAAACGGGAGACTTGAGATCTAATCTCTGATCTGAACCATCTCCTGGGCAGAAGCAAGGGTGTATGGCAGGTAGCTCGTGGTCTCTCAGTATTGCCAGAGCCCTTTATGTTCTTTCTTTCTCTCCTCCCTCCCCAGATATTTTTTGAATACCCATGTCTCATTCCCCCCCAGCACTGGGGCTCCAGCTGTGAACAAGGCAGACACAGTTTCTGCCCTCAAGGAACTCACAGTCTAGTGGGAAATACAATGAACCAGTCAATTTATAAATCAAATAATCACTGACTCATAGGTGCTGAGAAGGATATAGAGTGTGATGATGAAGAATAACAGGTGGATCAAGGTTATTCTTTCTGGGGAGGTGACACTTAGACCTGAAAGATGAGAAGTTGCTGGCCAAGCAGGGACCCAGGGCAATAGAATTCCAGGTGGATGGAACAGCCAATGCAAGAAATAACTGGATGTGTTTAAGGAACAGAAGGAAGGCCTGTATGGTTGGAGAGAGGGGAATAGATCAGGTGAGAAGAGGGCAGGAGCTGAGCTTTTGTGCCAGGGGTGAGAAGTTTGGCAGGGCTCTGAGCACCGGTTGAGGCCGTCTGTGCGTGGTTCTCTACGTGTGGTCCTGGGGCCAGCATCATCATCATCATCTGGAACTTGGAGGAAATACAAATGTTCCGGTTTCATCCCAGGCACTGTGGGGGTGACACTTAGCAATCTATGTGTTAACAAGCCCTCTACGTGACGCTGATATACGCTAAGATTTGAGAAGCCCTCGGAGAGATGTGGGGAGAGTTTGGGGAAGAGGAGGAGAGCTCAGGTGTGAGTCCTGAGTTAGTTTACATTTAGAAACCAGGTGGAGGACGAGCAGCCAGGGCTGTGAAACTCAGAAGCCCAAATAGATCCTGTGTCAGGAAGCAAGTGGTTGGTCAAATAAAATAACACAAGTGCTGAGGGGGAATTTCAATGAATATAAGATCAGGAAAATGAGTGCAAGATTTGGCAGCATGGAAATTCTGGGTGGTTTGGCAGAGGCTGTTTCAGCCTGATTGAAGGGGCCACTGGAGGGGGCGACAGGCTTGCAGGTAAGGCATTTGGCGTGGTCTTGAGACCTAGGCTGTGCTTAGTATTTGCTTTTCTCCTTGCCTTTGAAAAGTCTGGTGTCAAGCAAATGCAAAGTGTTATTGCTCTCTTCCAATATTGATTTTTCTTAATAGCTCATGAATAGCAATAAAGGTATATTGTATGATATGCTTGTGGCCATCATTACTAGTAAAGCCAAGTTTTCACAAAAATTCTGTGAGGTAAAAAGGTGGATACCCAGGAGCCAATCCTTAGTCCTTTTTCTTTTGCTACCTCCACCAGGAAGGCTGCAGGTAGAAGCCTGGCATTCCCACTTTCCTTACCTACTAGAGTTGCCATGTGACCCATGTGACCCATGTCTGCCCAGTGGTATGTTAAGGGGAAGCTTCTGAGAGCGTTCTGAGAAAGACTTTTATTTCCTGATAAAAGAGAAAGGCATGTGAGCAGTGTTCTAGATGCCACCTCTCCTTTCAAAGCTTTCTTCTAACTTTGAACACGAATGTGATCCTTGGAGCTATGGCAATCATTTTGAGACCATGAGGCAACAAGCGTTCAGACAAAAGGCAAATGGTTGATAGATGGCAGAGTGGAAATAGAAGGGAAGAGGGAAAGAAGGAGATGGGGGAGAGAGAGAGTACAATTGAGCACTGGGTCCTTAATCACATCACTGTGCCAGTGAGCCAGCTCTGGAGCTTGGCGCTTCCAGGCTTCTTGTTTGTGAGATATTGTTTAAGCAATTGTTCATCAGAGTGTCAACTCTTTGCAGCTGCAAGCATTCCTCATCGCTATGGAGAGGTATTCTCATTTACTTTTGGCGGAAGGGAAAATGGAATGATGGAAAGGAGGTGAGACTTTCCTAGGGTCTCACAGCAGTAAGAGGTGAAGTAGGGTTAATTTGTATTCATGGACTCACCCATCCATGCTTGTTCCTGGGATCACTGTCTTCTGGAGACAAGGCCTGTGTCCATGTGCAGTAACAAAAGTATGGGGCTAGAGCTAAAGCATATGAATAACCTAACTCTGTGCACCTGACTTCCAGTTAGGGGGGAAAAGGAAGTGGATGTCACATTTGGGGACCAAGGAGCAGCTCTGCCTGGCTGGAGGGCAGAGGGTGGGAGGAAGGTAGAGGAAGATGAAACTTGAAATTTGAAACCCTTCCTGGCCTCTCTCCTGGAGGGCTCCGAGGCCAGGCTGAGGGTGTTGAGCTATGTTCTGTAGACAATGGGGAGCTTTGGAAAGTTTTGGAGTTGGAGAATCATATGATCTGAGTTAGGCTTTTGGAAGGTCACTCTCAGCTATGCACAGTTGGATTAGGGAAGGAGGTGGAGGAATGCTCTTAAAGTTGTACCTAGTGAAAAATGACATCTTATGGCATGTTTTAAAATGGCTCTTGATTGGGAAATGTCAACGGGAGGACTTTGAGTCCCTTGATGCTTTCTCCAAATGATTATCTCAAATCCAAAGCAGTGAGTATGCCTGGTAACTTTGGACAGTAATGAACACTTAGATGCTCTGTGCAGAGTGAGTTGCATGCATTTCTCATCTGGTCCTCACAGCACTTGGGAGGTAGATGCTATGATCTTCATTTCAGGGATGAGGGAAAGAAGGCTCAGAGCCCACCCTCTTTACTGAGAGGGCAGGCTGACATTCAGCCCACCCCCTTCCTATTTATTTTCTGTTTTCCAGTTTAATTTGGGGCATGTTTTTTCTATTTAAAGTTATTTGCTGGCAATAGAATACAGTACTCAAAGAGACAAAAATACCCAGAGTCTCTTTAATGAAGAACAGCGGACACTCCCTTAGGGAGAGAGAAGAAACAGCTCCAGGCGGACAGAGCAAGGATGGGGAGAAGGGCTGGGGCAGAGGGTGAGAAAGGGCATTTTGGGGGAACGAGAATGGCTACTCATACTACTCAAGCAGGTGGGTCCTAATGACCCCCTCCAGGGACCTCAGATTTCTCATTTGGAAGTTGGAGACAGAAGGTATAGGAGGTGGTTTGTTTGCAACACAGTTCCCAGGATCTGCCCTGTCAGCTTAAAACACAGATCCCCAGGTCCTCACCCAGAAATGCCAGGTTATTAGGACTGGGGTGGAACCCAGATATTGTATTTATTTTCAAGTACCCCAGGTCCGTCAGGTGTGTGCCAGCAGGATTAAGCTGATGTTCCAGGGACATTATGAAACTTTCATTGTATCCATGTCTTCTTTTAAAAATATTTCATTGTCTCCTGCAGACCCTCACCTTGATGGCTTAATTACAAATTCCTTGATTTGAAGATACTTTCCCCCCACAGATTTTAACTTTTCGAAAATCGGGAGTTTTACAATTCCTTCTTTCCTCTGAAAATATGCTGTTAAATTGATGGTGCCCCTCACAGTTCATAGAGTCATAGAATTGGGGAAACAGTATAATATTCTTTCAAGCTGAGAGTTTGGAAAAAAATCACAAAGGAGATAACAAAAATCACCTACAATTTCATCCCTAGAGGGATTTTTTGCTAACATTTTGTAAAACTTCTCTCCAGTCTCTTGTTTTTGCTGTTCCAAGTGTTCCTTTTACGGTCAATGAGTAATTATTGAGCTCCTACTCTATATACCCCACTTAAGGACTTAGAAGTACAATAAGAATTCCAAACTCTGTGCTAGCACTTTAGTACATGATTGCTTCATTCCATAGAACAGCCCTAAAAGGTGGGGGATAGTATTTACACTGAACACAGGAGGAAACAGAAGCTGAGGCGGGAAAGGGCTTGTCGAAGTTGTCCTGCTTAATCAACGGCTGAATGTGGATTTGAGCCCAGGCAGCTGGATATGATGCTGCCTCTCAGGGCAGAGGCCAGTTTGGTCCAAGGAGGAAGGGTTCATGGAATATGGTCAGGACCGTGGGACAGGGTTATTTCTCGGTGAGGCCAGAGGCCTCCTGGAGAAGCATGCAGAGGCTGCCTTATCAATAACTTAGCTCTGCTGGATCTTGGGTTCAAATCCAGATCTCGTTCTTACAGATCATCTAACCACCTTGAGCCTCAATTTCCTCATCTGTAAAACAGAGATAAAAGATACATCCCTGAAAGGACTGTAGAAAGGAGGAGAAATTATACATGCAAAGTGCATGGCTCAGAAAGAATACTTAATGCTTTGGAGAAACGAAATCACTGGGGTTTGGATTAAGCATGTAGAGGAAATATTAGAAGTCTTTATGGCATGTCAGTATCAATATATATTCTAAAGGGTGGCTATTTTAGCCAAGTTCTATTTGAGATTTTTTGGTTAAATTCTAGGAGGTGTATTGGGGGCTTCTATTATACCGACTCCCTCGTATTTTTTGTGAAAAACAAAAAAAAATCAATTTGGTTCACAATTAAGCAAAACCAAAAATAGTCTTCAAGTCTGAGGTCTGGAAAAATAGTATATTTCCTTCTGGCTTGGGACTTCTCTCACTCAATCCAAGTTCATTCCAGAACCTCTATTTCTTCAACTCCAGGGATGGGGCAGAGGTGTCGGTGCTTTTAAGTGCTCCCAGGTGATTCTGATGAGCAGCGAGAGTGGAGCTAGGTCCACCTGGGTCAGCCATACATGGGCTGTGGGTCCCCACCTACCCTCCTGACGTCCACAGCCTAGCAGTGAGGGGGTGGGAAGTAACCCTTGCTAGTCCCTGGTGCCCAGGTTTCCAGGCCAAGAGAGGGAAAGACCACAAGTGCAACTGGCTGGGAGGCAGGGGGAGCACTTCTGGAGCACCTGCAGAGGGCCAGCACCAGGATGGGACCAGATGACGTAGGGGCTGGGGTCAGGGTGCCCGGGTTAGAGTCCCAGCTCCTCTACCTCCCTGCTGTTTATCCTCAGGGGAAATTCCCAATCTCTCAGCCCTTCCATTCCCAGCCTGTAAAGCAGGTCGTTGTGCAGATTAAATGATGGGATGCAGATGGGGGCCTGGCTCAGTGCTTGGCGTAGAGCTGAAAGCCCCGGATGTTAACTGTTATTACATGGCCTTCTTGACTCCTTATCACAACACTGAGAAGTGGGTGTTACTGTTTCTGTCATTTTATAGATGAGGAAACTAAGGCTCAGAGAGGTAAAATGGCTTACCCAAGTTTGCACAGCTGGTAAATGGCAGAGCTGGAATATGAACTCAGATCTGTCTGCTCCAGAATTTGCACCGTTTCCTCTTCTGGGTTGGGCAAAACAGACATAAATGAAAATGGAGGTTGCAGCTTGTGAGTGATACATGCTGGGATTTGAACCACGATCAGCTCTGCCCCAAGCTCTGTGCTTGCTGGGGAGGTAAGAGAACTTCCATCCTTTACTTCTGACTTGGGTTACTCCAGTCAGACAGGACCCCATGGAGACAGGGCTGTGGAAGCTCCAAGACTGAGGGTTTTAACAACTGGGCTTTGTTTGGGGTTAGTTATTTTGGAAAAGCAGAGGCGGGTGCAGGAGGAATGGTCTCACTCCCAGGCATATGGGAGCCGGCTGTCAGCTAATATGGAAAATGATTAAGACAGCTTAATTTTTTTTATACATACACTAATAATGAAGCAGGAGGAATTTGGAGGAGGAAGTCTATGAGGAGAGGGGAAAGTATTAGATGTTGGAATCCCGCACGGAGGATGGCTGTGGTCCTGATGGGACTGCAGCCCTGCAGCCCCACAGCCAGAGAGATGGGGGAGGGGACTATCTGGTGGCATCTGACCATGCGGCCCTCAACAATGTGGAAAATCTCCATGGTCTGTCCAGGGACAAGAGTGCATCTGGCTTAGGGTTGGATGTGGGCCGGGGTTCCTCTCTGGGCTGGTTCTAATCTCCAAGTCCTGATACAACACACATGCCAGGTATGAGGGCTACGGGAACAAGGTGAACATTGGCTCATCAGGAAGGGGGAAGTGTGTGAGAGGTGGGCTGAGGAGGTCAGTGGAGAACTTGGCCTGGGGTGGCTAAGACCCTAGGGCTGCAGGGCTGCCAGTAGACGCTGTGAGGCCCAGGAGGGCTTCCTGGAGCAGGTGGAAATGGGACGGGCAGGATGGAGAGGCTGGCAGGGGTGAGGAGGATCAGCATCTGTAGAGCACTTCCTGAGTGCCAAGCGTGAAACTAAAAATGAGAGTAGAAATGCATACATTCACTCAAGAAATATTCATTGAGTAACTACTATGTGTTAGACACTATTCTGGGCTCTGGGGATAAAGCAGGGAATAAAGCAGACAGAATCCCCACCCTCATGGTGCTTACATTCCGGTAGAGGAAAGGGATGATAATCACATAAGCAGGTAGGTACCATGTTGGGTGGTGACACATGTTACAGAGCAAGAGAAAGTGAAGAAAGATCCTTACAATTTATGAAGTGCCTACTGTGTGCCAAGTCCATGCATTGGTCTAGGACTCTGCAGCTGTTGCTCCTACTTTAATACTAGTTCATATTTACTGACCACTTACCATGTGTCTGGCACTGTTCTCAGTGCTTCAATGGATTAACTCATGTGATCCTGACAAAACACGAGAAGGGAGGTACTATCATTGTCATCCTCATTTTACAGATGAGGAGACCAAGGTGAAAGAACTCATTGAGGGTCATGGATTTGAACCCAGGCAGGCTTCAGGGCCTGTGCAGTTAACCTCAGCTAGGCTATTAGCCTGATCACCTGCCTCTGGCTTCTCCGTAGGGCCTGGGCTTCCTCACAACATGGCAATGGGGTTCCAAAACAAATGGCTGAGAGAAACTGTACCATCTTTTCTAACTCAGTCTTGGAAGCCACATAGTGTCACTTCTGCCACATTCTATTCATTGTCAGTCACAAGTCCTGCCTAGGTTCCAGGTGAAGTGAAATAGACTCCCTTTCTTGATAGAGGAGAGTGGCAATGTTCTTTAAGAGCATGTGGGAGACTTCCGGGAAGATGGCGGTGTGAGCAGGGCGGCAGAAATCTCCTCCCAACACTATATTTATCTACGAAAACACAGAAAATACATCTATTCCTAAAAGAGAGACGAGAATACACAGGAAAGCGCACAGCGTGCAGCTACACCCGAGAGGACTCGGCACCCCAAGAGGCGGGTAAGATACGGAGCCGCGACCCGGCGGGACCCGAGCCCTCCCCCACCCCAGCGCACCGGCGGGAGGAGAGGATTCAGAGCCGGGAGGGAGTGGAAGTGCACCCCGCGAAGTAGCCAGCCCCGGTGATCTGCGCGGGGAGCGCTGACCCACATTGCGCAGTGCAGCGGAGATTGGAGAGACAGAGGGGCAGGATCTGAGCGGGGAACGCGCCAGGGGGCTTGCAGCCGGCTCCCGGGAAGGAAAAAAAAAAAGTGCGCGCTTTCTTCAGCGGTCTTAAAGAGACAGGAGCCCAGCGGAGGAGCCGGATCGCCCCAGCACACTCAGCCCAGCAGGCTGGGAGTCCTGGGGAGTTTCAGACGCCTTAGCTGGCGACTGAGGAAGCGTAGCCATACTTACACTTCTCACTGAGATCAACAGCCTCCTATTCGTTCCCACCCCTGCCAGAGCGATAAAGGGCCCTGCGGAGCGGCACAGTCACAGCTGTGGAATAGTGGGGCAATAGCGCCACCTAGAGCATTCCCACAGAATCTACGTCCGGTGGGCATTTTTTTTGTTTTGTTTTGTTTTTGTTTTTTCGTTTTTTCTTTCTTTCTTTCTTTTTTTTCCCTTTTTTTTTCTTCTCTTTTTAAAGTCTTAAAGAGCCCAGCTGACATACGTGGCAACTATCAGTGACCAATTATATAGCCATGAAAAGACAGAGGAATATGGTTCAGACCAAAATCAACCAGACAACCCCAGAGAGGGAGTCTGAAGGGATGGAAATGCACAGCCTCCCTGAAAAAGAATTCAGAATAAAAGTCATAACCATGCTGATGGACCTACAGAGAAATGTGCAAGAGCTGAGGGAGGAAGTGAGGGAACTGAGGAAAGACAATACAGAAATCAGACAAGCGATCGACGGGCTTAACAGCAGAATGGATGAGATGCAAGAGACTGTTAATGGAATAGAAAACAGAGAACAGGAGTACAGAGCAGCTGAGGCAGAGAGAGATAAAAGGATTTCTAGGAATGAAAGAATATTAAGAGAACTGTGTGACCAATCCAAACGGAACAATATTCGCATTATAGGAGTACCAGAGGAAGAAGAGAGAGAAAAAGGGATAGAAGGTGTCTTTGAAGAAATAATTGCTGAAAACTTTCCCTCGCTGGGGAAGGAAGTAGTCTCGCAGTCCACCGAAGCTCATAGATCTCCCAACACAAGGGACCCAAGGAAGACAACACCAAGACACATAATAATTAAGATGGCAAAGATCAAAGATAAAGACAGGGTATTAAAGGCAGCTAGAGAGAGAAAAAAGATCACCTACAAAGGAAAACCCATCAGACTATCATCAGACTTCTCAACAGAAACCTTACGGGCCAGAAGAGAATGGCATGATATATTTAACTATGAAACAGAAGGGCCTCGAACCAAGAATATTGTATCCAGCACGATTATCATTTAAATATGATGGAGGGATTAAACAATTTCCAGAAACGAAAGTTGAGAGAGTTTGTCTCTCATAAACCACCACTACAGGATATCTTAAATGGACTGCTCTAGATGGAAGCACACCTAAGGCTAAAAAGATGTCACCAGAGAAAAAAAAAATCATAGCAAAGAAAGCAGACCATCCAAATACTAACTAAAGGCAAAGAATAAAACACCTATTATAGAAAGAATGGAGGAGGAGGAATAAGAAGGGAGAGAAAGAAAGAAACATCAGACTGTGTTTACAATAACTTAACAGGAAAGTTAAGTTAGATTGTTAGATAGTAAAGAAGCAACCCTTGAACCTTTGGTAACCACGAATCTAAAGCCAGCAATGGCAATAAGTACATATCTATCAATAATCACCCTAAATGTAAATGGACTGAATGCACCAATCAAAAGACACAGAGTAACAGAATGGATAAAAAAGCAAGACCCATCTATATGCTGCCTACAAGAAACTCACCTCAAATCCAAAGATATACACAGACTAAAAGTGAAGGGATGGTAAAAGATATTTCATGCAAACAACAAAGAGAAAAAAGCAGGTGTTGCAGTACTTGTATCAGACAAAATAGACTTCAAAACGAAGAAAGTAGCAAAAGATAAAGAAGGACATTACATAATGATAAAGGGGTCAGTCCAACAAGAAGATATAACCATTATAAATATATATGCACCCAACACAGGAGCACCAGCATATGTGAGACAAATACTAACAGAATTAAAGGAGGAAATAGAGAGCAATGCATTCATCTTAGGAGACTTCAACACACCACTCACTCCAGGGGACAGATCAACCAGACAGAAAATAAGTAAAGACACAGAGGCACTGAACAACACACTAGAACAGATGGACCTAACAGACATCTACAGAACTCTACACCCAAAGCAACAGGATACACATTCTTCTCAAGTGCACATGGAACATTTTCCAGAATAGACCACATACTAGGCCCCAAAAAGAACCTCAGTAATTTCAAAAATATTGAAATCCTACCAACCAACTTCTCAGATCACCAAGGTATAAAACTAGAAATAAATTTTAGAAAGAAATCAAAAAGTTTCACAAATACATGGAGACTTAACAACACTCTCCTAATTAATCAACGGGTTAACGACCAAATCAAAACAGAAATCAAAG
>JAVSCE010008184.1:0-143840 GCA_032199065.1 Smutsia gigantea | reverse complement strand
CCTGCAGAAGTGAAGAGTGAGGAATGAGATGAAATATAAATTACGCCTTGGGTCTGCCAAGGTACCCTCCTGTTCCACACAGCCAGCCCTCTCTGAGTCAGTCACCAAACAGGCAGGATACAGAGTGAAGTGTAAACAAGCGCTTACTTTTCCAGTGGAGCCTGCCTCTGTCTGCTTGGGTTAGGCATGCTGGAGTTCCCTTTTCATCTTAAATGTCTCTCAACATTATCCCCCCACACCCCGCCTGCCCCCAAATGCTCTGCAAACTCCTCTGGCCTCTCTGTAATGGGAGGCTGAGCATCGATTCATACTGTTGGGATAGTCCAGAGCCCAGATTCTTACTAATAAGAATCACCTCTGCGAACAAAACCTTGGTTCAGTATTTTATGTTAATAAAATGACTATCTCCTATTGCAGACTTATTAAATACCCTTCCCAGAGAGAAGGAGACAGAGAAAAAAGGAGATAGAGAAAGAAACATCTATCCTGCCACAGAAATTATGCAATATTTCTATTTCTCTAAGTTCCTGCACCCAGGGGCGTTAGTAGTAGGGCAGGGGCAAATTATTTATTTATTTTCGGGGTCTTTGACGGTCTCTGTTTGGACAAGACCTCTTTAAAGACATGCCAGCTCAGCTGGTAAAAATTTGCTCTGGATTGAAACTTGGCACTTAGAGTTGCAGCACCCAGAGTAGCCTTTTTTTTAATACTAAATTTGGATTAAATCTGTTAAGATTCTTCTCAAAATTGGGCATAAAAATAAAATTCAGGAACTTCATGAGTTCCTTGATATTTTGTGTTCCTACTATGTGAGGAAAGCAGATTCTAAATCCTAAAAAAAGACAAACTGCCAGTCTGTTTGTAATTTCTTACTTAAGCAAGTGCCTATGTCTGTGTGAATTTACCTAAATATACAGCATATCCATTCCTGTATTGCAAGAGCATGTCCTTTAAGCCATTTCAAGTATGGAAATGTGAAGCAAACTCCAGGCCTCCGTCTCTCAAGCCCCCCTGGAGCCTGATGGAGGCAGAGAAGGAAGCAGGATAAGCAGCGAGCAACACGAGCCCACCACGCCCCTCTCTCTGGCCTGAGACAGCCAGGCAGGTGGGGGTGATGGGGGCCTGTTGTCCCCACCAGGAGCCGAGGCCACTCTCGGCAGCAGGCCCAGCTCAGAGCGGCACCTGTTGACAGACGCTGCTCCACCTGTCAAGAGAGCAGTTTGCTTTCTTTCGTCTCCTTTCTGTTTCTCCTGTGACCACCCGCCAAAGAGTTAATGACAGCTGTGACATCACTCAGCCTCCCGACGAGCTCTACTTTACTTCTCAGCTGAGAGACTTACAAAAATATTTCTCTTATCTGCCTGCACTTTGTTCGCATTCTTTATTGTTTTTTTACTATGTTAAAATGGTCCCCAAATTAAAACGTTGAACCGTGTGTTGAGTGAGGAGTCTCATGCCAACCCCTGTCCTCCCTCCTCCTGTACTGTCACTGTTAACCTAACAAGACACCATTTGTATTGGTTTCTCACTGGTCCCTCCCAGGTTTTTTATGCAAAAACTAGTAGAGGAAAATGTGCTTTCACATCCTCCTCTTTCTTATTGTGCTGTGCTGAACTTTCCCTTTTTCAGTTACAATATAGGTCCGTGTGAATGCAGAGAGATCTTCCTCATTCACTGTTTACACCTCCCAATGTCACATTGTGTGGATGCAACCACTGACATTGTTTGCTATACTTGTGCTGTTCCCAATCTCTCCTTATTACAAATATAGCAGCAACAAAGAATACATTCTGTTTTCTGTACTCTAACTCATAAATGTATGCATGTATCTTTATTAATTACTTCCTTTGGCTTCTTTTCTCCAACTTTTTGAGTTATATATTTAATTTATTTTCACTATTTCACTTTCACTGATCTGAGCATTTCATGTCTTCACTTTTTTCTTAGAAATAACTTAGTTATATTCCACAGTTCTGATGTATGTTTTTATCACTATAAAATTCTCCATTTGAGGTTGACATCCTCTCTTTGACCCAGGAATTGGTTAACAGGTTTCTTTTTTCTTTCCAACTTGAAAGTGCCTTTTTCTGTATTGAATTATGGATTCATTTCACTGTCAAATAATTTCACTGTGCTATTTCAACTTCATTAGAATTTATTGTGATTTTCTTCATAGTGTAATTTATAAGTCATCAACTTTGGGGAAAGGATCAACGAGCACTTAAAAAGCAGGAAAAGGTTTGTGCATTTGAAATATACCCAGAAGAGCTAACTTACTGTGTTGTTTAGGTCTTCTTTATCATTGCCTTTCTTATTTTTTTGTCTATTTGATATATCTTGTTCAGAAAGAAGTAAGTCACAGTCTCTGACTACTAGTGAACTTCTTTTGTCTGTTTTGTGGTTTCTGCTTCATGAAAGATCCTACTATAATTTGCTGCATAAATATTCCTAATTATTGCATCTTCTGTGAATTAAAACCTTGAGCATTATGAACATTCATTTCTGTCATTATTAATGTTCTTTGGCCTGAATCCTATCTTTTTTGATACTGAGATTGTAATGTTTATTTCTATTTCTGTCTGTATTTTCCTGCATAACTTTACCCATTGTTTTAACTTTTCTTAATTGCTTTTAGTTGTCTCTCTTATATACAGTATAGGGTTGTGTGTGCTTTATAATCCAGCGTGAATTTTTAAAAATAGCTGAGTTAAGTCTATTTTTATTTTACTCATGTAACAGATATGTATTTTTTCTAGTCTTTAATATCAATTCATATTGGGTTTATATATATACATATATGAATATATAATTTTCACAATATGGTCTATTTTTTTGCTCTTTTTTGTTTGCCATTGTTAGTTATTTACAAAGTTAATTTGTTTTGCTCTTGGGGTTACTCTTGTATTAACTTTTATAACTCCCTCTTTGCTTTAGATATTACATATTAATTTCCTATTTTAAGCAACAATTACTTTTTAGGTTCTTCCTCTTCTTTACCACCTAATTTTAAGCAATACAATTACTGCATTTTTCATTTGCCTTTGTACTGTTAAATAAGCTAAAATTTTACCACCTGACGTGTTGGCTTTAAAGAATGATTTTTAACTCCCAGCTATTACCAAGGAGGCAAGCAATGATCTTAGTGTTTTCCACTTTCACTTCCCATTCTCTCATTTTTGTTGCTGTATTATTTCTACATTTTCAGACCATATAAAATGTACATGTTCTTTTGTTAAAATTATCTATAACTTTCCTTTAGTATGCATTCCAAAGTAAAATATATTTAATATTCACCACAAATCTTTTCCTAAACTCTTCCCAAACCCATCTCTATTGGCCAAAACTCATTTTCTGGTAGATTTTCCAGCAAAGTATGTTCAAAACAGTTTCTTGGTAGTCTTTAACTGCAGAGCAACTGGTCTGGATATAAAATGCTTGTCTCACTCTCTGTCCCCTTGGAAATCTTGTAGGTTGCCCCATGGCCACTGCTATAGCACATTGCTGCTGAAAACTCTGATGCCAACTGATTTTCTCTCCCTCAAAAGGGCTTTTGCTGGATGTCATAAAGAAACTTTCTCTAATCCTTAAAATCAAACATTGTAATAGGTTATGAGTCAGTGTAAACAGATGGGGTCAATTTTTACTTTCAGTATACACATTTAGATCTTTTTTATTACAAGAATAACATAATGAATTATAGTCTCAATATCTGTTCTGTTGCAGTGTGTTTATTTTCTTTGGAATTCCAATTATAGAAATGCTAGATTTCCTTTGCCTCTCCTCTAGATAATTTTCTCCACACCATTTTTAAAATTTAGTTTTATTTATTTCCTCTTCCCTCAGTTCTAATTTTTATGTTCCTAATCACCCTTCAAACCATGACTATTTTATTTTGCTCTGCATAATTTAGTCTTCATTTCTGAAATGGTCTCATTCTTTTTTTGTGAGTGTGTGGGCGGGGGGGGACATATATTAATGTGGCATTTTTTAAGTGTTGGAACTTAGCTCCTAAAGTATGGAAGGCCTATATAAATTAGTGTGAATAAAAACTGAGGGCTCACCAACCCTTTCTGCACCAAGCTAAGCATTTAGCCTGAGGAATGTAAGTGGTGTTGTGGCAACTGTTCTGAAAATCCTTTCCATTTCACAGGTGACACACACAGGAAACTTAATGAAATACTGTAGAATACCATAGTCATTTAGCCAAAACAGTGACTGAAGCAGAGAATCAATTTTAATATATGATAAAATTATAATATATGTGAATATACATATATAAATTTGTACACTTTAAATTTTTTATTTTAACTGAAAATATTTACTCACCAATCTTTTGATTGGCCAATAGTCAATTCTTGCTTTCAGAGCAGGTGACCAGTGATTAGAGCTTCATGCCATTTTGTTTGTTTTTGCATTGTTCACACTCATAATGTAATGTCTGTGACTTCTAATTTCAGTTTCTTTAAAGTTGACAGAGAATAAAAGGACACTTGGGGGAAAATAGGAAGGAGGATCGGTCTCTTGTAATTGTCCTGATTATCTGACAGTCCTCTCTTTCACACCTAAAACAACAGCAAAGTTTTAATAACTTTATCAAATCCTTATTGCATATTTAACTTTGCTTTCATAGGCAAAGTGACACTTTTCACAGTTATATTTATTATAACAAATACTATTTCATTAAGACATTTTATTTTAATAATATCCACCTAGTATAAGCCCAACTAACAGATCTGATGGGAGCAAATGTGAGTGTGTATACTAAAAAGCAGCCTATGTGGGCAAGGGGTATCTCCAGAATGTTCTACAGAAATTGTTAAGATCATGGGTTAATTTGGTGAGTCAGCTCTGTGCACGTTAAGAATTAAGAATCTTGCTACTGCTCTGTGATCTATGTAGCTCTTTCCAGGGCATCCAAGGGTTTCCAGAGCTCTCCACTTCCATAGATGTGGAATGAGCTATTCCCTGTAAAGAGAGCAGAAGTACATCTCTTTTCTACTTGACTGCTAGGAAATACAGATTCAAGATTTTACTATTGTATGCTCAATGCTACAAAATTTGGTGCTCCATCCTCAGCCCTCTGTTCCTTGCTGAATGCTGAGTCTTTTCTCTGTCCAATCGGTTTTTGTGACCACACCGTTTCCTTTTGCTCCAGCAGTTTCTTTATCTTTTTAAGAGACTTTGCTGTGTTCAGGATGCTCTAAGATACGCTGTGGAAATATTATTCCTTTGCTTTATTTCTCAGCATCAAGCCTTCATTCAAAATGCTTTCATTGCTAATTTATTTTGTTTCTAATGGAGTAGCTAATTTACTTTGATGACTTTACATTGGTTTTCATTAAGAGTCACAGATTGTCATGGAGTTCTGGCCTTTGAAGGGTTAAGAAAATGCTATTAACTGAAAGTTTGTGGCCCCCAAAATTAACTGTTGAAGCTCTAACCCCCAATGTGATGGGGGGGCCTTTGGGAGGTAGTAGGTGTAGATGAGGTCATGAGGGTGGGGCCCCATGATGTGATTAGTGTCCTTATAAGAAAAGGAAGAAACCAGAGCTCTCTTTCTGCCCTATGAGGGAACAGCAAGTAGGCAGTCTTCTTCAAACTAGGAAGAGGGCTCTCACCAGAACCCTAACCTTTTAGCACCTTGACCTCAGACTTCAAGCCCCTAGAACTGTGAGAAATAAATTTCTGTTGCTTATGCCACACAGGCTATGGTATTTTGTTAAAACAGTCCAACCCACTAAGAAAATAGTAGAACAATTTGAAAGTGATACAAGTTAGCATTGAAATAGTGTCCCTTGGCAGTCATGGGAAGAAATAAGAGGATGGCAAGGCCAGAAGGGGCTGACTTGAACGATCGCTGCACAGGTGGACAGTGGTACCTTCAGCCCTGGGGGAGTTTCTGTAAGGAGGACACATCACTGAGTTATGAGGTAACATAAATAGAGGTAAATCAGTGAATTCTTTTCCTTTTGAGAACCAAAGAATTTAAGAGCTTTGATTCTCAAAACATGATGTGACGCCCCCTACACACACTTCCCAAGCTACCTACAGTCCCTTGGTCCTCTCTCGGTTTTATACTCTTTCTCTCTTTCACACTTGCCTTTATATTTCCATTACTCCTTTTGGAGGTTTGCACCTCAGGGCTGACAAACTGCACCTTGCACTCCCTTAGCAAAAAGGTGTTACAAAATAGTATATAAGAAACATAGGAAAGCCTTAGAAAGAAAACATGTTTTGATATTAGATGAGGTAAATGATAAAATAATTACTTATAAAAAGGCACATTGATTCAGATTTGGATGAAAGATCTCAGTGGGAAAAGCAAGTTAAAATCTATATATATCACAATCACATTTTTTGTAAATGTAAAATGTATAAAAATATGTATTCATGTGTAGGAATATATATATTGTGTTTCAGTGAATGTTAAGAAAAAAACCTCAAAGAATATATACCAAATGCTAATGTTCATCTCCAGCTGTTGCCATTAAAAAGGCTTTTTTTTCTCCTTCACATTTTCTGTACAAAGTTTCTAAACTAAGAATGAATTGTTTTTTATTAGAAAGCAAAACTGTTTACATTTTTTGAAGAAAAAGGAACTCAGATGAGTATATATTACAAGTATATCAAAAAACATTGCAAACCACTACAGAGTGTAATGTCAGCCAGACTGCTCTTGTAATCCTTCCAGGGAAATTTACTCCCTGAAATACTAAAACATGTGTTAATCTCCTTGCTGTGGTCTTGAGGATATTCAAGTCAGACTTCAGTGTGTACATGTCCACAGATCTGTATAATGGGGAGATATAAAAGTGTTAAGGGAAATCATCACTCAGAATTAAAGTTCACAGAACATGAAGAACCATGTTTGAAAGTCAGAACCAAAAAAAAAAAAATACGATGGCACTCATCAAGGTCAATGACCAATGGGATAAAGCACAGTATTTCTTAATTCTACCCATGTGTCAATCAACTAGAACGTAACAGGGCCTAGCCTCCAGCAAATGCTACTAAAACACAAAAAAACTTCTTTGTCAGCACACTGCCAAGTTCAAAGAGTAGGGAATTATTAATACAGGAATAATTTGAGGGTTTTATATCGATTCATAAAAATTATTTAACAGAAGTGGGCCTAAAGCAAAGCTTGGAAAACAAGAATTTCAAGGGCCTATGAAAGTATAAACTGAAGTTAAACTGAGATTAGCAAGAAGACCCAGACTGGACCCTATTGCTGAGTTGCTGATGCAGAGTTTCCAGATAGTCAGTGCTGTGGGGGATATCAAGGAAGAGAGGAAGATACATGAATGATTTATATTTATTTCCAAAGTATAACATCAAAAAAAGAATATCAAATCCTCCAGGTTGAAAGAGTTCTTTCTTATTGATGTGGGAGGAATGGAAAAAGTGTTGCAGAAGAGAATAGAAAAAGAGAGGAGCAATCTAAGTCTGATTTATAGGTCATAGGGCCAATTAGAAAGCATATTACTGATTTCCAGGAGTTTTCTTTACCTGTGATTTCCCTTCAAAAAAGGGGGAGGGTGAAAAGTCACCTGTTTTAAATGACAACAATGAACAAAGTCACAATCAAGTGGCCATTAATTCATTCACAAAACAAGTATTTATGGTGGCACTGCCATGTGCCCAGCAGTGTAACAGGATCCAGGACGTAGTTTTGCCTTTAAGAAATGTGCTTTAAGTTCAGGAAGAAGACAATTAAAGACAGCATTTCTGTAAATATCGCTTTTCTATTTTTTTCAGTTTTATTGAGATGTAATGGACATACAGGGCTGGAAAGTTTAAATCATATAGGGTAATGACTTGACTTACATATATTGCAAAGTGATTACCACAATAAGTTTAGTTAATATCCATCACCTCATATAGTTACAAAAAAACAGAAATGTCCTTTTCATTGTGATGAGAACTTGTGGGATCTACTCTCTTAGCAACATTCAAATCCATCATACAGCAGTATGATAATACAGTCATTGTGCTGTATATTACATCCCCAGGACTGACTTGTCTTACAACTAGAAGGAAGTTTGTATCTTTTGACCTATTTCAAAATTCACCCACTAATAAAACATTTCTATAAGGTGCTAGGTTCTGTGTCTAGGAATGCAGAGATAAGTAATAAAACCTGATTTCTGTCCTCCAGGATATAATAACCAAGCACAGATTTCAGTATATGCGCAAGCAAACAAAACATACACCTCTAGATTTCATAATATGACACTGTAGACTCAACCTCCCACCTCTGAACTACAAATATGAAATACTGGATAAAATGATTCAAAGTTAATTTTTTTTAAATGAACTCAAAAGAAAGGGAATTCTCTGTATGCTAACAAACTATCTAACTTACAGTTTTTTTTAATATAAACAGAATATCTATGATAATTAACCACATATTTGCCTTAAAATCCATGCCAAGGGAATTAATGGGATTTTTGTTGTTGTTGTTTTTGCTTTTCTTTGGTATTTCAATGAATAAATTCTGAACTCTAAAATCTGCAGAGGGTTAGAAATGGGTTCTTACATACAGGTAGTTTATATTAATCTGAGCTCTTTTTTTTATCTCTGTTTTTATTTAAATGTAAACAGCTTTGTTTTTCTACTAAAAAATAGTACATATTCACATTTCAAATTCAGAACATAGAGAAAAGTGCAAAGAAAAAAAAGGCTTTTTAAATTCCAGCACTTAAGAATAATTATCATTAATATTTTTATATATAAACTTCCAGGTTTTTTCCTTCATATTCACTCACTAAAACACAATATGAACACATACATGTATTTATACATTTATTATATTACAAAAAATTAAGTCTCATGTAGACCACTGCCTATGAAAACTAGAAATCAAACACCATGTATTTAGAATTGTTGAATTACTGCTAAATTATTCAGAAATTTCTGGAAAAGCATAATGCAGAGTTTATAGTATATCTGAAACAGAATGACAAAAATAGCAAACTATCAAAACTTATGGGATGCAGCTAACACTGTACATGAAGGGAAATATTAATTTTATATATTAATAAAGTACTATAAAAGTGCAAAGCACTCAAATTAAGACTTTAGAAAACTAACCACTGAGTAAACCCAAAAGAAATCGGAAAGGAGGAAATAAATTAATAACAATAAAGTCAAAACAAATCATTTAACTGTAGGATCAGCAAAAAGAAAATTTATTTGAAAATTTTGTTAAAAAGTTGACGAACCATTGGTAAGACTGATCAAGAAGAAAAAATGGATGTCATGAATAAACACTATTGAAATAAAAAGAAGTAATATCATATTGAGAGGCAATTTTGAACTTAAAGGTTTGCCAAATGTTTAAGAAAAATATATGCCCTGTGCAATGAAAACTTTCTGGAGAAGAGAAAGATCAAGCACTTTAACTCATTTCATATAGAATAGAATAATTTTGATAAACAGGTGAAGATAGTGAAAGAAGGGAGTATTATAGGCCAATATTTTCCATGAACAAAAAACCCAAAGGCAAAAATCCAAACTAAAATCACCTCACACGCATTAGGATGGCTACTCTTAAAAAGAAAAAACAGAAAATAACAAGTATTGGTGAGGATGTGTAGAAACTGGAACCCTTGTGCCCTGTTGATGAAGATGTAAAATGATGCCGTAACTATGAAGAACAGTATGGCTATGATCCAGTAATTCCATTTTTGGACATATACCTAAATGAATAAAAAGAGATGTCTGTACACTCATGTTCATAGCAGCATTATTCACAATAGCCAATCTAAGTCTTCACTGATTGATGAATGTCCAAACCAATGTAGTATTAGTCACCTTAGAAAGGGAGGAAATTCCAACACATGCTATAACATAGATGATGTTTAAGGACATTATGCTAAGTGAAATAAGTCAGTCAAAAAAAAGACAAATACTGTATGATTCCACTTATATGAGGGATCCAGAGTAGTCACATTCATAAAGACAGAAAGAAGGGAGGTTGCCAGGGGTTGGGGGGCTAGGAGAAGGGGGAACCTGTTGCTGAATGAGCACAGAGTTTCAGTTTTACAGGATGAAAGACTTCGGGAGGTTAGTTGCACAATATGAATGTAGTACTTAACACTACTGAACTGTTCATCTAAAAATGGTTCAGATGGAAAATTTCACATTAATTTTATCACAATTTTTCAAAATTAGCAAACAAAATTCAGCAGTGATAACAGAGAGAAACATGTATGTTCAAAAATTAACAGCAACAGAAATGATAAAAAACTGGGTAAATATCAAGGACTATTTTTCTCCCCTTAGGTTCTTCTAATCTTTCTTGAAAAGCAAAAAATATTAACACTGTCTGATGGAGTTGTCAGTACATGCAGATTTAACACATGTGATGACTAACAAAGGTCAGTGGGGTAGCGTAAAGGGGCTTACATAGTTCCAAGGATTCTACATTGCATTGGAAGTGGTAAAATATTTTCCTCATAAAAAATATGAGAAAAACCTTAAAATAATCAGCAATTATAAAAATTAGACTTGAACAAATAGAAAAGTTAGCTATTATAATACCTAGAACAAATATTAGAAAAGTACAAATGACATTAAAACCTAAAATCTGATGAGTTAATATGGGATATTATAATAATTCAAAAATCCAAAAGAAGGCAAGAGAAAGAGGAGAAACAGTAAATTCTGATCATATAAATAGCAATCATTTTATTAAATTTAAATCACAAATGGTCTTAACATATCAAATGAAGACAAAAATTGCCAGATTCAATTTTTAAAAGACCCAACCACATGCTGTCTATAAGAAACACATTTTAAATATAAAGACATAGATGGGTTAAAAATTTTTAATGGAAAAAGTCATACCATGCAAACAGAAATCAAACAAAAGCTGAGTGGTTATATTAATGAATATTACCAGGGATAGAGATACATTAAATAATGATAACAGTTACTTTAACAAGAGCACACAACAAACCTAAATGGGTGTTCATCTAACAACAAGGATCAAAACACATGAAGAAAAATCTGGCAGAAATTAAAGAGGAAATAGAAAAATCCACAATTATTATTGGAGACTTAAACACTCAAAGGAGTAATTATTCATAGAACAAGTAGAGAGAAAGTGAGTAAAGATATAGCAGACATGAACAAAATTATCAACCAACTTGGCCGAATTGACATTTACAAGCACCCCATCCTACAATAGCAGAATACACATTCTTTCTAACTGAGCATGGGACATTCACTAAGATGGATAATATTCTGGGTTATTAAAAAAATTAACAAATTTAAAAGAATAGAAATCACATAAAATATGTTCACTGGCAATGACTGAACTAAACTGGGAACCGATAACAAAAATACAACTGGCAAATCCCCAAATACTTGGAAATTAAGCAGCACACCTCTAAATAATTCTTTGAGTCAAAGTAGAGGTTACAAGAAAAGTTAGAAAATGTTTTGAGCTGAATAAAAATGAAAATATCAAATATCAAAACATGGGATGCAGATAAAGCAGTGTTTAAATAGATAATTACAGGATTGAATACTTGTATTAGAAAAAAAGATCTTAACTCAATGATTAAACTTCCATGTTAAGAAACTCATATAGTTTTATAGCAAATTAAACCCAAAGTAAGCAGAATGAGGAAAATAATAGATGATTGGAATAGAAATCAATAAATAAGAATCAGAAAAAGCAATAAAGAACATCAATAGAACTAAAAGCTGGTGATAACACATATACATTTCTATTTCTGGCTATAATGGACTGGCTCGTACCACACTAATCATCCCACAAAATGAATAAGTAAAATACAAAAAAAATTTTTTTGAAACATTTATGAAGTATCCAGAGAACTACCAAATTACCCAGAACTTGAGGTGTCAAGATGCCAGAGAAAAAGGAATTATATTGATATCATCCTAATATTCTCTGCCACTTCCCTCAACCCATGTAACAATTTGAATGTGGTGCAGGGCGCACAGACCGAGAAATACATCAGAAAGCTGTGGCTAAAAGGCAGAGAAGCTGAACAATTTGTCATCGTTGTTGTTTTGTTTTGTTTTGTTTTTTGCTATATGGTGATAAAAATTAGGCATAAAGGCTCCTCAAAGAGGTAGAACCCTAGTAAGCATTACAGGCTTATAACTGGGATCCTACCAGGCTCCACTATAGAATAAGAGAAAACTAAAATAAAGAAGGCCTTACAAAAATCGAATCCTAGCCTGAAATCAGCTCAACTTCTGGTTGGATGAATGTAATCTGCTCTTACTCTAACCACTTGACAATCTCAAAATTATTTTTTTGTGGAGAGAGATATCAGCCAGAATCTCTGCAATTTTCAGACACAATACCCAGCATTCAATCAAAAGTTACCCTGCATATAAGGAGACAAGACAAAGAGAATTCAGACATTAGGAAATTTTTCTCTTTGTTATTGATTTTTAGATTAATTTCATTCTGATTAGAGACCAAATGCTTTAACCCTTTAGAGCATTCTGTCACTTGCTTTACAGGCTTTCATATGGTCAATTTTGGTAAATGTTTCATGTGTATCTGAAAAGAGTTTGTATTTTGATCACTAAAGGTAATGCGGTATACTGGATAGGATTCTGGAACAAATAAAGAACATCAGATAAAAATTAAGGAAATTTGAATAAAGTCTGCACTTTAGTAAATAATAACTTATCAATATTGGCTCATAAATTGTATAAATATACCATAATAATGTATTATGCTAATAGAGAGAAATTTGGGCATGGAGCATATGAGAATTCTCTGAACTATCTTTACAATTTTTCTCCACAGTTTTAGTAAATCTAAAATTTTCTAAAAAATAAAGTTTATTAAAAAATACAATACCAAAGATAATCACTTAAAAATAGAATACCTAGATAGTAAATCTAACAAAATTTGAACAGGATCTGTACAGAAATTTACAAGGCGTTGGTGAAATAAATCAAAGAAGACCTAAATAAATGAAGAGACATACCATTTTCATGGATTGTATTGGGAGGCTCAACATAATAAAGATGTCAGTTTGTCTCAAATTGATATACAGGTTATGATAATTACTATTAAATTCCCAAAGTTTTTAGAAATATAGAAAAGATTATTCTAAAATTTATGTGAAAAAACAAAAGGACTTATGATAGCTGAAAGCTTTGAAAAAGAAGAATTAGTTTAGAAGAGCTCCTTTACCAATTTCAAGATTCATAATATACAAACAATAATCGAGATTATGTTAAATTGGCTGAGGAATAAACACACAGATTAATAGAACAGGATAGAAATCTTAGAAATAGACCCACACAAGTACAGCCAACTAATTTTTGGCAAAGATTCAAGAGCAATTGAATGGAAGAAAGATAATCTTTTCAACAAGTAGTTCTGGAGCAATCGGATATCCTTAAGCAACTAGCAAGCTTAAAACTAAGTCTCACATCTTATATAAAAATTAACCGAAAACTGACCATCAGTTTAAATGTAAAATTATAAAACTTTCAGTAGAAAACATAAGATAAAGTATTTAGGACTTAGGGCTTGTTTAAGAGTTCTTAGATATGACACCAAGTATATGATCCATTAAAGAAAAAAAACAATAAATCGGAGTTTATGAAAATTTAAAACTTTGCTCTGAGAAAGACCCCTTTAAAGAAGATGAACAGACAAGCTACAAACTGGAAGAATGAATATGTTTGCAAACCATATATGAGAAAAAGGACTCGTATCTATAACATAAAGACTCAATAGCAAAAAATCCAATTAGAGAAGAAAATCACATGAACTGACATTTCATGGAAGAGATAAACAAATGATGAATAAGCATAAGAAAAGATGTTCAACGTCACCAGGCATCAAGAAGACGCAGATCAGGACTGTGATGAGCTATTACACCTGTTAGAATAACTAAAGTAAAATAGTGACACCACCAAATGCTGGTGAGGATGCAGAGAAACTGGATCATTCACACACCGATGGCACAAACGCGAATGGTACAGCTACTCTGAAAAATAGTTTGGCAGTTTGCTTAAAAAGTGAAATGTGCTTATGGTACAACTCAGCAAACACTCTTAAACATTTGTGCCAGAGAAATGAAAATCTAAATACTCACAAAACAGCCTGTATATGGATGTTCAACTGATTCATATCTGGGGGGATCAGCTGGCTCCCCTAGATAATATAACATTACTATGATGGTGACTAATCTGAACTCCAAATATGGGTTCTAATATAACTTGACAATTTATGGTGCAAATGAAACTTTTCCATTCTACAAGGTTGGTCATCACAGACAGGATTCACATAGGTTAGAATAGAAGATGCAGTTAATGAGAATTACAAGAAAAACTTGGCTCTAACATGAGTGATGCTTGTAAATTTTTTTCTAAAAAAGAAAAGGAGAATAAGACAAAAATAATTTTTGGAAAGAAAAAATGGCAGGTCTTCACAGAGAATAACATTCCAAATATATTGACATACTGTCTTCCAATGGCTGCTACCAGTACTACTGTTTAGCCTAAACTTCTGAAGTTTTGTAAGAGCACAATACCATCTGAGGAGTTCTCTTTTTTCTCATTGAAATGGTCAGAAAAAAATAGTGTGACAGGGAACAGAAGATTTACCAAGGCTGCAGAATATGTCATTTATTCCATGTTCAAAGGCAATAGCAGAAAGGAGGCCAAGAAGATGTCTTTGTTCTTTTGGGAGAATTCTATTGTTCATCACATTATAATTATGAAATTTGAACTTAAAAGGAAGAAAGGGAAGCTTCATCAGCAGTACAAAGTGTATGTTCTTTGGAAATAGTTCTTAATGATTTAAACGGCAGGCTTATGTACCCTGGATTGACCCAATAGTTAAAGCAATATTCTGTAATACTCAAAACAGTCTTCAAAGCTGCATTTCTTGATTCATTTGTGCTCCAGACAAATTATAAGGCTGTGTGGCAGAGAGAGAAAACACTGCTAATCTTTCATGACTGTTGGGTGGTTTTTCTGAAATGTAATTGTGAAAACAAATTTCCCCGATACAGGAAAAAAAATACATCATGCCGTTTCCTCAGTTCAAAAGGAATTCATCTATTCCTTAATCACAGAGAAGTAAAATCTCTCCAAATTGAACAAAAGGAAATGTAGGGAATTTCCACAAAAGAGAATTTTAAAGGAAAATGAAGGACTTCAAGAATACTTTCATCCCTTAGAGGTCCACAAGGGAGTTAATAGCATCTGTGGCCACAGTAATCCAGAATTAATGTCTTACATTTGGAAAATCAACATGTTTGGGAATCTGAAAAGAGAAAAGCTACATGAGATGAAATCATCTTGGGTCATTATGTATCTACAATATTCACCCCACTTAGGCACACTCAGACATATGTTAAAGACATAACTGTCTCTACTTCCATTTGAGAATTTTCTTCAGTAAATGAGACGTCAACCACAAATGCAGTTGACAATGTGAAATTACAAAACAGCTGTCAGAAGGCCTGTGTGGGAAGACACATTCACCATAAGAACAAGTGCTAGGAATCTGAGAAGCTTTTTTAATGGATTCAGAGACCTTTGGAAAAAAAAGGTCTCCTTTTCCAGTAATTGAATTTGACACCAATGTTCTTTGGATGCTAGGGCTGTACAGGGTATTTTCCCATCCACATCTAGGCTAAATTGGAGATAGTGACCCCTGATAAGACTAGAGCAATCCAGGAAGTAATAGAAACCTCACTTCATAGAAACTGGTGACACATTGGGATTAAATGCTGGGCTGGCCAGGATCGGTCAAATTCCTTTTCAGTGAACCTATAAGCTTCTGAAGGAATGGAGATTTTTTAAAACATTCTATAAATGCTTCTTTTTTACAACTTGCTCCACCTAAATTGAAAATTATAATCTAAGGTCACCTCAGGTTTAGGATACAGGCAAGCTTAAATCCAAATGAGAAATCCTAGCTTCCTAAATTCAGTACCATTTACAGAATTCAGTAACTGGATTAGAAGGAGTGGAGCATGTACACAGAGGTTTATGTATAAGGATGTTCCTTGCACTGTTGTTTAAAATAATGAAAAAGAAAGTCTAAGTATTCAAGAATGAAGAATTGGTTAAACAAATGTATATCATAAATGGAAGTTTATGCAGTCATTGAAAAGAATCTTTAAAAGAATATTTAAATGTCTCAAACTATATTATTGTGAAATCAAGATAAGGAATTATGCATATAACAGATATACATAGATGTATCTACATATGCATAGAATTAAAAAAATAAAAAATTATTGAGTGATCACTAGGTAATAAGATTACAAATGGGTCTGGTTTTCTTCTATTCTATTGCTAATTACACATTTAAAGTGATATAATGATGATGTACTACATAACTAGACAATTGAAAAACAGTAGCTAAGAGAGTGAAAATGTGATTGCAGTCACCTGAACCACTAAAATTTTGTTATATTTACTTGCTTATTAATTTTTAACTCATTTGTTGAACAAAGATTTATTTAAACACTGTGTTAGGACTTCTGAGAAAGAAGGCCTAGAGATTACACATGTGCATGACTCCCCTCCCTGAGACCTATACAACAAACTGTAAAGAATATATGTAAATTATAACTAAATTTGCCTATTAAAAGAGTAGACTGTTTCTCCCCTATTTTTTAAAGAGTAATTGCTTAACTAAATTTTGATTCATTCATATGTTTATACATTTAAGATGGATAAAAATATGCATTTTTATAAAACAATGACTTGCAAACTATGCATAACAGAGATGATATGCTTGAAAAGGAGAGATTATACAGGCATGGAAAAAATGTGAAAAAATTGGCACACACAAAATGTCAGCCTTAATTAGTTGTTTTATTGTCAACAGTTTCAGAAACTGACAAACAGGCAGTACAGGATATGATGCTTAGGAGAAAGGAAACATGAGATGAGTCCAACAGTTGCTCCACAGCTGCCCTGATTTTCTGCCTGATAGTATTTTCTCCCACAGATCAGGAAGGTGGAGCCCAGCAGAGCACCAGTCTTGCTGAGTTGAGAATGAAATTATTGGAGTTCCAGGCTGCAGAAGCATGGGGAATCTTCAGAGCAGGGTACTTAAGAAAAGAGAGCTGTATGGATTGGGGGTGCAGGAATCTCATGAGAACCCACTATAGTGTTAAGATTAAGATTGGGTTTATTGTGCAATAGGATGAGATTCTGCAAGGCCCAGCAAAGACGACCTGCTATAGGGATGAGAGCTAACCAATGATTCTGGAGGCTGTGTATTGCTAGGAGGCACTGGAGTTCTACCTCAGTTATAATCAAGAAACAACACTGAGAATGGACATTCATTGACAATAACCGTATGATACAGTAAGAGGCATACTTTAGAATTTGGCACCAAACTGAAATAGACCAATCTTCACAAAGAATAAAAACAATCCTGACAGAATCAAAATAATTTAGCAGGATATTATATCTGCCATAAAAATATGTGAACACCTTTTATAGCAAAACAGTACAATCCATACTCATTCAGCATATACTCCAAAGTCAACAGAAATGCAAAGAAACAGGAAAATGTGGCCCATAGGCAAGAGAAAAAGTAGTTAATAGCAATAGGTCCCCAAATGCCACAGATGTTAGAAACAGCAGACAAAACTATAAAGCAGCTTTTAAAAATATGTTTAAAGTCTTAAAGGAAAATATGGTCATAATGAATAAAAGAATGGAGAAATCTAGCACAGAAGTACTATATAAAAAGAATCAAATGGAAATTTTGTAAGTGAAATGTAAACATATGAAAAAAATTTTTCACTAGATGGGAGTCCTAGCAGTTTGGGAACAGCAGAGGAAATACTCTATGCACTGGAAAACAGATCAGTAAAATGTATCCAATGTTAAAGACATAGACGAAAAGGATCAAATGAAAATGAACAGAACATCGGTATCCTGTAAGATAGTAATAAGAGAGATAATGGAACAACAAAAATTTAAAGAAATAATAGCAGAGAATTTCTTATATTAGCTGAAAAAAATCAACATCTATTTCTAAGAAGCTAGCCAAATGTAAATAGGAAAAATACAAAGAGAACTACACCTAGGCACATCATCAAACTCTTGAAAATGAGATTAAAGAGAAAACACTAAAAATAGCCAGAGAATAACCACACTCCATATACAAGGGAACAGCAGTATAAGAAATGGCTAATGTCTCTGCAGAAAAAATAGAATCCATAAAAAAATGGAATGACTTCTTTAAAGTGCTGAAGGAAAAACAAATCTCATCCAAGAACTTGATAACCAGAGAACATATCCTCCAAAGATAAAAAGACACTGTCAGATAATAAAAACTAAGAAAATTTGTCACCACCAAATCTTTACTAAGAAAACTAAAAGAAGTTCTTCAAGCTGAAAGAAAAATGTTACCAAATGGAAATTCAGATGCACAGAAAGGAGTGAAGAACACTATAAATGGCAAATGTGGAAGTATATATAAAAACATTTAATTTTCCTTTAGTCTCTTTAAAATCATAACTCTTTAAAGCTAAAATTACCATACTAAGGGTTTAAAATGTGTAAAGGTAATATATATGACAATGAGAACACAAAGTGTGAAGTATAAATAGAACTACACTTCAGGAAAAGATAAAATGTTTACTGTAAAAAGTGGAAAACTATGGATACATATTGCAATTCCTAGAACCACTGAAAAACAGAAGTATACCTAAAACTCCAAAACAGGAATAAAAATGGAATGATAAATTGTTTTATTCTGTAAGGATAAATGGAACATAAATTTGACATGACGAAAAGGGAAAATGCAAATAGTAGACAAATCTAATAATGTCAATAATCCTTTTACATGTTAATGGACCAAACACTCCAAATGAAAGGAAAAAAGACGGGATTTTCTTTGAATAAATGCTATTCCTAACTATGTGCTGTTTACAAGATAAGCTCTCTTAATAAAAAGAGTCAGACATACAGGCTGAAAATTTCTAGATGTCAACCAAAAAGTACGTATAAGAAAGCTGGAATTAGTGTATTAATATTAGATATAATGGACATCAAGATTAGGAAAACTTTCAAGAGATTTCTTAAAAAGATGTTTCTTAATAATATAAAAATCAATTATAAACAATAACAATCATACATGTGAATGGATCTAATAACAGAGTTTCAAGATACATTTTTTAAAAACTTGAAAGAATTAAAGGGGAAATAGAAAAATACACAATAGATAGTTGGACATTTTTAACACCATTTTTCTCAGTAATTGATAAAACACATAGGAAAAACTCAGTAAAGGTATACCTCTAAATTATACTATAAACCACCTAATTAGTTGACCTAATTAATATGGATTTTAAAAGTATGTTCAACAATTACAAAATACACATTCTTTTCAAGTGCACAGGGAATGTACATCTGGGTAAGTTTTGATACATTTCAAAGACTGAAACATAACAGAAAGTTCTCTGAATAAAATGGAATTGAATTTTAGAAATAAATGACAAGAAGATAAACAGTACAACTCTAAATAATCCATGAGTTAAAACAATTCTGAAAAATTAGAAAATATTTTAAATGAAATATAATGACAATTCAACATGCCAACATTTGTGGTATATAACTAGTTTTTAGAGAGAAATTTAAAGCTTTATATTTAAAAGGAAGATGAAAAACACTCTCTGATAAGAAGTTTGAAGAAAAATTAAACCCAAAGTAGTTAGAAGAAATGTAATAATAATAATTAGAGTGCAAGTCAATGAAATACAAGACAAATAGCAGTATTTAACAAATCCAGAAATTCATTCTTTGAAATAATGAAGACTGATAAATCCCTAACAAGACTAATCAAGAAAAATAAGAGCAGAAATCATAAAATAGAAAGCAGACAATAGAGACCATTAAGTCAGAAGCTGGTTCTTTGAAAAGATTAATAAGATGGATAACCCTAGCAAGACTGACAAAGGAAAAAAAGAAAACACGAATTATTAAAATTAGGAATGTAAAGGGGGATATCTCTCCATATCTTTCTTACAGGCATTGAAAAGCTCCTAAGGGAATTTTGTAGCAACTTGATGTCAATAAATTTGACAATGTTGATGAAGTAAACAAATTCCTTAGCAAGACAGCATATGTGAATTAAAACAAGATGAACCAGAAAATCTAAGTGCACTCTACCTAAGAATTGCAATTTTTATCAAAATCTTCCACAATCTGTCCACAAAGTAAACTCCAGACCCAACTGGTTTCACTGGCCAATTCAAATATTAAGAAAGAAATAATACCAATCTTACATAAATTCTTTAAAAAGATAAAGGAGGGAACCCTTCTCATCTCATTTCATGAGAAGGAGTAGAAAGGAACTTGCCTAACCTGAAAAGGGGAATTTTCAAAAAACTTACAGCTAACATCATATTTAATAATGAGAGACTGAAAACTTTCTTCCTGATATAAGGCCAACGGCAAGAATTGTGCTCTCACCAGTTCTGTCCAACAATGTACTGAAAGTCCTAAAAGACATAAAAAGATTTGAAAAGAAGTAGAACTGAGTCTATCTGCAGATGACTTGATTGTTTATGAGGCCATAAACCTGATACAAAAGCCTCATGATGAAATTACAAAATTAGAGAGATTACAAGATAAAATACCAAGAGTCCAGTTTGTCTCATGTACATAGACACAACATCCTCATGAAAATATTAACAAGTTGAATCCAAAAACACAGAAAAATGATAATACACCACAACCAAGTGTGATTTATCTCAGCAATACAAGGTCATTTAGCATTTGAAATTCAATTCATATAATCCATGATATTAATAGACTAATAAAGAACCACATGATCATCTGAAGAGATGAAGAAAAAGAGTAATAAAATTCCATACCTATTTATCACAAATACTCTTAGCCAACGAGAAGGGAATTCATCAGTGTGAAAGGGGGCATTTTAAAAGAACCTCCAGCGAACATCATATTCAAGAGTGAAAGACTGAAAACGTTCTTCCCGATATAAGGAAAAAGGCAAGAATGTCTGCTCTCACCAATTCTATCCAACAGTGTACTGAGGGTCTTAACCAGTGGTAAAAGACAATAAAAAGATTTGAAAGAAAGAAGTAAAATTGTATCTATTTGCAGGTGACTTGTCTTTATTTTTGTTTAATTCTAAGAAATCTAAAAAGCAAATACTAGAACCAACAGTGAATTTACCAAGTTAAATAGTATAAAATAACCAATTATCTTTCTATATACTAGCAACATTAGTTGGTCAGCTAAGTTTTAGAAACAAGTCCATTTGCAATGGTATTAAGACTACTGGAGCTAATAAGTGATTGTAGAGATATCTTAGGCTACAGAATCAATATACCAAAATCAACTGTACTTCTATACATTAGTAATAAACTTCTGAAAAAAATATTTTAACTATTTAAAATATAAGCACAAACATAAAATGCTTAGATATAACTTTAATAAAAGATTGTAAGACATGTCCACTAAAAACTACAAACATTACTCAGAAAAATGAAAGAGTTAAATAAATGAGCAGATGCACTATGTTCATAAAGCGGGTGCCTTAATATGCTGAAGATGTCAATCCTCCCCAAATGTATCACTAGATTCATCACCACACCCATCATAATGCTAGCAGTCTCTTTTCAAAAATTTATGTGGACATTAAAAGGACCTAGAATAACCAAAACATTCTTTAAAAAGAAAAACAAACTGGAGGACTTATAACACCGGACACTAAAACATTCATTAATTAAAACTATATGGTATTGCCAGAAATAGATCAAATAGATCAAAGAGAATACAGAATCTGGAAATAGACCCCCACTTACACAGTCATCCTCTTACGATGGGAAAAAGACAGTCATTTGAACAAGTGGTATGGCAAAACCTACACATCCATAGGGGGAAAAAGTAAACTTGGCTCCATATTTTATACAAAACTCAAAAGTTGACCCAAGATCTACCACAGAACTAAAGTTTCTAGAAAAATAAAAACAGGAAAATGTCTCCATGACCTAAAAGCAAATATTGCTCAGACAGGACACTAAAATGAATGACCATGGAAGGAAAACATCAATGAACTGGACTTCATCCAAGTAAACATTTTTGCTCATCGAAATACATTGTTAGGAAAGTGAATAGGCAAGAGTGAGCAAACACATTTATAAATTATCTACCTGACAGAAGTCTTGTATACCGAAACGATGAAGAATCATTCAATAAAAAGACTAACAGCTCAATTAAAACTGAGCAAAAATGTTAGACATATTACAAAGGGCTTGACATCATTAGTTACTAGAAAAATGCAAACTGAAATCACTACATGATCACTAGATTAGCTAACAAGAGTGTCGACTCTAAATATTAGTGAGGAGGTGCAACTGGAACTCTCATACATGGTTGGTGTGAGTACACAATAATAAGACCCGTTGGCAGATCATTTGGCATTTCTTAATCGCTGCAAATAGGATTTTTTTTAAATGATAAACTGGGAAATGGATGATTTGTGAAATGTGACAGATAATGGGGTAAATACACAAAGACTTTCTACAAATCAGTAAACAAAATAAACATCCCAATAGGAAAATAAACAGGCAATTCTCAGAGTAAGAAACTCAAATAGAAAAAAAATTTTTTTTGTAGTATAGGGAAAGGTGTCGCCATGCATAAGAGCAAAAAGTGAAAAGCAAAACAAGGAGATACACAGGGTGCACCCAAAACATGACTCTGCTAAAAACTAGAAATGTATTGAAAAGTTTTCTAAGTAATGTTCAGTGGGGGAATGTGAAAAAACACCGTGCATAGTGGGATGGGATCCAACATTTTAGAAATCTATTTAGTATAATAAGTGTCATATCATTAATATTTATTACCACTACTTTTAGAATATAATTATGTATCTATTTCTTAAAGAAAATCAACAAAAAGTTAAAATGATTACTTTCAGGCACTGGTGTCAGTATAGGTAAGTTAGGAGATATTTTCATTTTCTAATTTTATGGTTTACATTTTGAAAATGTGAGGGAGATACCTAATGCAACAGGAGTCAAAGTAATAAAAAGACAGAACAATAATAATTATTCCAAAATTGTCCAGGAAATGAAAACCCAGGGGTGAAGACCCATTAGGTGTGCCTCTCCGGGATGCAGGAAGATGTTAGACTGATTACTGGAGAGACTCTTTCTCTGGACAGTGGTGATGTGGGATGAGGATTGAATCGTGAAGAAATCAGAAAAGACTTCAGATTGGAACAAGTGATAAAGGCAATTAAAGACCAGGTTTCCACTGGAATCCACGCAGATTTCAGAGTACTTGCACTTTCATTCCTTAACTGGCACGGGGCACTCCTTATCACCTGGGTAGGGAAGCAGGGTGGACAGGATGAAGTACGTAGTACAGTCTGGGGCTTCACCCTCCAGATCTTACCACTTTATTGTTTGGAGTTTGGCCGGTCCATCTGGTTTGGCTCTCAGGAATTTTAAGCTTATATATATATTTTAAAAGAACAGAGTGCATTTTGTTCAATTACAATGTGTTCATCATTGAAAAAGAGAAAACACAAAGTAGAAAATAAATCATGTATTATCACTGCCTTTAAAGACAACCACTGATAAAATGGAGGGTGCTAGGGCCAAAGTGTATGAATGTGACACAAGTTTTCTTAATAGTTTCCCAAAGGAAATATGCGAACATGTATTCCAACCAACAATTTATGTGCATTGAATATAACCAATTTAAAAGTGCTATGCTTCCCTCAGTAGTGAACGAGCAAAGTCCCAGCACCGTCCTGTGTGACAACACAGTCCCTGTCTTATGCGGAGTTCGTGCTCCTTGTTATTTCTGAGACTCGGGGTGCTCTTGCTGTACCCACACATCCACCCAGCTGTTGGCTGCTCTCCCATTCCAGAACACTACCCGTGGCCTTCCTGCATGTCACTGTTGCCACCTAGTAATTCCTTGCCCATAAAGCTATGGCTTACCTGAATCTATGTCATTCCAAGTGTGGGTACAGGCTTGACACTTAATTCCCTAAGGCACAGCTATCATGACCATAACATATGCTGTCTGTACTAGAAGATGGAAGTTAGTAAAAGGAGAATAGAGGATAGGAGAAAACAAAAATTTCAACTAATTCTTTAAATTTTTGTGCTCCTTATTTCACTCTACTCAAGCTGTTGTAACAAAAATGCCATAAATCAAGTGGCTCATGAGCAACAGAAATTTATTTCTCACAGTTCTGGAGTCTGGGGAGCCCAAAGTAAACATGCCAGCTTTCCATCTAGACCCAAAGGTCCTTGTTGTCTCAGCCAAAGGAAAATGTGATTGGCAAAATCTTTAAAGAGATCCAATTTCCCTCCAGATAAGACCAGCTCTCTATCACTTGCATATAACTTAATGATGTTACATGTCGCTCGCTCTACATCACTTTCATATAAGATAATATAACTTAATAAAGCATCTTCATTCAGATGTTTGTGCTCTTCCCTGGAACTCTGGGTAACTTTGTGTACCTGTCTCCACATCCCAAAGTGACCTCTTCCATCTACAAAGAAAAATGGACAGCTGGACGGGGACGAATTCCAGCTGCCACTCCAGAATGCAGAGACTTCTGAAGACTCACCCAAGAGCTATTTTTTTACATTGCCAAGATCCAGATTTTACCCCAGCTACACATACCAACAGAACAGCCCTCCCAGCCATGCTGTAGGGCTCATTTTCCTGCACGATGAGATGGAAGTAGGAGCTCATTTGGGGGTGAGCTCACACTTCTTTGATAGCACTCGGTTATTTATTCGGGATTCAGATTGCTCACCCAGCTTCTGACCCTTCACTGCCCTTTCATGCACCCGCACTTCCTTGACCCATGCTCTGTGTGGCATCTCTGTTTCCTGCTACTACAACAGACCAGCAGAACATAAACCCACAAAGCAAAAGCCACCAGGTAAACGGACAGATTGTACAAGGACTAGCATATGTCCCTGCCTGGGTCTCCACAGGTATCACTACAGAAGTCATTTGAATTCTATAAGGAGGTTCCACTCTTCTGCAGGATCCAGGGCCAACTTGGGTCACACAGGCCCTACATTGGGCTTGTGTCAAAGTTCATCTAGGCTCTTTCTGCTTTTCTTGAAACCAAGCCCTCTGACTTCTAAAATTCTAGAAACTATGACTCTGAAAATTTTGCTTTCATCCATTCATTAATTCACAGTATTTATTGGCACAAAATATGTGCCAGGAACTCCTCGAAGCACTAGGATCTCAGCAGCAAACCAGACCAACACTGCCCTTAATTTCTAGTAGTGAGCACAGACTTGGGATAGATCATTTTGAAAGAGTTAGCAAAAGGTGCCATAAGCACCACACAGTAATTCCTGCTTTGTTGGCCCACCTAGCACCTCGTTAGCTCACTTTCTCTGCAGCCATAATACTACCTTGCTTCCCCAAAGCCTCTTCCTGACCTCAAGGCTTTGCACCCACCCCCACACTTCTCCCACCAGCCCCCCACCTGACTGAACCTCTGTCTAATGGCAGATGCCGTAAGGTAACCAACCACTAGAGCATTCTCCTTCTTAGAACCATCCTGAAGCTTGGGTCTCTGATCTGATTCTCACCTCCAGTCATCTCCTTCCACCTGAACCTGTCCAGTCTTCAGTGAGTAACCAGCCCTAATTTGGAGAGAAGAAGAGACCAGATACGAGGTGTCCAGGCCTGACCTTAACAACAGCTAAAAAATGTGTAGAAAGAAATCTTCCTATGGTGAGTTGTCACATAATATCCGGCTTTCTAAAGACTGATTACTTGTGCTATTTTTCTTATCTACACGATTATATTTGTTATTAGACTCATCTAAATGAGTAAATAGGCATATAACTTAGGAAGAAAGTCAGTCAGACTTTAATTAAACTTGTTTTTCCATCCTGAGTTATCTAGCAGAAAACCGACTTTTGCATATGTATGCATTTGAGTCAGCTGTTGGAGTCAGATGTTTTGGAATGAAGTTCTTTGGTAGAAAACAGAGCATAAGATACCTGCATAACTCATATTAACAACTCGTAATTAATGGACCGACTTTATGGATAGTGTACGCTTGAGTTGGGGGAAGGGAAGTATTTCTGATCTTATATTTTTAACACAGGCAAAAAAGTCTACACCATGAATCAGAAAGAAAGAGATATACACCAGCCTCCAAAATGTAGAAAAATTATTCACTGATTTTTAAAATTTTGATCCATCTGTTTGTACAATAGAGGAAAAATTGATTTGTGGCTGACAGAGCAAATTAAAATCAGAAATATCTTTGTTGGGGCAATGAAGCATTGCAATATAAAATGGAACAGCAGGCAGAGTCGAGTCGCAAGTATTTATTTGCTAGATCTGCTGATTTTATCCCTTTCTATACAAAAGCTGCAGCAAAAAATCAAATCAACATGCAGTAAGTCATTGGAAGAACATCACTGGAATTTTATCTGCTCAAGCCTTTGGGAAAATGTCTTTTCCCTGACATTATCAGTATAGAGTAAAATACAGTTTCTTACTCTAAGGGAATGCATTGATCAAAGCCTCACAAAAGAGGCATGTGTTGTCCTCTGTGAGAGAATTTCACTCTTCTCCATTCTGATATTGTTAGCTACTCTGTCATCAACACATTGCTTCTGCTTTCTTCTCACGCTTGCCTGAAGACTCTTGTAAGCTACAGTCCAAAAATTTGGTCTGCAACAAGGAAGAAGAGCTTCAGAGACCCATGCACAGGACTCTGCCAGGTATTTTTAACGATTGATATTTCAAGGAATAGACTCGGGAGTGTACATCCCTTAGAAAATTGTCACAGGGACTCAGGATTTCCAGGATGCTTTTGAATTCAGTACCAGATAATTTCATGAAAGCCAGCCGATGACTCCAGATCCAGTGGAACAAGAATAAACTAAGAATGACTGTATGAGCTCAAGAGGAACATCTAATTGTGATTATTTATTCTGGGATAATGTTAATAGAGTTTCTAATGTTCTATTTTCTGATGGCTACATGAGAAAGCTTTCTTCTTTAGTCTCAATCTATTTCTTTTCTTTCTAATTGTGGTAAAATATGCACAACATAAAATTGGCCATTTCAACCATTTTTAAATGTATAATTCAGTGGCATTAATTACATCCACAATGTTGGGCAAACCACATCATATCTATTTCCAAAAGCTTTTCATTACCCCAGACAGAAACTCTGTACCCATTAAGTAATAACGCTCCATTCCCCCCTGCTTTGCCTTCAGCCCCTGGTAACCTCTAATTTATTTTCTGTCTCTATGAATTTGCCTATTCTGTATATTTCATATAAGTGGACTCGTATATTATTTGATTTTTTTAATGTCAGACTTATTTCACTTAGTATAATGTTTTCAAGATTCATCCATGTTGTATCATTTATCAAAACTTCACTTTTTATAGCTGAATAATATTTCATTATATATGTATACATATATAAATAACAATTTGTTTATCTATTCATCTGTTGATAGACATTCAGATTGTTATACCTTTCACCAATTGTGAATAATAATGCAATGACTATTTGCACGGAAGTATCTGTATGAGTCCCTGTTTTTAATTCTCTGGGTTATATACTTAGGAGAGGAATTATGGGTCACCTTCATCTATGTCTAATCTTGATTTAATAACTACATGTTTGCATTTTGTTCTCTCTAACACCTTAAAATTCAGAAAAAAATACTTTTACTGCCTTTCTTTACTTTTAATGACAATATAGTTATTTGCATTTGTTTGATAAAACTAATCAGAATGCAACTGGACAAATAGAATGTTCAATAAAGGCTATACCTGTAGTGTCATATTGCAGAATAAATCTCATTTAATCAGACATGAAAAACCTACCATTAAGGATCAAGGGTTACATTTCATGGGTGGAGTCAATGCCTACAAAGTTCTCCTAGGAAGCTGTTCTCCTGTCCATTTTATTGTATTGGGTCCCAGACTTACACGTAGTAAGAGAGGTCAGCTCCTGGCAGGCCAGGAAACTTAGGGGGTCGGGGGACATCTCAATCAGAGGAATTCACACAAATATGTAGGTACTACAAGCAAAAGCTGTATGTACTTTAATCATTTGCTATTAATCAGGGTATTTTACAAATCTACATGGAGAGGTTTCAGACTGTACAAAAATAATAATTATTAAAATGATTTTTGTCCTATAACAATGTAAATGAATTTTTACCTGTGGATAAACAAATGGTTTCTGTCTAGTAGAGAAGATCTCACCTCAAAGGTGGGAGTTGTATAGCTTATAGTTGTGGCATTCACCAGTCTTGTGCATTAACCACTTTTATATAATGTGGTGTTCTTTCTTTCAGTGACTATAAATACTTCTACCTCTTCTATATTTTTTAGAGCCAGATTACCATCCTCTTGGTTTTTTTTTTCATTCATGAGTTAAATAAATCTTTGACATGTGCTCACTTAAAAAAGAAACAGCTATAAATGAATGGCAAGTTAGACTAGCTGCAGACTTTCATGAAAAACAAAGTCCAGATAACATCTTTAAAGAGCTCAAAGAAAATAACCATCAAGTTAGAAATTAAACTTGGTTTATATATCATTCTGACTGAGGTAAAATTAAGATATTCTCAGATACCCAAAGATAAAGAGAGTGAACCAACTCTTTAAATGCACTCTTAATAAAAAGTATTTCAATGAGAAGAAAAGTAAGCTAAGTAGGATAGGATGAGGTTCTTTTTTAAAAAGAAATGTTGAAACTAAAGTGGTAAACAGCAATAACATGAAACAGGAAATTAAAGGAGAGGATAATGTAGGTGAAAACTGTTTCTTCTTTGGGAAAGTGAAAAAATAATGCATAAGTTTAAATTTGTCCACAAAAGTTAGTTACCTATATATTTTTACATTTTTGAGTTCACTAAAGATATCAGAGCTATAATTTATAACTTCCAAGCCAACATAGGGAAAAAATGATATGAAGAAAATTCCATGAGTAACATAGAAAAGAGGATGAGAGGGAAAGATGCAAAGAAAAAAGATAGTAAACCAGACAGGCTAAATTAGATATTGGAAATAAATATATAACCATAAAATATATAAATGCATTAAACCTATCCATTAAAAAACAGGGATTATCAGGTGGATTTTATTCAGCTGTGTGGTTTTTTCAGAGCTATTAAAACAAAACCTCACAGAAAGATTTAAAATAAAGATACAAAAAAATATATTCCAGACAAATATGAAAGGCAATAAAAATCCAATATAGCAAATTATTATCAGACAAAATAGAATTTCAGGCAAAATAATTAATAGAGATAAAAAGCTACGCTATGTAATAACAAAGAGAAATACTCTGGCAATAAACTATGAAAATCATGAAATTGCATGCACTCATGCACATAGCTTCAAAATATGTAAAGCCAAAAAGTGATGGGATTACAACACAAAATTGATACACCTCTATCAAACAGAAATATCTAGCTGGGAAAATGTTATTGAGGCTAAAAATTGTAATGACAAAATTAACAAGCTTAATCTAAGAACAAACAAAATATCTATAAAAAAATATTCTGCCTACTAGATCACAAACAATGTTAAGATAAATTTCAAAGAACTGACACCACTGAGAATATATTCTCCAATAACAATACAGTTTTAACTGGAAATCAAATAATACAGTGATGACACATATTATACACGCCTGGGTCTGTCTTGGTCTCTTTTCTCCCTTGCATTATGGAATAATTCATAGGTTAATGAAAACATTATAATAAAAATAATAACATATTTGGAACAAAACAGCATTAAGACTACTTCCTGCCAAAACTTATGAAATAGAGCAAAATGGGACTTAATTAGAAAATGTATAGCCTACATATATTTTTAAAAGGAAATAGTGAACATAAATTAACTAAGTATTCAGCTTATGAATCTGGAGTAAAGTCAGTAAGTTCAAAGATAAGAAGAAAGGAAAAAAATAGATTTGAGCCAAAATTAATAGATTGGAAAATACAAACACCATTTGTAAAACAAATATTTTTTAAAAAACTAATTGTGTAGCACAAAAAATGCCTGGCAACACTGATCAAGAAAAAAAAAGAAAATACAGAAGTAACAATTTTAGGGGAAATGAAAAGGAAATAATTATCAATATATTTGAGATTTTTAAAGCCTAACAAAATATTGTCAACAATGTAATGTCAATATATTTGAAACAGTCAAAATTTCTAGAAAAACAATTTCTAAAAAAATCTGAATTACCAGAAGTTACTTTCCTGAACCATTATATACTTTTTCTTTACTGTCTTCCCTCAGAATGAATACAAAACCCAGATCAGTTAACAAATCTTCAACAAGCAAATAATCCTTATATAATATATAAAGGAATTTCAATGAATAAAGAAAGGGAGAAAATTTTCTGGGTAGCAAACATCACATGAACAGTTCAAGAAAGCAAAATTATAGGTTAATATCATAAAAGTACATGCAAAATAAATCCTAAATAAAATATGAACAAACACAATCTATTAATATAACATTTAAAAAAAACAGTCAAATACAACAAAAAACCAGTAGGACCAATTAGTTTACCTCAGAAATGCAAGGAAAATTTGCTATTAGAAAAAATGTCACACATTAATAGATTTAGAAAGAAAAACCATGTAACTGTCTAAATAAATGAAAAACAGAATTTAATCAAATCAACAGCTCATAAAGGCTTTTAATATACTAAAAATAGAAGGTGGTTGTTTTTTAAGTCTCATTAAGTATTTCGACCAAAAATCTACAACAAACCTTATACACAGTAGTAACACTTGGAAAACTTCCTCTGCCATCACCATTATTACTGCACATGCTACCAAAAGACTTAAGAGAAAGCACTAATAAACAAAAAAATGAATTAAATATTTAAAACCTGGGAGAGAAAGCCCATAATTTCCCTTACTTATAGGTAATGCAGTTATGTACATAGAAAATCCAAGAAAATTTACAATAACATAGAGCCAAATAAGAAAATTCATCAAGATTGCTGGATTCAAGACCATCGTATACAATTAGTATTTTCCTCTATTAACACTATACAGTATTGTCTCAATGTAATCACTAAATATATATATATATATATATATTCTAGTAACTTGTTTCCACCGGAAGCCTGCTGGCTTTTATTCTTTGTCATCTACTTTCATGAATTTTGCCAGGATGTGCTTCTTCAATGTCTGTCTTTTATCCTCAGTTCTTCCTTGGAACTCAGATTTTTCAGTCTCAAGATGAAATCTCCTCTTACGTCATAAATTTTTTTTTAAGAGTGTGGTTAATAATATGGAATGCCTGTTATTCGTGTATTGTCTCCGGATCTATCCCTGTCTCTTAGGATGTCTGTCTCTTAATACATTTGTTCTGTGCTCTGAAATACTTCTCGTGCTTCATCTTCCAGTCTAGTGCTTAGGATCTCAACAAGCTCTCCACTCATTGTCACCATAGACTGGCACCCAGCAGGATATCTCTCAGCAGAGATTTAAACAGAGCCCAAGGCCTAATCTATGTCTAACAGCATAAATTTGTGTGCATCCAACTGGCTCAGGAGAGACAATTATCTTGGGGTGTAGGGGAAGAAAGGAAATGTAATGAGGTTGTATACTTCATGCAATTAGCCAAAGATCTCGCTCACTACAGTACCAAAATGTAAGGTATGCCAGATATGTTGCAATATATGCAACAAAAATTTAGAAAGTAATTAGAGAGAAAATCCTGAAATACTGAAGGACTTAAAAGATGGCCTAAATAAATGGAGAGCTATACCATATTCAGAGATGGGAAGGTCAACATAATAAAAAATGTGACATCGCTCCAAGTTAGTTTATAAATTCCATGCATTTCCAACAAAAATTGTACCATAAATTTATGGAGTTTGATGAATCTGAAATTCATATAAATGATTATAAATCCAAGAACTAAGATAACTCTCAAGAAAATGAAAGAGATGAAATTAACCATATGACATACCACAGCTTATTTTAAAGTTTGAATAATTAAGACATTCATGTGAATTAAATGCAGTGATAGACTTATAGATAATTATAATAGCAGTGAAGGACAAGTAAGAAACTCAAGCATATTTGGGAGTTCAATGTATGATAATGGGTCAATCCAGGATTAGATGAGATTAAACACTTTTAAACAGCTGTATCATTTATAACTAAAACTGAAAAAGAACTTAATCTTGACCAATATTTAATATGCAAACCAATATTAAATATACAATATTTAATATTGTATTCTTAACAGGGGCTTATGTCAGTAGACAGGGTAACCTACAGTGGAGTGAGCACCCCGAGGAAAATGGGGGAACCAAAGTACAGAGTGGTTGCTCTCAGACATCATGAACAGCCCCTTGCAAATGCTCCAGACTGAGTTTACAGAGACAACACTGCACTTAAAATGCATTCACTGTATCATTTATATAATCATTTCATCAAAGATGTTGAGGCCAGAAATCCACAAAGGGCCACAGGTTGCCATCTGTGTGGTTCATTTTGTTAAAACAGAGCTTTTAAAATACATTAGAAAATTTATGATATTTCATAATAAAATAAACAATGGAAATCTGTTCACGGTTTAGTCTGTGGAAAGTTATTTAAAATGGTCATCAGATTTACAGATGAGCTACATATATTATTTTACAAAGTGACAGGGTCCCAGTTTGCTGAACTTTTCTATGATGTCAAGCAGGTTTAAGTAGTTTGCTACTAAAAAGATGTTTCCAAAAAAATCACATTTAATCTTCCCCTTCGAAAGCAAGCTAACTTTTTAACAATGGTTGAAAAAAGCTGCTTTTCAAAACTCAGGCTTTGGATTAAATATATTTTGAAAAAGGACATTTGAGAATGTTTCCATCATTATACAACTGTATTGAAACAACAATACAAATAAATTAAAATGTATCACATATGCATCTTTAAAACTGTAGAATATAATTTTCTAACCTACTTAACAGTCATACAAATGAAATATTTCTGTGGGTTTTGAACTAGGCTTGATGGTGAACACAGCCCACGTCATCACATGGTGGGTAAGACAGATGAGTACATCGGCCTTACAGCAAAGTTCAGTAAGTGCTCTGTGAGTAGGGCTCCTAATTCAGTCTCCAGGGAGAAATGAAAGCTTCCTGAAGAAATGATAGCATAGTTGAAATATGAAGGATGTCCATGAAAAGCTGTGCTGGAAGAGACAGTAAAGAAATTAGGGGAAAAGTGCAAGGTTCACCCAAATGGACAATGGTGTAACCATGCAGGTGCTCTGGCTTTAGAAGGAATTTTACTCTTATTCTGGCATCACAAAACCTGACCCTGAAAGTTCTAGTGAATTTTTCAACTGGTCATTGAGGTTGGTAATGCCACTGAGGGAGACATGGGAGGAGAAGGCAGCTGAGATTAAAGCCAGGTCTGGATGCAGAACCACCTCTTTCCTCGGCACACCCTCTCCCCTCACCACATACCACCCTTTAGGACTTCATCTCTCCCTGGGCCTTGAAATATTCCATCCAAACATCAGGATCAGTAGCCTGACCCAAGACCAGCTGTGTCCCTCTTTTTTCTTCAATCTCTTACTTACATATGGTTGACAAGAAAAGTCATATCTAGATAGTCACTTAGATGTAGAAGAAAATATGGTGATCTATGCCTCTCTCTCTGTGCTCTAGTATAGGTTACCAGAGAGTTCTCTTCGTTGATTTTTTTCATCCCTACCCCCGCTGGCAATGCAATGATACCTAGATTGCCTTTGCCATTGTCCCTTCTGTCTACATCTTTCTCAGGAACCTCTTAGGGACAAGAGGCCTCATGTGTGGAAGAACCACTGAGTCCCTACCCAGTAATGCTCAAACTTTAGTGGGCACACAGATCAGTGTTGGGGGCAGAAGGTCTTGTTAAACACAGATTCCTATTCAAGCAGGTCTAGTGGAAGACCTCAAAGTGAACTCTGACAAACTTCCAAGTTAGCAAAATCCGAGGCCATCTGATTGCTTTCCAAACATTCCCCCAATTTCCTGAAATAAGAAAGTACCTGGTTTCTTTAAATGAAATTATGACTTTAATCCCAGAAGATATCAGTACTAAGTGTTACAGGCTAAATTGTGTTCCCCACCCCAAAATTCATATGTTGAAGCCCTAATACTAATACCCAGTACCCTATTTGGAGGCAGGGTCTTTAAAAAGATGTTAAATTACAGTGAGGCCAGGACGGTAGGCCTTAATCCAATCTGACTGGTGTCCTTATAAGGAAGAAGAAATTTAGATACAGAGACACGAGGGGCACTCATGTCCAGAGGAAATGCCATATGAGGACACAATGAGAAGGGGGCCATCCACAAGCCAAGGAGAAAGGCCCTAGAAAAAAAAACAAACCTGGTGACACCTTGACCTTGAAATCTGAGCCTCCAGACTGTGGAAAATAAATCTCTGTTGTTTAAAATACCAGTCTGTGATATTTTGTTATAGCACCCTTGGGAAACTAATACACTGTGGTATTAAAAGGATTTGCATGTGTGATACACTGAATGTCTATAATCTTTGGGAAGTAATGAAAATAGTACAGATAACTACTAGTTGAAAATAGACACTTTCAAAATAGCCCATTTGACTTTCAAAAATGGGAACAGCATGAATTCCAAAAATTGCAGGTGGGTACAGTTGAAATGAATTTCCTTGACAAAATCTTGGACAGGATGGTTAAACAGGTGGCTGGTGAGTTCTTAAAAAAAATGGAGCCTTAAAGAAAAAGCTGGGTTTACTCTGATGAAGTCAGGCTGAGCTAAACCTCATTTCCTGCACTGATAAGGTAGGAGATGGAGACAATGGGAAGGCCACAATCACTCTGCATCTAGATTTCAGTAAGATATTCGTTCAAGAGCTGTCATGCCATCTCTCAGGGAAAAACAGAGAAATGTAGACGGCATGAGATTTGGCAGTGGATAGATTTGTGGCTGATTGAAATCCATGACCCTTGGATGTTAATCAAGGAAGCATTATCCCCTTGAAGATGAAGACACAGTGATGCCCGAACAATGACAAATTAAAACTCTAACTGCACATGTGCCAACATAGAATTTATGTGTGGCAAGGACTCATTGTCTTCAAATTTTCCCTTTCTTTCAGATAATAGAATTTTTAGGTGAGCAGATGAATGTACAAAAAAAGACATTTCCCAGCCTTCTTTGCCAGTTAGACAACCCAGGTAGCTAAGTTCTTTCCAACAGGGTGAGAGCAGATGTGATATATTCCGGGGATCACGTCCTGAAGATGATAATAGTGTACCCCTTCACGTTTTTGCCCTTCTTACTGATTAAAATATAGACATGTTGGTGAGCAACCTTGGCCTTAGGGATGCTAGAGAAGTAAGATAGAAGGCAGCTAGATTTCTGACCCCATAGAGCCTACCAGCCCTAAACTATTTATACCCAGAGTACCTTGTTTAAGCTACTGTTATGGTGAAACTCTCTCTGAGGACCTGAACCTATATCCTAAGTAGCTGAGAATGTTTACCTGATTGGCAGAGAACATTAAGCTGGGGAGGATAACCAAGACATTCAACATCAACCAGGAGGCCAGAAAAATCTTTATAGGGTGGAATGAGGGGATTAAACTTACAGGAGGCATTTTTAACAGTCTTGCATTTATGTTAAAATAATAAGTTGCATAATAAAGTGCAGGAAGACCCACCAGAAGACAAGTTCACATGTTTTTTAAAAAATGGAGGGGAACTTAATCTGACTTCAAAGCCACAATTTAAGCTACAGTAAGTTAATGCGGTCAAGAGCCCTCCTCACTGCACTCTGATCAGACCACAGGAAAGCAGCCCGAGGGTGACCAGAGGGCAAAGTGCAATGGAGACAGTGTAACCCCTTCACTGAATGAGCTGGTCTCCATGGGCACATAGATAGGAAGTGGGTTTATTCTCTCCCACAGCCTTCAAACATGCTAGGTTAAATCTCTCCCTTCATCCCCTCTTGACATCTCACACAAACTCTAGGGTTACCTTCCTTTATAATAATAGTCTCATAATCCAAAACTCATTTTCAGGTATCAAAAAGTTGAGTCTTGATGAAGGACTGTTGTGAGAGGGAGACACTTCACCACACACATTTGTGTTTTGAATCACAAAGTCCATTCCAAATCAAAAGTTTCATATCATCTCCTGTCCCAAGCTTTTCCCCTCCCCTAGTTCAGGTTAGCCTCCTGGCTCAAGGCAACAAGGAAGAGGGTATGACCTGCTCTCACGCTCCCTCCTGGCCCTTCCTACCCTCTCCCCCTCCCCCTGCTTCTTCAGGCGGAACAGGTCAGAAAAGGGGGAGGGAAACAACGTGCTGGGGATGACGGGGATGATGATGGGGCCCAAAGTCTTCTAACTCAGCTGGAGCCATGGGTCTGCCCTTTCCTGGATAATGCCAACCTGCTGTCCTGTTCCCCATCACGGCCGGGGTCCAAAGGCTGGTCCACTCACCGAGCTGGCTTAGGGGTTCATCAGTCCTAGGAATCCCTGAACTGCAAACTCCCTGACCTGGCCATGGATTCCATGTGAATTTTTGTTAGCCTCTCTCATACCCTGATGTGTGCACACTGCAGCCTGCAGACTACTGATGTCCTTTGAGCAAGGGCCCACCAAGATGGTTTGTCCCTGATCCCTTTGGTAACATTCACTCTTCCGGATCCCAGCCTTGACACTTCAGACTCTAGGAGTACAGCCTACTCGCACTGCTGCCCTTCACCACGGGCAGACTCCACCAGCCTCAGTCCTCAGCATTCTTCAGCAGGAAGTAAATGCCAGTCTCTGTGTTCACATGTCCCCTTAGACTGGAGGGGGCATATCTTAAGTTTCCTCAGGGACACCCTTACTTCCCTCTGTGTAGATGTACCAGGGTGAGCCTGAGCGTTTCTACCACTCCATGTGCCAAGGCTCACCTGAGGCAGGCACCCTGATCTCTATGAGCAATTTCTCTTGGAACCCTTCACATTGGTTTGGGGGTACCCCTTCATTCCCCATGGGAGAGAAAAGAAAGGCCAAATATTCCACCTTCAATCTGTGGACCCCTACGCTAACTCAGTCAATTTGTGTCTCCTTGAACACTCATTCAGCCTCTGCTGCTAGATGGAGGCTGGAGGTGGGGATTGAAGGGCCAGTTTTTTCACCTCTTATTACATCTCATGTCCTCTAAGTATATCTTTCTAGCAGCTCAGAATGTGAGGGGGTTGGGGGCTTGAAAGAGATTACTAATTGACCCCCAAAATTTGTTCTCTCCTTTCATAGTAAAAGCCTTTTAGCCCATAGCTCACAGCACAAGGTTACCCAACCAATAACCTTATTTCCCTCATTTCTTTGTAGCTGAGGTCCTGCATTCAAATTTTGATCTAACAGTTAGATTAGTTTGCAGGAGATCAGAAGGCAGCAGGCAGGCACAGGCCTCTGCTGGCTCTTGCTCCCAGCAGCAAGTTCACGGCTTCATCTCTAGACCATGAGTTCTTGGTTGTACTCCAAGTTGATCTTTACCTGATATCACTTCTTAGTTTCAGCATCATTTCACACCTTGAGAGGCAGAAAATGTTCACAGGAATGAGTCCTGCCTCCTTTCTGGATTTATTAACAGTCTCAGCTTTTGTTTCTCTCTCCTCTCACATTTTAGCACAAGCAGCAAGAAGAAAAGAGAGGCAACTTCAGTATTCTATTTGAAATCTCCACATCCAACCGTTTCCTTCACTACAGACCAGCCAGTTTATCTGATGAATTTTCACTTTCACATTAATACAGGATACAGCCTTGTTAAGCTTTCTGTCCCTGTGTAACAAGTAGAGTTGGTATAAGCTTCTTCTCACTTTCCTTTCAGCCCTCACAGCCCATTGCATTTTTACGGATAATTCCAGCACAGTTCTTCAGGCTTTCACCAACACACTCCTCAAAGTCTTGCCAGCCTCTCCCACCGTCCAGTTCCAAAGCCACGCCCACATCCTCATTGTTTGTTACAGCAGCACACCACTTCCAGATCCTGACAGCTGCACTAGTTTTCTCTCGCTGTCAGGTAGTCAATTACCCCAAAATGTAGTGGCTTAAAGCACACTTTCTCTGGGTCAGGAATTCAGGACTTAAATTGAGTGGTTCTGACTCAGAGTGTCTCCTGACTTTGCAGTCAGGATGTGTTCTGGACTGCATGTCTGTATTCCCCTCGAATTCCTACGTTGAAACCCTAAGCCCCACCAGGATGGTGTTAGGAGATAAGCCTGGGAGAGGTAATTAGGTGGAGACGAGGCCCTGGGTGTAGGGACCCCACGATGCAGTCAGTGTCCTTGTAAGAAGAGAAAGATAACATCTGCAAACTCGGAAGCGGGCCCTCACCAGACACCAAACTTGCCAGCACCTTGCTCCTGGGCTTCCCAGCCTGCAGAACTGTGAGGAATAAACTGCTGTTATTTAAGCCACTCAGTCTACGGTATCTTGTAAGAGAACAAACTAAGACAGGATGTGGACAGGAGCTACAGTCATCTCAAAGCTTTACTGGGTCACGGGGAGGGCTGTACAACCCAGAGAAGACAAGTAGTGACTCTATGGCATCTCACTACGCTGATGGACAGTGACTGTAATGGGGTTGGGGGGGTGGGGACCTGATGAAGGGGGTAGTGTAATCACCATACTATTACTCATTTAATTGTAGATTAATGATATCAAAATAAACTTATTAAAAAAAAAGCTTTACTGGGGCTGCAGTGTCTAATTTCAAGAAGGCTCGCTCACATAGCTGTTGGTGGGAAACAGCAGTTCCTTACCCCAAGGACCATTCTATGATTCTAAGGTCAAAGCACAGAAAACAGGAGGTGATCCTAGAACATCTTTAAGTGCCATAAAGTAAGGAAATGAAGAAAAAAATTATAATTTTTTAATGAGGGCCTGACAGAAGGACCCAAAAGCCAATCTGAAAAGGCTCTTAGTGGCCAAAGTGAATATAATTTGAGCAACTTAATAAACAACAGCATGTTGGATTACCATCCGAAGAATAAGATAAATATCCATGAGCCCATGCTTATAGAAATATGTAATTGAATAAATAAACAAGAGAGAAAGAACAAATCTTCCTTAAAGAAGAAGTCTAATTAATAAATATAAAAGGAATCAGAGAAATAGAAAATCACCATTAGAACAGCACAATAATTGTTGCTGTAGGCAAGATCGATGACTGCTAAACTTAGTGAGTGAAACTCTAAGAAGAAACATGGTATTTGAATCTCTTTCCAAATTTACTAATTACTATTGAGGTTGAAATGCACAACCACAAATTCTCTGGTACCCTTCCTTGCAGGAGGTGAAGTTTAATTCCCCTCCCCTTGAGTGGGGGCTGGATTTAGTGACCTGCTTCTAATGAACAGACCTACACAAAGGGAAAAATAGTGACTTTACAGTGGAGAGAGCTAACAGACATCACCTTAACCAAGTGAGCAAGGTTAATGTTACCTGTAATTAGCCATGTGGACATTACATGCCCACTGAGATGATACAGTGAAAAGGGAGGGTCACCTCTGTAATAGTCTTCCCCCAAATCTGTAACCTCAGTTATGAAAAAACAACAGATAAACCCAAACTGAAGGACATTCTGCAAAACACCTCACCACTACTTTTCAAATTATTTGAGGTCATGAAAGACAAGGCAGGGCATAGAAATGGTCCCAGACTGGAGGAAACTAGAGACACGAAGACTAAACGCAATATGATATCTGGAATGGGATCCTATAACAGAAAAAAGTACATCAGTGGAAAACCTTAGCATATCAGTCAGTAGTTTAGTTAATGGTATTGAACCTACATCAATCTCTAAGTTTTGATAAACATGCATGGTTCTGTGAGGTGTTTGTCTTAGGGAAAACTAGCTGAAGGTTGTAAGGGAACATTCTGTAGCTCTGTCTTCTTAGTATCTCTTTAGTAAATCTAAAATTATTTCAAACTAAAAAGTTAAAACAAATAGTCTGAAGAAAATTCAAACACTGTTTTTTTATAGTTGCAAATAATTTGGTGAGAGGTGTGGATGGAGGTATCTCTGATCTGCAAGGTAGGAGGTCAAGTCATTTGGTCAGAAAAATAAGGGCAAAACAAAGAGGCTGCTGAAAGCCCTTCTCACTGCTTAAAAGAACATCTATTCTGCATTTTAACAGATTCTCCAAAAAAATCGCCATTCTGGGCCATCACTGTGCTGTCTGAATATATCTGCCACCCCTGTGTTCCTTCAACATGCTAGTGATGTAAAAGGTTCAAATGCCCCTTTTCAGTAAAAGAAGTTTCCAGACTGCTGGTCTGAGGCAAAAAGTGATGACTTTCACCTGGGCCAAGCATGGATTCCAATGTCTATCTGTGTGACACCGGTAAAAGCATCTCTGGCCACTGAAACCAGGATCTTATGTTTAACTGTGGCATGCCTCTGTCACATGGGCTGCTAATCATTGATACTGAGCTAAAATTAATAAGAAAAATATACTGTTTGTCCAAGTTGCATTTTTATAACATCCTATTGTATTGACGTGCAGTTCGCCTCCTCTATATGAGTAGGTATGTGACTAACATCTAGCTGAAATAAACAAAAGTAAACATAGCTTCATGATCTATCTAGAACAATGTCTTATTTTTCTTAAACATTTTATTTGTTATACCACCAAGACAGAAAATAAAATACAGAGTGTAGGATACACACATACCAACCATAAAAACAACCATATTGTAACACCAAAATATATTTATAAAATTGGTCAAGGAAATTGAATTTAACATATGCTATTATCATACAAGTATTTTTAATGAAATAACACTTTGTATTTATATAGCACCTTTCTTCTAAGGAGCAAAAATACAGCTTAGATATTATTTTTCTCACACCATCCTTGACAGGTGGGTAAAGTAGCAACATTTACAACCAAGTTTTAATTATTGGAAAACCAAGACATGCCTAGAGAGAGCAAATATAACCAAACACGGTGAGCCAGAAATTTGGAATTTTCTAGCCCTTAATGCCCAATGTTTTCTATACAGTCTTTTCTCTTAAATCTTAAAATCCAGTTTGTATACTGAGTAAAAAATAATGATAGTGAAACAGTTGAAGGAGAAAACAGGTTTATACCAGCCTAGAAGCTGGTGGTAGAAGGTAGACTTTTCAACTATTGAAAAGTAAAACACAGTACTCAAACCTGGATCATCTATTTGGACAATCCGTGCTGCAGCCCAGGAAAAAAATAAAGTATCCTTCCAAAATATGTATCCAATTGCTGTCAAGGTTTCTGTAGTTAGACCAGTGGAAGTAAAGCCCATATCCCAACAGCTGTCACACAATGGGCAGGCAGATCAACAGCAAATCAATTAGCAATGCAGGATAAATGTATCTGGATAGCACAGGGATTCTTACACAAAAGAAAATTTCAACAAGTTAGGAAATTCTGCATGATGCATTCCTGATGCACTCTTTAAAAGAACTATTCGAAGGATTAAAACAGTCTTTTGAAAGATAAATGCAAATTATACACATAGTTAGAGCCTAAAAGTATGTCTTGAACAAGAAAGTTACCAGAAGATGAATTCCTTAAGAGCAGGAATGTCTTTTTAAAAGTTTGAATACATTTAATTTCCAGTTAACTCTAAGATATCCAAAATGTAGTACTCCTTTTTTTCAGATAGTATGTGGTATCTGAGAACCTTTATCGTATGCATCCAGGTATTCAACCAATGTCAGCAAACCTAGAGTGAAAGTCATACATAAGATGAATGATGAAAATGCTTAGGGGGAAATTTCTGAGTCCAAGAAATAAAGAAGGAAAGTCACATTGCTGTCTAATAACAAATAATAAGGTGGAAAACAAAAATACAGTCAATATTTATTAAGCACTTTTTATACACTAGGATGTGTACTGCACCAGGAACATATATGAATTACCTCCCTTCATCATCACACAGTTCTGTTGAGATAGTCCCATTTTATATATATATTTAGGGAGGTTAAGAAACTTGTCAAAGGTCAGGAAGGTACAAATCACTGTCTGACTCCTAAGCCATTCATTGAAGCTGCCTGGCTTTTTCTCTGGCTTCTCGATCAGTGCAGAGAACTGAGTCCTATCTTTTGTTTCTTCCCCTGCACTGAAGAAAAGTCTGAAAGCCATCACCGAAGACTTGGAATCCACAATCCATTAAAATCTTACTTAGAGAAACACTTCTCAAAGCCTGACACAAGGAATTCCCTTAAAAAGCACATATTTCCACTATGTTTATGTCCACGAGTTCAGAGCACATGCTTCCCGTTTTGAGCTCCCTCCTTCCCAGGTGACTGCTTTTAAACCCATCATATTATACCATGAAGCTGTAAGTACGGCTAAGGAATCAAATTTAAAAAAGCAACCAACTTCAAGGTAGTTGATGACTCCCCCTTCAACAGGCTAATTTTTATATGAAGTCTAGTGAATTACAGTGAGACACTTTAATTAATTAATTATTTAATCCTCAGGGCAGGCACAGGTTTTTTTTTTTTTTTTTTTTTTTTTTTATCCAGAGAGCTTCTTGGCCTACAAAGGAAAGGCAAAAGTAATGAACTTTCAGAAGTCTCTCAACTTCATGACAATTGGAGGCCCACTTTCAGGTCTTTAAGAATAAACTATGCAATCTACATACGGGTCTCCAATAAGTCAAGGAGGAGAGAGACCCATTGTAACAAAATAAACAAATCACACTGGCCATCTTTAACTTGATTTTAATTCTTACTTCCACCCGTGGATAGAATGACTTTTAATCTGCCTAGTCACTGAGGTATAACAGCTCTCTCTTCGCAGGAACCAAAGCAAGAAAATGAGGAGGAGAGGTACATTTCCAGAGACCACATTTTTGGAGTAAGGATCTTCTCCCTTCACCTCCTTGACATCTACTAGCACTGGGCTGTTTTATTTTACTATCACATGGGCTTCCCCTCCTATTGGTTGGTTCATGTTTTTGCATTGCTCAGGCTTTCCCCCTGGCACCCTCTGTGTTGGATCCATGATGGAATTTCTATTCCACATGAACCACTCTTGAGTGGTCCCCCAGTTCTTTTAATTTTGAAGAACTGCAAGATGTTTCTCAAGGGGTCATCCAGGTCTTAGGATGTTCAAGCCACCGATAACACCCTCCTGGGCATCCAGGAGCACACATTTTCCCATTCTTTCTGCACAAAGACTGAAGGCATCTTCTTTCTCTTTCCCTGGCCTCCTTCCTAGCTCTCAAGGCTTTCGTGGCATTTTTCACTTACTTCATCTTCTAACAGATGTTTATTTAACAACTAGCTACTGTGGTCCAGGCACTTAACTAAATGCCAGGAAACAAAGATGCATAAGACACAGCTCTCGCCATAAATAAGCTCATGCACCTGCAAGGAAGACCAGTCATCAGACCATTAGAGAATATAATAAAAGGGCAGGGATAGATGTAAGCCCAGGACATTACAAGGCCTTCAGAATGAGCCACCCCACTCAGTGGAGGACTCTTGTCTCCTCCTTATTCTTCCAGTTTCACATGTTTCCAGAACTTCGTTTCATTAAAATGTTTAAATATTTCCCTTTCTAGCAACCTTCCCCACGGAGATACTTGGTCAACCTCCCCACTCTCACTCTGAATCATCATAGTACTTCCCAACCAGCAAGTCGTGTACACCTAGGCTCATCACTTTCTCATTACCAATACTACCTCAAACATCAGAACATTTAAAACCCCTGTAATCAAGCGCATCTCAGCCCATGTTTGAGTTTTTTCTTAATCCACATATGATTTGGGGAGGGTGAATTTTCAGTAGCGTGCTTCAAGTCACCTCAAAATCAGTAGACATTCGCTTTATTCTTTTGCCTCCACTTCTCATCTTCATAAAGAGGGGGTGGGGGGAAAAAGAAAAAAACCCTCCACTCATCTTAGTCCTCAGAGTCCCTAATGTGATATTCTGCATGCCTCCTCGATGACCACCCTTTCTTTTACCTATACGGTTTTAAATTATATTTGGCTAACTTCAGAAAAATCATCTGTACTCAATTGGCTCTGAGAGTAATTGAGGCAGAAGATATATGCGGTTCCTCAGCAATTGTTTTAGCCATGCTGTCAGTTTTGAAATAAACAGCCTAATAAGGGGTCAGATACATGAGTTTTAAAAGCCTATTTATTTATCATATATTCAAAATACTTCATTTATAAGCCTCACATTAAATGTCAGTTGCCTTTCTTTTTCTCATCATGATTCCTTGACAAACCAAACTACCATTATGTTGCTTCTTTTCTAGAAGAAAAATAATAACTTGAGCATGAAAGAAAGCAAGCTCCAGAGAGACAGGGACAGAAAGAAACATGGGATCTGGACCTGGGGAACCAGTTTCCAATCCCACTCACCACTTATTGCCATGTGATTTGCCACAAATCATTTAACTTCTTTGAGCCTCAACTCCCTTACCTACTAACTGAAGAAAATGGTAATTCCCATCTGGCAAGGTGTTTGAGGATAGGTGAGGATGAGGAAGAGTTGTCATGTTGATGGGCTCAGCAGCGGCATCCCCAGCCCCACCCAGCCCTTCCGGAAGCCTCTCCTCTCTGAGCTCTCCTGCCAGCTGTGGTCTCTTCTAATTCCCCGCTATAGCTGATACCCACCGGACTTCCTAAATGTTTCCATGCTAGCCTGTCCTATTTTCACATTATAGCCTCTCTCTATGACAACTTGTCCACACTAGCAGCTTCCATTTTCAGTTGCCTCCAACCTCTAAGTTGAATTTAAAACTCTTATGTGCAAGGATTTATGCAGTATCTCCATTTGGGGTTATCTCACACTCAGCAAATCTAACCCAAGTTCAAATTCTCTCCTAAATCAAGAGCCCTCTCCTGTGCTCTCCATCTCACCTAGTGGCACTGCTGTTCATCCGGCTGTGAAAGTCAGAAACCAGGAGTCCTCTTACATGCCTCACTCGACCCCCAAATCCAACCTTCACCAGCCCCGCCCATTCTGCCTCCTAAAGAGCTCATAAGATGCCTTTAGGCCTGCATCTTCCCTCCACCACACTGGTCCGAGTTCCAGTCATCTGTCTCATAAACCACCCATCCTGCTCGTGCCCGGGCCGCAGCGGGAGCAGGCTTTCCCGAATGCCAGCCTCCTCTCCCACTGTTTCCCCCCGCCCCCCCGTGCCACCTGACCTCCTTATGGCTCTTAATCAACCCTCAGATCTCATTTCGAGTTCTCTTCTTTGGAGTGGCATTCTATGACCCCTTAGAGCAGTTTAGACCCTTCGTTCAGATGTTCCCATATCCTCACATGATTTCACTACGTGGCACTTCTCACAATTTGCTCTTAACGAATGTGATTCTTTTCATCAGTGTCAGTCTTCTGTGCTAGACTGTATGACCCAGCGGGGCAGGAAATAGGAATGTGTTGCTTGTCCTTGAAGTCCCAGGGGGAAGCTCCTGGGAAGTACAACTTCAATATATATCTATGGCATTACTGATGAAATATTTATTAAATTATTAATTGCTTCTTCAATTAATTAATGTCAGCAAAGTGGTTAAGAATCCTGCTTCCCCAAGCAAATTGCCAGGATCCATTTCTGGCTCTAGGACTTACTAGTTGTGTGACATTGGTCAAGCTGTCGCTGTCCCCAATACCCCCCACCCCCAAATTGGGTAGCTTGCATAGAAAACTCAGCCAAACAAAACTTAGCCTCATAGCAACTAGGTAAACAAACAAACCCAGTCTTTACCACATACCAAAAATACATTTTGTTGCTTCCTTTTAAATGCCTTTAGTAAACATTAGTTCATTGCAGAAGCTACTGTTTCAAAAAAAAAAAGAAAAAGTGGGGTCACAGACCACTGTGTTTTGCTAACAAATAACAGTCCTCACAGTACCTCATGAGGACAACAGTCAGCTCGCACAGTTTGCAGTGCAGGTGTCCCAAGGTACATGGGTTTCCCATGGAGTGGCTGTTCCCCAGCATGCAGGCGCTCCAGCAACCTCCTTGCTGACAGGCTTCTCCTCCAAGCACCACGCAGCCAGGAGCCAGGCCGGGCCCGCGCACAGAGAGCAAGGCTGGGCTGTGCCCCTCTCCTGCAGGCAATCAGCCCAGGCCCTCAAGCATGAGATTTAATTGCTTGTTCATTATTTTAGCTCACAGGGGCTACAAGGAAGCATGGCATTTCTGAGCACACCATCCAACAGAACCCTGGGAGCTGTCAAGATTAAAAAATAACAACAGAAAGGAGAAAGGAGCCTGTCGCTGGCCAACCTGCAGCTTCAGGCACCCACGACTCGAGGAGAGGGTCCCAATCAAGCCAGCAGCCCCTCACTGCTCACACTGCCCTTTCCAATTCTGCTTGAGCGGGGAGGAGTGAGCCACAAAGAGATGGGAATTTGAACCCACAGCCCCTGAGTGCACCGGTGTCCCTCTTCTGCCTGATGGTACACTTAAGGCGCCCGTAAAGCCAATAACTTCCCAGGGTTTCACAGCAAAGCCGAAAGATTAAAGAAGAGACATTGTCCTTTTGAAGATGTGGAAAGTAATAACCGAGCAGGCTGAATCCTCTTTGGGTTTAAAAGCCTGCGCAGTGCTAGCAGTTCTGCGTTAAGGTGTCAGAATTGCCTTAAATCTTTCACTTTGTTACACCCCACTGCTACACAGATATAACAGAGCCAGGCTGACTATCTCAAACAATTTGGAGATCATTTTTTCTCTCTAAAACTTTTTTCAAATACATATATTAGCACAGAGTTTTTCCTTAACATTTTCTGTTTAATAAACACTCTTTTTTCAGATGCTTCTTAAGGGATCCGAGTAGCCAAGCAGTAGCTTGCTTAAAAAAAAAAAATACACCATCTTATCAGGTTTTGAGCACAAAGGTCACTGATAGTTTTCCTCCCCTACTTTATTTCCTCCACTGGAGCAGATTTGACCTCGTCTCTAGACTAAAGGCAGAAAACTTCAGCAAAGACAGGAGGACTATTCGAAATGATGAAAAAGATTCTGGATGAAGGATTATGCCTTTGATGAGGCCTGAAAAGAAATGCAGTGCTTAGGAAGTGGATAAAAGTCAATAATAGCTATTCTTTGCTTTGGATGAAACCTTGAAGATCCACTTTTCCCCAGTGATCTTAGCAATAAAAAACTGAAACAAACAGAGATGGGTGACTCTCCTGGTTCTCTGGTATCTCTATATGCACATGATGGCAATGAACCAAACTGCCAAATCTCAGTCCCCGTGATGGACTGGGGGGGATCCTGCAACCGCACCCCGAGAAAGGGGAGGGCTAGGCTCTGGATGGGGATGGAGGGGCCTCCTCCCCTTCTCCCTGCACAACAGAGAAGAGAAATCCTGGACCCACAGACACAAGCGGCCATGGAAACTCGCTGTGTGGGAGAAAAGGGGGAAGAATGTCATCTGGAAAAACCTTGAAAGGATACTTCAAAAATGCCCTTTCCCTCCTGTCTTCACCCCTTTCCTCCACAATCACCTTCCCCCCAAAAGCGTCCCCACACACACAGCTCCAGGTTCGATTCCAGCTGAGGCCTGACGGACACATTTCCGAAAAGCAAGTGAAAAAAAGAAGGCAGGACCTCAGACACTGCTCCAGTCGGCTCTCTCTTCAGTGACCGAGAGACACAGCATGGCCTTTCCACTTCTGCTGGGCCCCCATCTGTTGGCTTGTGAACTATTTAAGCATAAAGACGAAGTGTTCTTAACAGCGAGATTTCCTTCATGCTTCAGTTAGGTGGTTCCAGGGGAATATTTACTAAAAAAAAAAATCATCATACAGCCAACCTGGTTTCTGAACCTTGAACCGGAGGAAGTGAGTTGTGCGCAGGAAATGTCGAACCATCCTCTCCGGCAGCTTCTAACCAGGCTGCAGACCTTTGCTCTATTCTGCGATCGTCGGGGTGTTCCATGCTTTTGCTGGGACAGCCTGACCCGGCTGCGATCATCTGATGAGCAGGCCCAGTCACTCTGCCATTGTCTGCAATTGTCTGGACTGCTTCAAAAGTCAGGCTCACCACACAGAGCAATTTCTTAATGGCAAGAATTTATCAGTTTAGGCCACAAGCCTGAATCTTGGAAACAGCATGACTCAGACAGTTCAGTACTCAGAGAATTAAGGTTTCACATCCCTCGGTTTTATGTGAAGTTTCTTACTCTCTTGAGGATGAGAGAATTAAACTGCTGGCGCCACCTAATTGATCATTCATACAGTATTTACTAGCCCCTACTATGTGTAGGAGGTCGCAGGAAGGATATGGATCAAATTTTTAAAAAACAACCACCTCTAAGGAGGTTAGTTAGCTTATAAATCAGAGAATTATAAAAGAAAAATTTTTTAAATATTTTATGTAATCCAAGCGCTTCGTTATACAGGTGAGGAAGTATGGTCCTGAAGTATTCCATACTTCCTCTAATAAATGGCAGAGGTGATTCTCAGACCCAGAGCTTCTCACTGAAACAGGCCTGTCCCACAGCCAAGGGACTCCAACTTCACCAGGCCACAGAGGCCCGTGCGGTTTGCAGAGCTGGTGCTGCGGTTGGCATTCCGAAGCACGTACTGCTAATTGGGTGCACGCCGGCGGCCAGCCTGCATCGGGACATTTGTATGCACACATTCACACACCGGTGTAACGCTCCCCACATGTGTCTGTGGCAAGGATCAGCATTCTGGCTCTAAGTGACGGAAATCAGGATGCAGAACGGTTAAGTAACCTGCTCAAGGTTAACCAGGGTGATGAATCGAGGACTCAGACCCAGCGAGCCTGTCCCCCCAGCCCACCCTCCGCAGCCCCCCAACCTCAGCAACCCCACCTCCCTTCTCCTGTTGGCGTCCCCTCGGCATCCTCCCCACATACCCCTGGTGCCCTAGTTTGGACGGGATGATGGAGTCATAGAATTTTAGAGATGAAATGTTTGTAGGGGCCATCCAGTCCAGGTCTCCCATTTTGCAGGTGAGAGAACTGGCCCAGCGAATCACCTGCGGTCAAGAGAGTACATGCTGAATATGAGAGAAAGGAGATGAGACCCTTCCCCGCTGCCAATACCAGCCCACCTGGAGTTTGGTAGAATGGTGGTGGTGTCCTCATTTCCCCATGCCTCAGCAGCCAGTGGGAGTAAGGTCACATTATCAATGACAATAAAGTATAAATAAATAAATGCACATATAAGGCATGCATACATTTATCTGGGTCTCGGTTACACCTGATAAGGACCCTCCCACCTCTCTCAACGTTTCTACCTGGCTCCCGGAGTTTTACCAATTGTCTCACCAACCCTCTTTGTCGGTGCTCACTACCCCAGATGTCACTTGAGGGTACTCCTGATCATGACCACAGCTGCTCAGACCCCCCTAACAGTGTTGATGCCCCAGGGAGAGTTCTCTCTCTTTATTCTCTGCTGGTATCTTCATTGTCTGGGTCCAAGGTCCCTGGTCTTCCAGGATCCAAGGCTACATGGTGTTGGATGCTTGGGAAGACCTCTCCTTCAACCTCCAGACATCATTTGTCTATCAGGCACTAACACTGTTTATGTCCTTGTGTATCTGATAAGAACAGCCCCTTAAACTCCAGTCTAAAACATAAATCCACTGGGCTAAGATGGGCACCACTGTAGAGACATCTTCCCCCTAATTCTTGACCCCAGGCATTCGTAGCTAAACTGGATCACAATTCCTCTGGGAAGCAAGCTTTAGCGACTCCCCCACCATGGGGCAGGTTTGGAAAGATCTAAAGCCAGGTTAGGTGTCAGCTGGAATCTCTACTACATACAGATCCTTAGACCTAATTTAACTTGTCTTAAAATTAAGAAATTGTGCAACAGGAGTATGCAACAGAACTTTTCCAAGAATGTCCTAGTGATTTCCTCTCTCCTGGAAATTTTAAGTGCAAGAATGTGTCATGTGAACTAATAAAAGCAAGCTGTTTTTCTTTGAGGGAAACAAAATCATTTCATTGCAAGTGAAAAGCATATTGTGGGGGGAAAAATACTCCCTGTTTATTACATGTATCAATTCATTTATGAATCTACTGGAGAAGAGAAAATGTATCAAAAACCTAGGTTAAGTGTAATTATTGAAATCAAGCATACAAATGAGCTCTGGGCGTACTAGAAGCCAAGGTAAAAAGTAAAATAGATGAATTATATAGTTCTCAACTATTATACATTGCACAGAAAAATATAGTATCTCATGTAATACCCTAAAGCCTACCATCATATGAGGACAGGAATTAATTGCATAGATCTTTATAGAATTGAAATAAATCACCCAGAGAACAAGGTCTCCAGGGACACTGTCTGGGTGGTCTGGACCACATACCCCATAACAGTTTTATGTAAAAGGCAGAAACAGGCTTCATCTGACTTCCCATTATGCAAAGTAATGTCACTTTATTTAGCAACATTCCCGATATGGTCCTTTTACCAGGATAGGGCCTCCTGAACACAGCTAGTCCTGACTCTGATGTGGGCCCAGCTTCCTGGACTGACCACACAGATGTATTAAGCATCCCATAATACTCATCAAAGCCTGCCTTACAGACAATCCTAGATATTTATTTTCCTCATACTTTGCAGCCTGGGCTAGCTTTCCTGTATCTCGAGGACACAGAAAGGGTATCTTTCTAGCTTCTGTCACTCTATATGGTGTCCTCTACTCCCCCAGAACCAAAGTACAAAAGGGTGCTCGGACTCTGGTTTCAGGGTCTCTGCAGGAGCACCCCGGCTCATCTAAGCCAACCCCAGATTTCATCTCAGGAGGAAGGCAATGTGCATCCATAGGCATGTGCCTGGAGGGAGGTAGGGAAGCAGAGGGTGGGGCTCCCAGCCTTGAGGAACCTAGCTGCTGAGGCAGGACCACCAGGAAACAGCCAGACCTCAGGGTAGTGTGGGAGGCTGAATACTATAGTGTTCCAGGGAGTAGCTCTGGACTCAGGAAGAACTGGCTGTGAAGTCCAACTTTATGCCTGACCACTGTTAAAAAATGATTAAAGACAATTTAGGTGGCACAAACAAACTTTATTTAAAGTTTCATGAAGTGGACAGACTGCAAAATGAGGCAGAAAGCAGGAAGCCTTTATAAAGAGCAAAGAACAAGAAGAGAAACCTGAAAACATTGAACCGGCTGGGGCCACATAGTTGACCTCGTTTGGGCAGAAAAGGCCCAGAGCCAGCTTGGCACATGGGGACGAGCCGGCTGCATATACCATGTTTCTGGTCCAGCCGAACAGTTACAGGAACACAGAAGGCCCCTAGATTTCCATCTGCTGATATTGCACCCCACATAGGAACAGCTCCATCTTGGGCTTAGAAATTTATTTCAGCACTAGCTGTGTGGCTCTGGGCAGATTAATTAACTTCTCTATGCCTCTGTTTCTTTGTCTGAAAAACAGGAAATAGGGAGCCCCTCTTGGGGTTGTTGAGAGCCAAGGGACGCAATGGACGTGGAGGATGCAGCTGTAGAAGGCTGAGCAGACGGTGAGCTGTTCGCAGATCTTAACCTGCCATCGTCATTATTGTGTGGCCATCATCACTAACCCTTGAGTACTAGAAAACTTCAGGGCGAGAGAGATCACGGGGTGTTATAGAGAAAACTTTGCAATTTCACAGGGGTTCTAGAGTCAGAGAGGCCTATATTCGAATCTGTTTGATTATCTAAACAAATTTGCCTGAGAAAATCAATACCTCTGAACCTCAGTCTCTTTCCCTATAATGTGGGAAGAGTGATATCTACAGTGAATGTTTATTATGTTTTTCTCTAAGAAAAAAAAGTCATTTAATTGCCCACTCAGAAGTATTCTTTATCTTTGGGCAGAAAACAGCCCACGTTTATTGTTTTGCATCGATTTATTATACACAGAGTGGAGAAAGACAGAGGCACCAAAACCATAGATACAGCACATAAATCATCCTTATTGCAGGCCTTGGCCTTGGCGGGCCCTTAGTAAATAAGAATACGAGGCACCAGATTCAAGCATGACCTCAAAGAATGAGCAGAAGCAGATAGGTAAATCGAGCACAGAAGATACTGCAGGACAAGGGGACAGCATGAGAATTCGCGTAGAAGGAGGATGAAGCATATCAGATATGAGCGGAATTCGGGAGAAGGGCCTGCATGGTGAGAGGAATTCCTGGGGCAAGAGTGACAAGGCACCATGGGATAAGGAAATACAGACTGAATCCCCAGGGCATGGCTTGGCAGCAAATAGAAAGCAGCTACTGTGGGCTGTAAAACAGAGCTGCCTGAGGAAGACAGAGTTGTACAAGATCAGCCTGGCCTTGATGTGTTTAGAGGATGGCCCAAGGAGAAGCATGAGAGGCACAACCTTGGATTCCTAGAGATGGTAGATAAATAACAGTCTGAACACTTCAGCATATACAGCTGGGCTCTCCATTTCCAACCTAATTAGATTTCACGCAGATACCTACTTCCTCCATTACTACCCATCACTATTCCAAGACTCAAGGGATTGGTAGATATGGATTCCTTAAGGATTCTAGTCACTCACCTTCTACTGATTTTTAGCTTAAAACACAGTAGAAAATTATTGACATTATTTCCTTGAAAAGCCTTCCCTGCCTGTACGTGTCTGTCAATAATTGTCATGTTGGCAATTGGAAATGGGCCTTTGGCAGCTCGCCGAGGAATGTCAAATAGTCTCCATTAGGTTTGAAAGCTCTGAGTTTCAGTAATGGGTTGATACTCTACCTGATATGATTGTACAAAATTACATAATTGATTTCTGGGATACTGCACCACACAAATTTTATAGGTTTCTTTTATTTTGTGCCTCAAAAGGCAAGTGTGCTTCTGTTCATTTTCCTCAGTAAGAGGATTTCAAGTCTTGTTTCTGGTTGGTCCAGATTAAATTTATATAATAAGGCTCTACACCCTTTTTCTCAGTTATACTACACATCAAAGAATGTGATTTTTCCATTGGCTTTTAGGACCTGGTGACTAAAAAGTGGGCCTGAGAAGTTGAGTCTCACCAACTATACATGCATAAAATGTAATGTTCCTAGATCAAAAGAAAGAATGAACATTTCTTAATGGTTGTTGTATTTTTATGGGTTTGTTTTTCACTTTTATGATTGTTACAAATGTAGTATCTGTTATAGATCTTTAGAGCATATTTGGTTAGCTCAGGCATTCTCTTCTTTAAAATGCTAGTTATAGCTAAATGCTCAGAAAGCCCACAGTCAGGGGACAATGACAAGGTAAGAAAGAATTGGCTTCTTTGCAGTCTATTCTCTCTGTGTTGATGGAAACAAGAGCTAATGGAGCTCCCATTCAGGCATAACTGTACTGTCTGGTCCACAGCAGAGAAGAAAAGCCGAACTGGTCACATCCAGTAACACTGGGTAATTGTCCCTAATACTTAAACAATGGCCATGACAAATCTCATGCTCAGAGAAAAGAAAAGGAGGCATTAGACTGAGTAGGTGCTGGGAGACCATGAGTGCATTCTGAAAGGAACATCATCTATGAAGAGAAAGAGAAATATTATGAAATGCAAAAGGCATATAATAAGAATAACATCCTTTAAGAATGTTGAAAGGCAAGAGGAATTGAACTCAAAAAGAAACTTCCTAAATGAAAAATATTTCATTTTTGAATTAGGCTTGTAAGTTGAATGCTAACCCAAGTCATCATTAACCCATATTCAAGTATCCTGATTTTCAGACATAATTTTCAGACTAAAGGTTTTAAGGAGACTTCTTCTCTCTCCTTGAGAAAGAGCATTTCTTTTAGATAGAATCTTTTAGATAGAATCTAAAAGCATTTCTTTTAGATAGAATCTTCCAAAAGATTAATAAAAATAGATTGGCATCAACAGACTATCCCAAACTTATTTCTAAGTAAGAAAAGTGACAACTTGGAAAATACTACTGATCAGGACCTTTTATTAAACCTTGTTATATAGCATGTGTACATGCACATAGGAGTCTCTTATCAGAGATGTAACACAGTCTTTACTCTGGTGTTGAAGGGAACCGTGATATGATCATTTCAAAACTCCATAACAGATACGGTTTTACTGTTTGGATTTGTGACATTATCAGAAGTGTCATTATTTTTTAAATAAAAATCAATTGGAATTAAGTTTGCTTTTAAGATTTTCACAACTTCCTCAGAAATATTTGAGACATATGCTGTGTTATAAAGCCAGGGCCCACTTTTTATTTTCCATGCTCATTTATCATTCAAGGCTTATTCCAGTCAATATAAATAGGTTGACTCTTCTATGCTAGACCCAATTGGGTAAGATGGTAAAAACACAAGAATTAAAAACTCAGAACAGTCCCCATTCACGTGGAGCAGAGAAACAAATACCCTAAAACAAAAAGTCTAATCACTTGTTGTTAAGCAAGAAAGACCTACCCAAACCTTTCAAGAAATTTTAAACAGGATTTTTACAAAATGAAGAAATAAAGATTTTCAAAAGAATTCATCTCTTAGCCAAAGAACAAGCCACCAGTAATCTGTTTTACCCAATTTCACATACTTTAGAAAAGAAATTCCTCCTTAAGAGGCTAATGTTTGAGCATTTGTCAATGTAGCTTTGGGGTGAGAGGTCTTTCCTTGACATATTTGCTAGGGATGGCCATGTTTTTATCAGATACTTTTACTTTCTTAGGCAGGTGTTTGAAATTCAAGCATAGTTTCGACCTTTGAATCTCTGAGGCAGCTATTAGTTCTCCTCAACTACACCCAGTTCACCTCTAATTGAGGGCACACTAAAGACCTAACTTCTTGAGCTGCTGGTGGAGGGCTGAGCAAGTGGGTCTATGAGGGTTCAGACCAGCGTGTTAGCACCTCCATGCGGAAGCATTCACCTGTCCCTGCCAGACATGCCCAGCATTCCCTTTTCAAAATGATGCCATGTTCCCTTTGGTGACTGCTCTTCCAGCCTGGGTTTTGGAGAGAGAACAGTAAGGAACAGAGCTCCCACCTGACCTTGATGACATGCAACAAGAGCAAGAAAGAACCCTCTGTTTTGTAATAAGTGCCTGAGATTCCAGGGTTATTTGTTACTGCAGCATAACTACACCTATCCTGATTTATACCTTCTTTCACCTTCACTCTTGAAATGCTCTCAGGTTTCTGTCTGAGGGGAAATGAGAAAGAGAAGAAGAAAATAAAAGCCCTCAGGTTGCTAGCATTCCTTATCCTGATAAATACACTCTCCTACAGTAATAATATGGAAATATTAATAATGACTTTTAGTTCAATTTCTCATATTCAGCACAAACATCCCAAATCTCATCCGCACCAAGAAGTATAAGTTTAGCAACCACTGAGCCAAGACTCTGTTAAGTAGATGAAACAATCCAACAAAATCTCACTGACATTGTATCTGAGGACTCTTCCCCCTCTAATAAACCTTTTTCTGGAGTATTTCTAAGATAACTGGTTTATTCATGCCATCCAAAAAATACTCTTACCTGGCTATTTGAAGTTGTATTTTAGAAATCATTTCAGAAAGTCTCCCTTTTAGAAGTCCTCCTAAAACCACCACATGTGAGTGGGAGAGGCATGCCAGTTTATTCTGTTCATGGTATACAGAGGTTGAAGATGCCTTTCCAGTTATTCAATTACAACCCTTATTGGACTGTTTTAATCAGTGCTTCAGGATGCACCTGCAAATTATTAACTCTCCTAGGTAACAATAGCAAGAATATAGAAAGCGTTACTGTACTGTTGCAAATGGCACGTTCACTTTGCATCATCTGAGGTTCTCAGGCATCCCACAAGAGCAAGGCCCAGTAACACATCCCCAGAGCACATGAATGATTATTTGGGTCACTTTAGTTAAATCATAACCACAGCATGGCGGTCAGAGAAACTTAAGTTCAGACTTGATGATGCCTTAGGATATTACATATTCTCAGGCTTACTTTGTCATACAGCTCTTCATCCACTTAAAATATTTTCAAAGAAAGTTTGGCAAAATACAAGGCTGGGATGTGACAGCACTATGACAGGTCTATCAAATAAAAAAAGATAACAATGGAAACTCTACATCACTTATGGCACAAAAATTAGCAATGGGCTGAGTGATTTGAAGACTCAATCCAGGGTGTAATGTTCTCATATTTTTAAGTTCTTAAGGGAATATTGAGATTTATTTTTTGTCTTATGGGTACCCAGAGACAGAGGGAGGAAAACCTTCCAACAGAAAGTTTTGAAAATAAAGGTTAACATTCCAACTTGGATTCATTGTACATGTAGTAATCTGCCACAAACTTGGGGATCAAAAATGTGTATACGACACTGTGCTCCAGTGACACTTTATCTCAGGAACCATTTAAAAGAGGCACTAAGTTTGCTGTACAGATAGGCTTCCCTTATTCAAAAGATGTTTCTTCGGTTAAAAGCAGTATTGCTCAAAGAATGGCCTAAGGATGCCGTAAAAGAGAGTCTAATACCTTGGATGTTACATGCAAATCAAATTCTCCAGCCTCATCCCAGATCTAATGAGTCAGAATGTCAGGGTCCCTGGCATACAGGGTTTTAATAACCAGCATGTGAGTGAGAACCCTCAGGAGAGACAAATCACTTGTGAGAGAACAAGAAGGAGCTATAATGTACTACGAAGAGCACCCAAAGAAATTAAGCTCTAATAGAAGTGATTTTTTAATTGAGATTTTAAAGATCCAAATAAATAAGAAGTCTTTAAATGTGTCCATCTAAATAAAACAGAAACAGATGAAAGGACATCAGGAGAAAATCATTCTGCTTCCAATAGAGATAAATGTGATGTCTAACCTTTTTATTCTACTAAATAGAAATAAAGATCTTAAAACTCAAATAGGTAACAATGAGATGGATAGATCAACAGGTAGATATCACAGTGCCCACTGCGATTAACAAACATCTGAAGAGGATACCTTTGATTCTTTATTTTATATTTTTCCCACTGTTAGCTTCCTTCTGTTTTTAGCAACAAAGACTCCACACCAGTCAAAGGGGAAAGGTTTTGAAGTAGCTATTAGATAGACAGTTTTCCCAAAAAAAAAAAAACAGCCAGTACAATTCATCCTTCACATATCAGAACTGCCCAGTGGGAGGTTAAATTCTAAGAGCCGTTTGGTCAGGATTTAATATTACACCTTTCCACTTATAGCTTGGCAACCCAGTCTGCTGCATTTGAGGCACCTAGCTCCCCAGTCTCTCTATCATTGTTTGGAGCCTGGTGCCAAGTGCCTCTGGAAATAGATGTCACTAGAGCAATGAAACCGTATTTTCAAAGGAAAAAGATGAGATGCCCCACACTTTTTAGGCCACAGGGAAGTTTTGGTACATTTGAACAAGAGTATTACATATACGACCAAGACAGAAACCCATAAATGAAAATACTGTAAGAAACCTGGTTATTTGTACATGGAGCAGATTTCAGTTGCTCAACACAGTTCATGAGGAAACTGCTGCAATGCCAAACCATCTTTATGGATTCTAAGGTACAGTTGAAAGAAACATATAGAAAATATTAGTGTAGAAGTGAGCATATGGTACCCCTATAAAGTGACCATGATGGAGCTGGAGGATATTATGCTCAGTGAAATAAGCCAGGCGGAGAAAGACAAGTGCCAAATGATTTCCCTCATTTGTGGAGTATAACAACAAAGCAAAACTGAAGGAACAAAATAGTAGCAGTCTCAGAGACTCCAAGAAGGAACAAGTGGTTACGAAAGGGGAGGGGTGTGGGAGGGAGGGTGAGGAGGGTTGAAGAAGGGGATTGTGGGGTATTATGTTTAGTACACATGGTGTGGGGTATCACGGGGAAAACAGTGTAGCACAGAGAAGGCAAACAGTGAATCTTTGTCATCTTACTACACTGATGGACAGTGACTGTATTGGGGTATGAGTGGGGACTTGATAATATGGGTAAATGTAGTAACCACATTGTTTTTTCATGTGAAACCTTCATAAGAGTGTATATCAATAATACCTTAATAAATAAATAAATAAATAAATAAATAAATAAATAAATAAATAAAGTGACCATGTCATCTAGCTGTGAGCACATGAGGGCAGGTAACTGTTTATCAGCTCTTCATGAAATCCCAGAGCCTTGCACACTCCTTGACTCTCATAGGTATACATAAATACATGAATTAATTTATCTTGAAAGGATGGAAAATGAAAAATCAATATAAATAAAATGGGCTTTCCTAAAACCATCAGGAGAAATTCCAAGGTATAACTTATCCTCACACTGAATCTTACCAAGTTACGTCCTAAGTATCTTTCAAAACCTTCCACTTTAATCTCAACCACCATTAGCTCTTTCCTAGATAATAATGAGAATCTTGTAAAGCATCTCCTTCCATTGCCTTGTGCACTTCTGCAATTATTTGTTCATATGTCAACCACGGTCATCTTTTTAAATGCATATCTGATTTACACACGCACACCACTACCACCAGCAGCAGCTAATTTAAACCATTTCAATGATTCTCTTTGGTCTTAGAATCAAGACCAAAATTTTTAATGGGGCTGCCAAGAACTACATGGCCCGGCTCCCATTCACTTCCACATGGCCATCTTGTAGCATGCTTTGGCCCCCAGACCCATCTCAGCTTCTCTGATACGCCATCCTCCTTCTGCCACAGGCCTTGGTCACTTGCTGTGCCCTCTATCTTTCTTTTGCTCTATCTTCTCCCCTCTACCTTCTCCCCTCCCCCTTTCTTTTGCTTTCCTTCCTTTTTGTAATTATAAATCTTTCAGATTTCAGGTCATGTATGTCTTTTCTAGGAAGCCTTCATCAGCATCCCTGTCTAGATCACATCCTCTATTGCCCAGTCTTCAGTCACCATGGACCTCTCCCTTACACAGCTTAGGAAAGTCATTATTTTATGTTGATTTATGGGATTCTTTGATTCAAATCTACCTTTTTACTATCCTGAATGCTCTAGGAAAGCAGGGATCTGTCTTTGAGTTTTGCTCACAAGTGTGTCCCATCAGCTAGCAAAGTGTTTGGCATTACAGTAGATTCTCAATAAATATTTGTTAAATCCATAAATAAATTAGGGGACCCATGCATGATTCAAGGAAGGGTACCCTGCCTATCTGCTGGTTCCATGTTTCCAGACCTAGATTTGTTGTGATTGTTTTTAAGCCTTAGAAGATTCCCTCTTACTTGTCAAACCGATACACATTTAAATGATTTCCCCAAGTTAGTAATGATGTGCAGAAAGTGAGATCTAGACATCTGTTGGCACCAGAAGCCCAGATCATTCCCAAACAAAGGGGTCAGATTAAGGAATTTCCAATAACCACATCCACAACATTTTTAGGTCCTTAGGAAGTTTCTTGGGTATTTAGGCTAAAGCAACAGGTTCCAGAATGGCTGCCATGGAATCTGACTTCATAAAGTTCAGAAAAAAAAGTGTGGAATTACAAGTCAGATAGCAGGATACTAACAATGGAAACAACTGGTGTTTTCGTCACGTTAAAACTTGAAAATTCATTACTGAGACCCACACAAGCAGAATGGTTCCAAAGTTTTCTTTTTCTCTTTTTTAATAAAAGGTTCTTTCTTAGTTTCCTGAACACAACCACACAATATCCGTCAGCACATTTGGATCCGTTAGCAAGTGGCTCTGCAGATATTTTTAACTTGGAAAAATCTACCAAAATATTTATCTTTAATAAGTATTTAATAAATAATAAAAGGTAACACATATAGAATTTGGTAGTTCACTCTGTACAACAACTTTCTAAGTTGGTATTACTATTACCACATTTGTTTACATGAAAAATCTAAGGTTCAGTTGCCTCGCTGCTAAGTGGCTCATGTAGGGTTCAGATCTATTTCAGTCTCCCATGACCACCACCGTCACCTTGTCTCCTTAAACTAGAAAGGAAATGCTCTGGTCAGCTTTTGCAGTATGGTATATTAAATATTTTAGAACTAATCTAAAATGTATAAAAGTGATCAATTTCATACCACCCAGATTTTTCCATTAAGACATTTTTCACAAATTTTTCCAAAAAGAAAATCTTTCAGCAGGGTTTAGAATTTTATTCCACACTGAGACAAAGGATGAAATTTCTTCAGAGTTCTAAGCACGTTCTTTGCTATTTCACTCACACAGAGGTCTGCTCTTCATTTTTTTTTTCCATTTCATTCAAAAAGCAATTCCACTACCAACCTGAGGTTAGCTACATTAATCTAATGTCAACTCCATTATTGTTAATTATTTTATGGTGGCTGTATTTTAACAGAAGGGGTACAAAGATCCCTCATGTCATTTGATAGCCCACCAAGAATTATATTGAAATAACTACATTGATTTCCAGATCTCAGCAAGCAACTAGGACATAATTAAACTTTTATCTCTGCAAATTTTGCTGTTTTTTTTTTTCCTAACCTAGTTACCTATTGTTCAGTAGACTAATCTTATTTTGCTTCTCAGGTGGGCCTAAAATTCCATTCAATGCTTAAGAAATAAATTAAAATGAAAGATATGTACTATCTGGACATTTCTAAAATAAGAATTTCCATTGGCATATTTTCTCTGAGTTCAATTTTTTTTTCTTGTTTCTTATTCGACTTTAATAAAGCTATACTCAATTGAAGTTAAATAAAAGCATTCCTCTGAGCACTTGGAGTTAAATTAAAATAGCTATAAATCTGAAGAAGCAGCCATTTAAAGATCCTACTTGACCTACCTTAGAAGAATAACCTGTAGCTATAGAAAAAGCAGGCGCTTCTGGGACCCACTCTGTAAAGCCAGCTCCACACTCCCAGGGTTTTCCTTCCTGCAGCTGCTGATCTGTCACCTCTCTCTGCTCCCTCCTCACCCTGCACAACAGGTCTTAAACTTGAAGAGAAGGAAACTAACTTCTCTAGACTTCTGGAAATTTTTTCTTCTGTTTAAAAAAAAAATTAGCAAGTGAAGGAGTAACATGGTGAAATAGGAAGAAGACAAATACCAGGATGAAAATGAACTTGAACTCATATTCTCCTTAATTATCTATGTTGCCCTGGGCAAGCCTCTTGCTACTCTCTGCCTCCGTTTTTTTTCTCATCTGAAAATCGAAGGACCTAGATTAGATCCAGGTCCAGGACCGAGGCGATGAGAGTGGGGGCTCACTGTCTCCCCACCCTTGTCCAGCCAGCCCAGCAGGGCATTCCCCACCTTCTGCCTCAGGGAAGGTGACAAAGCACAGGAGGAGCATGAAGCGAGAGACAGTCTTGACTTGGAGAGCAAAGCTTCTGATCCCTCAGGAGCAGATCAAAGTTCCTCCTCTTGTTCCTAAGGAGAGCTGGGGGAAGGGGGTAAAATGCCAGGATAGGGAAATGACTCAGAGCCAGATGACTTCACAGAGGTCCTCCAAGCCCCAGAGGGTGTGAGAAAGAAGTAAAGGCTTTAGAATGCCCCCGAGGCTGGCAAAGGAATAATCAAATGATCTCCATGTTCTTATAAGTATAAGGGGTCTCAAAATTGGAAAAGCTGAGCTACTTGCAGAGATAAAGAAAGTTCCACCTGTTTCCCAAGGAAGTCAGTGGCCTGTCCTCTTTCTTTCCCAGGGGCTCTTCCTAAAATCCTATCTCCACAGTACAGTATGAAATAGGAGTCCCTGATTATCCATTTATGTGTAGAAGGCTAACCTGGATGAGGGCAAGAATTTACAAGTCCTAACCAAGGATGCTGAGGTCCTAGCGTGCCTCATCTCACATCCAGGCTAGCACCACTTTGCTGTTCTCCAAAAGAGGCAACTTTCATCAATCTGAAGCTGTCACCTTTCTTCTGAAACTACAGTTACTTAGATAATTTGATCTGCTCTCTCTATTGCTCCAGCATCACTTGCGCCTTGTGATTTATAAGGGCTTCAATATTCTTTCATATTTAAAAACCCTTATGCAAATTCTGCCAGCAGCACTGCAAACTAAAGTTTTTGCATTAATGCTCCGTATTATTCACATACAAAGATTCCATTTAAATCTCATTAAGCTTGTGACATAAATCCAAACAAACTAGAAAATGCCCCGTTAAGGTGGAAAAGTGACATATGTCTTCCAGTCTCCTGGCAGAAAATGCAGAATGAAAAATGTGATAAAGGTGCTCCCCATTTGGGACGATATACCAATGGACCCACATGTTACTTTTCCACCTTTAACCATTCACAGCCTTCCTTCTTTTATCTCAATAGCATTTAAATGAAGTATTTGTCAGCAACTATTTCTGGTAATGTGACATATGTGATTCAGTGCCTCTGGGTGCTGAGTTTCTGGAAACAGAACAGTATCCTGGGAAAATCATAAAAGGTCTGTCTGCTAACGGCATTTTTCTGATTTCCCTCTAGGCATTTCTTGGGGTTCGCGGTATAATTTATCTGTCATGTAGTATTAACAATATACCTTTCAGGGACTTAAAGATGAGTGGTCGCCTGAGCCATCTATCCCAACTTGCCAAACACTAAATGTCCTTCATGTCATCCTGTCTCATCTCAAATCCAGTTTTTCCTTTAAAACAATCACAATAATATCAGTGGGTTACAGAAGCTTTATAATAGTACCCTACACTCTTTAGGAGCACTGCGAATTGCCAATCCTTCTAAATTTTAATTCCATAATGTGTTTTGGTTAGAGATTTTGAAAGTTGGGTAGGATCAGCTTAGGCCTTTTGCAAGTGCAAATCTGAATTTATCTCCCCTCTGGATGTGAATAAGCCCAAGTTTACTCTGGTACTTTGAGTGACTCTATTGCAATATCATCATCATTTACGTATTTTCCTCAAAAAAAAATTTGGATTTTGGCATAGCTTTCAGCAGCTGCAGGACTCGATCAGAAGGCTTAATAAGAGTAGCTAAAAATGCTGTAAAAGCCCCGGCCTGTTGACAGTAAAATGAAGTCGTTAGCCAATGTTCCCAGCTCTCCATCCTCTCTTGTCCAGCCTTCAGAAACTCTTCCGGAAACAATGACATGTGTGCTCCCAAGGCCCTGATACTGGCTCTCTTCTCTGCGTTTGTCAAGAGCAGTAGGCATACATGGTTCCCCATCTTTACCTATGTTAGAGGAAGTCAAGAGCAGTAGGCATACATGGTTCCCCATCTTTACCCATGTTAGAGGAAGTCAAGAGCAATAGGCATACAAGGTTCCCCATCTTTACCCATGTTAGAGAAAGAGGATGAAAGAGACACCACAAGAGAAAGGGAGTGACAAGATAAGGATATACGAGCAAAGAAGCAAGTCTAACACGCCTGCTGCCTGGAATGCATTTCTTTCTGTCCCCTACACAGCCCCCACTCATCCTTCACTTCTCAACTGCAGGATGGCTTCCTGGGGGCAACTAGTCCCCACACCTTACCCCACATGAGGCAGAGCTCTCTTCCGATATGTCGTCGCAGCATTGTGCACACTTCCATTCCGAGCACTTCTCAGTGTGTCACTGTGATGACAGACCAGTGAGGCAGAAAGCATCATGACTTCTGCAGCCACACTGCCTGGGCTGGGCTCTCAGCTCCGCCACTTCCTGAGGGACCTGGGGCAAAGTACCCACTCTTCTCTGCCTCCATTTCCTCATCAGTAAAATAACAAGTTATACATGTAAGGTACATTTTTTAAATACCTGGCAAATAGAAGGGGCTCAGTGAGTGTAATGTATTATCATTATTTATTTTATTTATACAGTTGTCTCCCTCCCCCATTAGACTGAAAGCCAGTAATGTTAGGGTCTCTGTTTTGCTCAGTGCTTGGCTGAACAGATATTAATGGATAAACAGATACCAGGGATCTGAAAGCATCCTTGTAATTGTTAAAATGCGTAATTTCAGATACGTCTGTATGATGCTTCCCTTAATTAAAAAAAAATGTTTTGAGTTTGAACTGACATATAAAATATAAAAACTTATATATTTACATATTTAAATTACACTATTTGACAAGTTTTGACATGTGTGAATATCCATGAAACCCTAACCACACCAAGGTAGTAAGCCCTTTAGAATCCCTCCCTCCAGTCCTTCTCCGTACCCAAAACCACTGATTTGCTTCATATCACTGTGGATTACTTTGCGTTTTCTAGAGTTTTATATAAGTGGACTTATCCACTGTGTATTCATTTTTGTTTGCATCTTTCACTCAGCATTTTATATTGAGATTCATTTAATTACTTTGAGATTCATATTGTTACGTATATTAATATTTTGGGTTTTCTTATTCCTAAGTAGCATCACACTGTATGGATATACCATAATTTACCCATTTACCTGTTACAGACATTTGCATTGTTTCTAGGATTGGACTATCATAAAATAGCTGCTAAGGACACTGGACACATACTCTCTTTTCTTTTGGGTAGATATCTATTAGTGGAATGGCTGACGGCATAATAGGTGTAAGTTTAACTTTCTAACAGACTGCTCTCCAGAGTGGTTGAGGCATTTTACATTCCCACCAGCAAGATCTCAGAGTGCCAGTTCCTCCACATTCTTGCTAGTACTTGATATGGTCAGTCTATTTGATTTTTCATCCTAATAGGTGTGAAGTGGTATCTCACTGTGGTTTTTATTTACATTTCCTTAATAACTAACATCGAACATCTTTTCAGGAGCTTACTTGCTATCTATATAGCCTCGTTGGTAAATTGTTCAAATCTTTGGCCAGTTTTTTACTGGGTAGTTTGTTTCCTTACTGTTGAGTATTGAGAGTTCTTTATATTGTTCAAAGATAAACTGAGGCATATTAAAAATGTCGAATGTGTTTGAGCAAAAATCAATTCAAATCAGGCAGCATCAAACCAGAAGTGGTTAGGAGTGTTCCCTCAACAGGAGCTAAAAGAAAGACTTTTATAAGAGAAAACACAGAAGCAAAGCAATGAAATTATCTGATTGGCTATAGCTTAAACAGTTGCCTTATTTGGAAAAGCCTAGTTGGCTGATTGTCTTCGGTTTTGATTTCTTAACCTCGAGGTATTTATAGGCTTAGGTTTCGGTTGGCTTCCACAGGCTGCTAAGGTTATTAGAACCACCTCAGTCTAATGGCATCCTTGTTTAATTAATTTAACACTTCTCCCCCTTTTGGTCATGCTTTCATACATGAGAAACTGGCCAAAAGTTTGGTAGTAGCACCACTCTCATTCACCATCAGAGTTTCTTATCTTGTCATGAAACGTGTAGGTCATGATGTCAGGTCCATGGCAGAATTGTCCTGGCTGATCATCTTGTTCATTTTGTTTCTATTTCTCCAATCACAGTGAGGCCATCCAGGGTACTGCTGATGGCTGCAAACATGTATTTAAGGCTCAGGAGAGAATACAGCCCATCAGGGAAACTACAATGATGGCTATCAGAAGATAAACTGAAAGACTGAATTATGTTCCTTAGTGAGGGCTCCTAGAACCAAACCACTTGGTTATCAAATAAATCAAGAATGTAACTGAAGAAGCACAACCTGATTTAGCCAAGTGACATGTTTGTTAATTTCTTATATTTGCTTTGACAGTAACAGAGATATTGATCCAGGTATGGCAGTGTGTGTTTGCCATGGCACAGACTCCTTCTTTTTTAGCCAATAAGTAATCTAAAGCAATTCAATGGTCTAAAACCACCTTAGCAAGAAAATCTAGGGACTTCTGTTACTCAAATGTGGTCTTGTTATGTATATTCAGCAATAATAGCCAGAATTAAGGAGTATTGTCTTCCTATGCATTAACAAAGAAAAAAAGCAAGTTATTAAAAGGCAAAAGGAATAAAGTTTTCACACTGGAGATGAAGATCTTGACCCATGATCTTGGGAGAGCTGTCCAACTCAGGATGTCATATGCCTCTAGAGAGGGATGTCCATAGTCAATTTTAACTGGAGATCTCCAGCTGGTATACAGTGTCAAGAGCCTGGAACAGCCCCTTTTAATTGGGAGATGTGGACCCAAAGTTCAAGACCCTGAAATCTGACTGCAGTCAGTGTAGTGAGGAGGACCTGGTATGGTCCCTTCCAACAAGGTTCAAGGGCAGTCTTTATTCTTAGTGACTCCAAATTAAAGGATGTGAGAAAATAGAACACATTAGTTTGGGGACTTGTAGCCAGGTATTTGAGGAAACTAGAAGAATTCAGGAGCCACGCCAGTGTACAGGTATATCACAAAGCCTCAGAGACAATGAACAGGACTAGAATCTAATATTCACAAGATCGTGTTACAGTTTCCTTTTGAAACACAACTTATCTCTCTCTACAGTCATCCACATTTCTAGCAAAGGTAACCACAGTAAAACTAATTTGCAAAATAAGTCCAGTCTCATTAAACTTGGCCTGATTATTCACATAACTGCAGCAAGAATAGTGATTGATCATACAGGCTCTGTTTAAGTCACTTTTGCTGGAATGTTTCATAAGGAATCTCAGGTTGGACTTTTAAAAGCCTCCCGAGGCTAAGAAGCCACACCAAGGGTGCACCATCAGACTTTGCCTGCAATATCCATAGATTTGAGTAAACTCCTCTTTCTCAAGATATTCTCTCAATTCCCAAAATAACCTGATGTCTCTAGGGCTGCTAGGAAGTGACCTTTCTTCCTTACTCAGTAAGACCTGGACCCTTGTAAGCAAGACACTAGGTGGATTTTCCAAGGGCTTTTTTGGGTGCATAAAGTCAACCTGAGTTCCTTAAAACTATCTGGTCATATCTGATTTTATGCACATCATTCTCAAAGATGACATTCCAGTCAAAGCCTTGTAATATAACAAATGCTTACAAGGAAAAGAGATTCTTATTAAACATATGTAAATAACTATATTGTCCTGAAAATAAAAATGTTCAATAGTTTCTGAATTCTGGAGGGATCAAGGAGGAAGGAAAAATAAATGTTTCTATTCTGTTTATAAAAGTATCTTTTGCCAAACTGCTGCAAATCATAGAAAGGTTAAGAGAAAAGAGAAAACATTTTCCTTCAGCCTGGAAAACTAAAACATTAAAGAATCAGCAGACCATTAGCATTCTAGAAATTCTTGCCCAGTTCAGTGGTATGATCTTAAAGTTATTAGAAACCTATATTCTAGAGTACTTATCAGAGTTCTTTCAATGAATCTCTAAAGACAGAGCACTTTTGCAAAAGCATCAAATTAAAACAATAACTGTAAATCACAAAAACACATTAAAAATAACCATGGTTAAACATCCAACAAGAGTTCATTTGATATGGAGATTTCATTACTTCTGGGACACATAACACTTTAAGGTAATAATTGAATGATGAAGATATGAACAAAGTCCTATGAACTGCAAACAATTTCTAGAGTACCTATATTAGTAACATATATCCATACACATAGAACCTAAGAAAGTTTATCATCACTTCTAATTTTGACAATACTTCCCACATGATTCAACATATCGCATAGGCCTAATTCACTTAACATCCCAATTTTATAAAGTGACAGACAAAACCTTTGAGATTTTTCAGGCATTATTTAGGAATTCTTAAAGTTAGTTTGTGGTCAAAAAGACTCCATTTAGAATTTGATTTTGAGAAGTCAAAATGGCAAAAGTTTGAACATTTGGTTAAGTAGGATCGCAGATCATCATGAAATAATCCTACTCATCTATTTAATCGCAGTAACAATAGGATATTTGAAAGGTGAATACAGAATACAAAGTTATGAGAAAAACTAAGCTCTCTTTTATAAACAAGACTCAGTTCTCCCAGGAAATCAAAGATCTGATAAAGACAACATGAAGCCTGGGAAACTGTTTTGGTAAGATACAGAATCTTTGCTTTTCCAGTAGACCACCCAATAGATAAAGAAAAACCTTTTACAATCTCTTATAAAGAGCAGACCAAAAGTCCAAGAAAACAGTGCCCTTTTAACAGAGAGAAAGCTAAATTCTAATTCTGCACCAGTATACTGTTAATATTAACATTCATTCTTTAAACACTTAATCCATTCCAATATTAGCCAACTTGACCACACATAAAATTCTTTTCCCAAGATTCCTTTTCCACAAATCTTCTATAACATTTTTATATCCATTGTCTTATATATTTATTCTTTCTCATTCTGGAACAGTCATTCTACTTTCATAATTTATAAAATTAATCATTTCACTTAAAAACAATAAAAAAATGTCCTTTATACGTTTCCTTCTCCAAAAAGTCGATTCTACATTCCTTACTTACTTTTCATACACAATTGTTTCTTTCACCCTTATTGTTTCTAGAACTTTTAATTACATATCAATTAGAATTCTTAGCTCTTAGAAGCCTTAATTTCCAGTGAAAACTAAGAACTAAGCAATTGTGGACTATTACCAAATATATAAATACATTTTATAATTTCTAGAAGTACACTCTTCCTTACAGTAAATTTTTCAGTGGACCACAAGACATTTTTATGAATATACCCTAATATCTTAATTTCCTCTATTAAGAAGCCAAAAATGGATAAGCCTATGTTCAGTAATTAATGTTTCAGTATTTTATCTTATTTACAAATGATGCAGATATTCAATGAATTCCTTCATTTAACTAAGTATAAACTAAGATTTGAAGTTACCAAAAAGACTTTGAAAACAATGTTCAAGTAGACATACCACAAATGGAAATATCATAAACAAAATTATTGCTGAAAAGTTCATTTATAAACTCTTACCTTACTTGCATCTACTTATTTGTTCTTAATAATTATGTTTAGCTTACTCCTGAAATTTTACACATTGAACAGCTAACAATCATCTTGTTATTTTTCTTGATGACAAATTTTGTGACAGAGACAACATGAGCTTATTTGGCTTTTAGTACACTCAGGTACAATAAAAATTGCATGTCTGCATTATATTTAGTCTTGGTAACTGTGAAGACATGCCTAGTTTAATTATGGCAACAAACAAACTAGCTTGTATTTACCAAAGATAATCCCAGTCACATGAACTTAAAAAACATTTGAGTTAGTTTCTATATTTCTGAGAGAATATTTAATTTATATAAATGCTATTTTTCTTTAAGCCAATTAAATTAAGCTCTTTTACAAATTCTGGCAATGCCATCCAGAGGTAGAAAAATCACACATCTATAACATACATATATATAAACATGCCTAAGCATACAGACAGATGCAGAGATCTTGCAGCTTTCAGTTAAAATTTTTAGCCATGAGAAAGTACTATAATGCAAAACTCACTAGTTTATAAAAGAACAATTGAACCCAAATTGTGTTTCTGGTAGATGGAATAATCTAAGTTTTCTTGCTCAGAAGAAGACTTTAAATATTTCACTCGTCTAATTTCCAAATAACTTTTTTTTGTTCTTCTTATAATAATTATGTCACTGAAGTTTGCATTTCAAAGAGATGGCTCTTGGTTCCTAGAGAAGTCATAGTAGAATATTTACATCTCAAAGGCACACAAAAAGAAGTAAGGTTCTCCAATAAAGACTTTTGCTTCATGAATTCAAATCTTTCACAATATGTGCAAGCTTTTTGAGATGAACTGCAGTGTGAAGATTGGTAAAAAGGATAGGTGGGCTTTGAATTGTTTCTAGGGCCAAATTTCTGCTCTTACAAAGACTCAGTTTTTAAGACAAGTACAGTTGTTTTTAATTCCTCAAAGGATTGGGTCGCAACCTGAATGACATCAGGGGATTCACCCAACCATACAACTACATTATCCTCAATTTTCTTCTTTATACCATGGAAAGGATTTCCAACGAAGATGGAAATCCAAAGATTCCTATGTTCTAGATTTGGAGTTGTGTGTCTTTGGACTGTTTTAGTAAATCCTTCCACAATGGCTTCAGATGTTTTCAAGCCCTCTGGTATATAGTTCCATTTTATCTTAGGGGAGAAGCCTTAAAATTCTTCCTATCAAGGCTCTGAATATCAGCTTCCAATCTGACCAACTTTTGACCAAAGCATTCATTTTAAACAGTCCTTTCAAATATCTTGTTATCAGGTTTTAGCTGGGACTAACAGTTAAATATTCCTGGCAGTACTGAATCCCTTCTTTTTTTTTCCCCCTTTTTCTTTTAAGCCAAAGGTATACCTATGTAACTCAAAATCAAAACCAATAAGCCTTATGGCTTAACCATGGACTCAAGGGGAATCCCCAAAGAAGATGCAAAAGATGCATCCCAAGATCCAGAACCACTCCCAAAGTCAACCAAAAAAAAGAAAGATTTATCTAACACCCATAAGAGCTGGAAACAGTCCAAAACCACTAGCCACAAATGGAACACATACATGACAGGTGGAAACTATGCCAAGTTCTCAGGACACAAAACAGTACAAACAAGAAAGCAGTAGCTGTTCCTGGAAGGGAAAGGGTCAATAACTAACAGATATCCCGAAATCAAATCCACAAGAGTCTGAATTTGCAAAGAGACAACATGAAATTTTATCTTCCCCTCTCCACCAAGCACAACAGACAGAGATCCAGGACAGCTGACTTTGTAAGAATTCTCACCCTGCGCTAGCATCTACCAGTTTTCCCAGGGACCATTCTACAAGCCCCAGAGCAAGTGAGGTGTCTCGGTGGGTCCCATCCTCGTTACCAGAAAATGTAGAGGAGGAAAAATTATATTCTGTCTACCATTTACAGTGTGCTCTTGGGTGAGACTTTTTTCTCTAGGGCACCTAGTAAACAGATAAGCTTATCTAGGTTAAAAGTTCCCACTGTGGCCATTGTAATTCAAAATTACCTTTTATGAGGTTAACCTACTTGTTCAAACAAACCCAAGTCTCGGCCAATAATATTTATACATACAGTAAGCCGGAGTCCCAAAGGGAGGGACCCCACACTCTCTGGACTCAATGGAACCCATATTCTCTTTCTCACTGTCTGTCTCTTTTCCTTAAAGAAAATTTTAGTCACCTGAGGCCTCACCTAAAATGTCAGATCCAGTTCGACGCCAGATCCAGAAAAAGGAATGCTTCTACAAAGACTGAACGCTCATAAGACAAAACTGTGGAGCTTGGATAATCCCAGAGAGACTTACCCATATCTCCAGAGCCAGCGAGAAAGCATTAACCACAATGGTGCATGCTCCTAAGGGATCTCCTAAGAGTTCGGAGGGTCCATCAGGGGTCTCCACTTCTGACACCAGAACTGTTAAAAGATAAATGGAGGTATATTAAAAAAGTTTTCTGAAGTTTATTTGAGCAATTCAAATCAGGAAGTGCAGCTCAAAAGTGGTTAGGAACATTCCACTGACAGAAGCTAGAAGACATTTATAGAGTAAGGACAGAAGCAAGGCAAGGAAATTATTTGTTTGGCTGTACCTTAAGCATTTGCCTTATTTGGAAAGAGTTCATCCAATGTTTCTCATCGGTTGTGTTTATGTTCTGGTTTCTTAATCTAGATGCATTTACAGGCCTAGGTTTTGGGTTGTTTGCAAAGGCTGTTAAGCCATTAAAACCACTTCAGTCTAATGGCCTTCTTGTTAAATTAATTTAACAATGCATTTTGCTTACAGCTTCTTTATCAGACTCCTGCTTTGCAAATATTTTCTTTCAGTCTGTGACTTGTCTTTTCATACTCTTATGACAGAGTCAAAGTTTTCTACTTTGATAAAATTTACTTTCTTAATGAATCATGTTTGTAGTGATATATCTAAGTAACTTTGACTAACCCCAAGATCACAAAGATTTCCTCTTATGCTTTCTTATAGAAGCTTTATAATGTTAGATTTTACATTTAGGTCTGTGTTTCATCTTGAAGAATTTCTATTGGTAGGTCTTCAAGTCACTAATCTTAGTTTCTCATTGTCTCTGCCATGTCAAACTACTGTAGGGTAAAATCACAATAAAATGCGAGGGTAAAATTACAATAGTGTCAAAATGCAAGGAATCAAAAATTTTACCCATGCATCTGTGTTGAAGATGCTAAGATATTTAAGGACACAGAATCTTGGGAATAGGAACTAACACAGAAGAAAAATAACAGAAAGTCCTAGACTTAGCCTGTTTAAAAGACCTAGCCAGCAAACAGATCAGAGAAAGAGGAGAGAGGGACAGGGGAGGTTTCTAGGAGGGAGGGGAGACAAAGGGGAAGGAAGAGTACTAATAGATTATTGGATGTGCTCAATTATTTGAAAAAAAACAGGGCTTTGACTTTGACAAGTTTTTTAGTCCAAAGAAAAAGATTAAAAAAGAATATAAGAATAAGCAAGTAAAAAATAGTGCACAATAATTAACTCCAGGAAAAACAAGAAATTGTACAAGAAAGGATGTCTAATAATACTCTGCTATATGTTTGACAATGAAAAATATTTATTTACCTATAATAATATAAAAACTATCAGATAATTAACCAAAAATATACTATAACTCAACTGGGAGAATGGGTCAATTGAGAAAGGAGTGTAGGCCCGCTAAATCCTCAGATAGCACTAGAGAACATTAAGAGATATTAAGATTAAAGAATCAAATTTGTAAGCATATGTCTTAGAAATATGGAGGTAAACCTGATTAACAGCTAGAAGAGTTTGAAGTGATGGCTTCTGCAGTGGGTGGTGGCAGGGAGGGGTTGTCCAGGAGAAGGATTAAGCCAAGAGACTCAGAGTGGAGCAAAAAACCAAATAAGTGTTTAATTTTTCAAACTGTATACATGTATTAATTTGATTGTTTTCAAAATTTGATTTTTTAAGAGTTCGATCAAATCTTTTCTTTTCAACTTCTTATCGATGAGTCTCATGAAAACAGCCTTTGGCTAAAGAAACTCACTGGGGGCAATTCGGCCACCCAGGGAGAGGGCATTGAGCATTCTCTGCCTTTTCCTTTTTCTCCTGGGAACATCTCACATTACATTTCCTTTCCTCTCTTAGCCCCCTTTGACTTCTATCTTTGCAATCTTCCCCATCCTAAAAGAGTCCCTAAGAGGTCACTCTGCTCTAAAATTGGAATAAATCTCTGCTTTCCAAGGGAAGTCACGCCCCTGAAAGGCTTAAGCGCAAGAGTGGAGGGAGTGGAAGTTCTGGATTATACTCAAAACGCAGCCATGGTTCATGCCACCCGGTGTCATCCAGCAAAGTGCAGCTCTGCCTCAGAAAAGCATGGATCCAGCAGGGCTGCAGGGTGATGGTGACATCCCAGTGATCTTCCCTGGCTACTCTGTTCCCGGGCAGGGCAGGGGTGGTGTCAGGGACACAACCCAGCTCCAACAACACAGCAGCTGCTTTGACTAAGAATAGAATCCCGTGTTTGATTTGAATTAGCCATTTGAAACAAGAGCAAAACAGCTCTGAAAGTAATACCATCTGTTTTCCTTTAAGGCTGGGTCATAAAAAACAAGATGAAAATGTATTTCCTGTTCCGGATGTGTGACCTGAGCTGCCTTCTGCCATGCCGTCACTGACCACTTTTGCTGTAAAGGCATGTGACATGAACTGGGTGGCTGTTGGCTGTAAGGTGTTTAGAATTGGTTGTTGCTTTGGTTTGGTTTTTATTCTCTACGTGTATGAACAGCTCCTTTATTTCAACTATTACATGTTAAACAAGGAAATACAAATCAATTATTTTCTGTATATTTTTTAAGAGCAATTCACACACCAAACAGCCGAGTGATTGAACAGTGCAAAACCGTTGCTGAAAATTCCTGTGTGGTAGAATGGTATCTTTCAGGTCAAGGTCAAAGTGAATAAAGAAAGAAGAAAGAAGAAAGGGAGTTCATCCAGCATCTGTTACTCACCAGGCATAGGCCTCCTAATCCCAATAATATAAGGATGGAGAGAAGAGAGGAAGAGAGGGAGAGAGAGGATTCCACAAAAGCAATAATTATTCCTTCCATGGAGATCACCAGACAGTCCTTGAGTCCTTAGCTAGGATTTCCAGCAATTGGAAATTATGTTTATTACCCTTTCTCTTTTTAATTGTCGTTCATACTGAAACGACTCTGATTTTGTTTCTTTAGTAACTCCAAGGGGGAAAGGCCATGAATGCTGGTAGGCCATCCTCTTTGTGTGCTCAGCTGATCAGCTGCCGAGATAGTCTGGGAGGCATTTTAAATGGTTTCTGCAAGTTTTAGAGGGGCCAGCCATGAAGGAAGCTGTGCCTAACAGTGAATGCCTCCACATGTTAAAATAGCTTTTTCTTTAATGATTTTGAAGCAAAAGATAGACTCAGAACAATAGAAATATTATAAGGCATACCCATGAATGAACCAAGGTGTTGCCTTGGAGGCCGGGCACAAATGCTAGGTACCTGTGATGAAATGGACACTTGACAACGATGGAATCCAAGCAACTAAGTCACCACACTGCCATCAGCTTAGAGATCATAGCAGAAAGACAAGGTAGGGAATAACCTGGTCATCTCACCTTGGACCAACACAAAAACCTTTTGATGGGCTTTTCTTCTGCAGGCTCAGCCCATCCAGACCATTCTATCAGATTATCTTCCTTAATAGAACTTCTAAAAACAAAACAAACCCTCCACTCATTCCCCATATATGTGGAATATATCTTTGTTACCAGTTTGTCCCCAGTCTGTCCTTCCAACCTGGTCTCCCGCAGCTCACCACCTCACATGTCTACACCAGCCATGCCCCTGGTCACAGCTGCATCCATTGCCTGCCCATCCAGCCTTCCAGGCACAATCTCACTTCACATTTCCAAGTTTGCTCCACCATCCAGCCTATGGAAGCCCAAGGAAAGAGCTAAAAGATGAATATGCTTGGGAAGCACTGCATTTCAAGTCTTACTTTTGGAAAATTATTATGTAATTGTTATAATTTAAACCAAGCTCTGCCTGAATGCAAAGTCCATGCGGTTCATCGCTATTTTGTGCGCCGCCTATACACATATAAGGTCATCATTTATAACACTGTGATCCTGCCAGTGCCCTTCCACTCCCCGGCCCGCCAAGCCCACTTCATATGGTCCCCACCTACCCAGTGAGCTTGACTCATGCCCACTCCTCCTGGGCACCTGCCCAGACACCTGCCTCTCCTCTCTGAGCCATGCGTAGCGCTCATGGACCGAGGCACACCATCCACTTCTTTACGGGTTTCACATCTCTCCCACTGCATGTTGCAACAAAAAGACTAAAAATATTTATTTTATGCTTCTCTTCCACATCACACAATTCCCTAACATGAATTGATGAGCTCATTAGTTAATAAACTGTATTAAGTTTCACCTTCCCTTGGTGTTTAAGATGCATGTCATCAATGACAGAATTTAGAAGAAACATTCTTCCTGACCACCCTTGATAAGATTAATATAATAATTGCAAATTATTATACTGATGGTTAATCTTCACCATGTAACAGTAATTTCTCTATGTTGGATTTTTCTGCACATTTTCTTAAGGAGTGTTATAGTAAAAGCTAGGTGCCCTTCATATCACCTTTGTCCAGTTTAGCTTCATTTCAGCATATAAACTAGGTCATATATCATTGGTAAATGAAAAAGAACAAAGTTATATGCAATGATTATTTTTTAAGTAAAAGAAAAATGAGGGTTAAGGAAGGGACTTCGACATTAATTTACCAAAATCCAGCTACATTTGTGACCTGCGCAGACCCCAATAAGGCATTAATTACAAAAGGATTAACACTTCTCTCCACTGTAACAATGGAGCCCTCTGTCAATGGAAAGTGATAACAATATTTGCATGCATCCTTTAGCTTGGAATTCAAAGATTACGAGAAAGGTCTTAGCACTCTTCCTAAATGAAGTCAGGCAACCCCAATGAAGGGAAAGAGCTTTTCTCATAGTCTAAATGGACTTGAACAATTTTGAAAAAATCCCAGCAACACCTTGCACAGAGCTCTGCCCAAAGCTGACAGGGGCACTGTGAATGTGTAGATTGGCAGTACTTATCCTGCCGGCATGTAACTGGGTACTGCATCAACAACTGGTTCCAAGGATATTGTACAAGAAACTATTTCCTTGTTCCTCGGCATTACCTGCTCAGCCTTCCCATTTCCCTCTGCCCCCTTGGAAAACCGTCAAATTTCAGAGTGGATGCAATGACTCAGTGAGAGATTTATAAATAAACACTATTTTTTCCCTGAATGATTCAACATGTTGCAGCCGTGTTGGAATAGAGAAAACCATTAGCAAGGTAAATTTCAGTTATAAACATCTAGAGTTATTTTTTCTTCACCAAATTCTGACACCAACTCTACTGCATATCCCTTGCAATAGGATTTTTGTACTTTTTATGGAATGATAAGACTTTTAAAATGTAATAAATATAAGAATACTCACACCAGGGGAAGAAAAAAGGGATTTATGAATAGTATACACACACTCCATGGAATTTTTCTCTCTCTTTCAAGTTTGTCTTCCTTCCCAGGTCAAGTCAGTATTGCTGCCAAAGTCTTTAAGGGTATAAGGAAACCTTTTGCGTGCTTATAACCTTGAAAGATGAAGGGAAGACTGTCTAAGAACTTTCCTTAGATGTTCACTTTTCCTCCATGAAAAGGATATTTGATTAACACAGGATTGACAGAAGTGCCAAATTCCACTACATTTCTACCACTACTTAAACTAGACACTTTTTCCTCACACCTCCCAAGGAAATGTGACTTTGGAACTCATAGGCAACAGCAAGGGACATGGCTGCATCATTACACAGGCTTGGAGTGGCAGACAGAATGATAAGCTGGTCCCCATGATCTTCATTTCTTTGTGTTACATCCATGGTCATGTTACAGTAAATGGAGAAAGAGATTGTGTAGATGTAATGAAGGCTACTAATTGGTTGATCTTGAATTAATCAAGAGAGATCATGTGGGAGAAGCTCAGTTAATCATATAAGACCTTTAAAAACAAAGCAGTTACTCCAGCTGGTGACTGAAGATGAAATAAGAGAGATTAGGAGACAGAGAGGAACTCGGTGTGAGGGAGGTTCTCCATGGCTGAAATGGAAAGACCCACGGGGCAAGGACCTGAGTGTGTCCTCAGGGCGCCTAGAGTGGGGCCTGGCCAGCAGCCCGCAAGAAAACAAGGACTTCACTCCTGCAGCCACAAGGGCTTGAATTCTGCGCACAGTCTGAACAAGCTTGGAAGCACCCTTTCCAGAACCTCCAGCTCCGCCCAGAGGACCTCTTGATTTTGATTTTACAAGACTCTAAGCAGAGAACCCAGCCACATCTATACAGACCATTGCCTTACAGAACTATGAGATAACACATGGGCATTGTTTTAAGTTCTTAAATTTGTGGTCATTTTTTACAAATCAACAGAAAATGAATACACTTGGTATTAAGTGAAAACTGGTCTCCAAACTTTTCCCACTGTTCTCCTGCTCCAAGTCTCCTTTCCAACCAATATAGTCATTGGTTCCTAAACATGCCTTTTGTCTTTTCTCCCCCTCAGCCTTTATACACATTAATTTGCAAAGCCCATTTTCTATTTAGCCAAGGCCTTTGAGACCAACTCTTAGCTCATCATCAGAAGGAAGAGAGCCTGACACAGTTTTCCCTCCAATATCAAGTCATCTTTACCTGGACAACTCAATTAGCATTCAATCATGTCCCACTCTGTGGCACTTTTTCCTATGTGGTCTATATTATTTTATTACTACTAATCACCTTACTAATTAGAGAGTAAGGCTCTTGAAAATGAGCATTTCTAAATTTTATGCCTCACTCTACCTAATATACATCTTTTGCACATCATAGGCACACAATAAATATTTGTTCGTTTGTTTTGTTCTAAAGTATCGCTCTTCAATCTTAATGAGATTAAATGACACCAAAAGTCCAAAGAAAACCTCATTAGCCAAGCAATGGGAATCTTAGCAGTGACCTGCCCCACATTCCACTTGGCCTTTCACTACCGTGAACCCTAAACACACTTAAACTGTCAAAATTAAAAATGTAACTGCAAAAACAAGATAATCACAGAAAGTAATTTTTGCCAATTGATTTGTGTGACTTTCAATGACATTGTAAGTTCACATCTATTCCCTGAGCTGCCAATTTGCATAGGAAGAGATGCTTTCTCTGTGGACCACATTTACGATGAATACACTATTCACTTGAATGTTCAGGAGAAGAAAAGACTAGCAGAAAATATAAAGAGTGTTGAACTGAATGTTGTTAACAATTAAGAATGATCAACATAACAGGCATAAAGAAGCAAAAGCCAGAAGTTACCCATGGTATGCAAACCATGTAGATTTGATTTAATCCCTTGGAATACAAATAGGGCTTAAAATCTCAGCTAAGACATCTACTAAACTAAATGAACCTATTTTAAAGTTTCAGGGAAAAGCAACAAGAACATAATTTGGAAAAATAATGAAAGCCCACTTCATCACACTCCAATGACCCTCCTGTGATGTTACTATCCAGCACATACCAACATGGTGTCCCATAACCATCTAAAAATTAAACTCAAACTTTAAAAAAATCACTACTTTTTTGTGTTTCTCAAAGGAAAAAGTAAAATAAAAATCAATTTTATTTCTATTTTATGTGCTTTGTATTATATATATACAAGCATAGAACCTGGGGGCTGGCTGAGACTCTGACAGGCCATTTTGTTTATTCTTCTACATTAGACAGGCCCACACCTACTCCTTCCTTGATAGGAAAATGTCTATCATTTTTAAAGACTTGCAGGGAAAGAAATTTCTTAGTGTCTCTCTAATGCACTGAAATAGTTCATAACTTTTCTTATTACCTAGCCTAAATCCTTCACATTATGCTTAAGATACATTTCTTCTTGTCCAACTGTTCACTAAAGGTAAGGGGGAAATGTATCACCCTCTTTCACTTAAGAAATACTCATATACTGATAATAATTATGGAATCAGTTCTGCGATCTCATAATGAAATATTCTAAGATTATTGTGGTTCTCTGCTAAATGCTCTGCGACTTCTCCTGCCTTCCTTTATTTAAAAACTTCAAAAATGGTTGCTAACCTCTGTTAAGGATTTAATTACCTGATACTGAAGTCTTTGGTACTTGTTGTATGTTAAACCTTGGGCATCTGTCTAGGGCTGTATTTCAGGACTATAGGACAAAATAAATCATGCTAGGCTTTCCTCACTCCTACAAATAATTTTAGGAAGATTATTTGGTTGGTGTGAGTATTGAAGGCAGCTATGAAATACGAAAATAAGTCACAGAAATGTTGTCTATATAGAAAAAAACGCTGAAAGGAGATACATCACAATGTTAATAGCAGTTTTCCTTAGATGACAGTAGATTTATGTGTGTTTGTATGTGTTTTCTTTACACTTTTCTATATTTTCCAAACTTCTTGCTACACATTGATTTTTAATGAGAAAGAAGTAAATAGTATTTGTAATTGTGTGTGTGCATGTGTGTATGTCACAAGGGGTAAGGAGGAGCTGTCTAATGGGATTAGGTGAGAGTGAGGTGGTAGGTGACCAACCATCCCAGCATTCACACTGAAAGTACCACAGTGCAGAAAACCTCTCAGCCTCAAGCAAACCGGATGGAAACCAGAGGAACCAAGTGAAAACAGGGTGAGGGCACACCGTAAATGCTGCCCATGGCCAGCAGAGAGTGGGAGTAATACAGAGCCATTATTTTCCCACTAGCTGGAAGCTACTTGCCTCTTCTGAGGGGCTGCTCGGGATCCCTAAATTTGGGGGAGAGACCCAAGTGATGCCCCAAATACATGGAAAGGTAGGAGCACCTCTGTATTCTAACCATGCTCTCCTTTGCATCTATAGGGGCACTTGGCTGATTCAGGTCAAGGTGATAAAGCCATTTTAGAATGCATCAGAACAGAAGGCTCTAGGCTTATTTACTTTGCTTTTTTTTTTTCCTTTCTGCTGAAGTCTCAGGAACTCAGAAGTGCCAGGACCACACCTTCAAGAGCCAACTTACAGACAAGAAAGTGGCTTCCGGTCAGGGTTGTCTCTCGTACCTTGCAAGTTTCCACCCACGGAGGGAGCTCCGGGCAAAACCATGCAGCAGGAACCAAAGGCTGGTTTTGAACGAGTCTCTACTCCGGCCAGTACCGCCCTTCCCTCGTTCGGGAGCCCAGTGACCATCCAGGGCCATTGTTGTGGTGAAGTGCTCTGGCCTCCAAAAGCGCTGTGTGGTGATGGTAGGTCCCTAAGAGACAGTAGAGCTGCACCCAAGAAAAAGCATTTTCAAGTGAGGCACATGTAGCTCAGAGAAAACCCACAGGAAAATCTTACCTCCAAGCCTCCATTTACTCCCTGTAACACTAATAATAACCTTACTATCTATCTCATAGGCAATTTACATAAAATGCCTAGAACAGGGCCCAGCATAGAGTAAGCATATGCATATGCACACACATTCCAGCAAGAACAGAACCTTAATTCCAGTCTTCTTTAAAATAAAATCAGTCTTAATTATTCATTAAACATTTACTGAACACTCAGTGGGCACTAGACTGAGCTAAATAATCAGGATTCTTGATGAGTCAGACATGGCCTCGGTCCTCATGGGATTTATAGTCCAGTAAAGGGAGCAGATTTAAGCAGATAGTTTCAGCACAACCCTGGTCTGTTCTCCAGTAACAAAGCACCTGGGCAGTGAGTGCTGGGAGCAGTAACATTAGGGAAGCTTAACACAGAGGACAGCAAGTTAGAACTAAATCCTCAAATATAGTTTTTAATTTTGAAAGTATAAGTCTCACATTAAAAAAACTCAAATACAAGCACAAAGAGAATAATTAAAACCATCTGTGACCCCAATGCCAAGAAATGAACAACTGTTAGTATCTTTGTAGCCTGCCACCATATATAGAGAGATACACATATAAAATACGTATGTGTCCTTGGTGAGGATGATATGATATATACTATTTTTTAATATGGCTTTTTTCACTTAAAAATATAGTATGAACAGTCTGTCATATCAAGAAATATAAAAATTAAGCACAATTTTCTAAGTGGCTGTATAATATTCTACCATAAATGTATATGTAATTTTCTTTCTAACCAACACCTCTAATGGTTTCCAACTGGGTTATGCTGGACATTCAGTGGTAACTAGAAGATCGATTTAAGAGGAGTGGCTTGATGTGGCTGTGAGGCAACAATTCAGGCAGCATGGAAGATGGGTCCCAGCAGAACGAATCTCAAGGGCACCAATATTCCAATTGGAGTTGGAGAGCCCGAGTGAAGGCTGCGGTAGGCAGACGGGGAGGCCCAGGCTGGGGATGCCTGAGCTTGAATTTATAGGACTTGGGGACTGAGGACTAGGGCAGGGGATTAGGGCAGCCTTGATGGGGGCTTTGTCTCCTGGATGCTTGCTAACCAAGAGAGAGAACCCAGGAGCTATGTGTTTGTGGGGATATGGATATTAGGGATTCCTTTCAAGACACGTTGAGGTCAAAGGGCATGTGAAATACTGACCTGGGGACCTGTCAGTCACCAAATCAATAGCTCTACATTCATGGTAGAGAAGCAGCTTTGGAAATCTCCAGCATAATGTACATGGCAAAGTCTTGGGCGTGGAGAATCTCATCAAGGGAAGGTGTGGAAGTGTGCAGAAGGACAGGTGTGTGAGGAAGACTTGGAGGGAAGAAGGGCCAGCCACTGAGGCTGGGATGTGAACACAAAGAACAGTGTCACCAGAAAGGAGCACAGAAAAGGCTTCTCTCTGCGCCAGGCTCATGTTGCTGGAGGACTTGGAAAACCCCGAGAGACTTGTTAGCTCTTCTGTGGACACTCCTTCCCATGAGGCAATAAACGTTAGGGCCATACTGAAGGCGCACTGGTGGTTCATGCTTAGCTATTAGGATTAAGCATTAAAATATCCTAGAAGAGACTTTCTCGAACATACGTAAAAAATGGGAGAAAGGACTTGAATAGTCACATAAGTTTGAGAACACAGAGGTAAGCATTTAAATGGAACTCTTCACCACAGGACTCTGCCGAGGCTTTGATGTGCTCATTTAAATTGTGGTTCTGCAAAAGAGAAATATGGTGGACAGCCTCTTCCAGGCTTCTGTAACCACAGAATTCTTTCCACATGAAACATGTACTAACAACTCCAAGATCCCTCAAGTTCCAAAAAGACAGTGTGGGAAATGTTGACCTACAGAAATGCCAGGCAGGTGCCATACATAACCCCAACGTGATTATTTACAATAACAAAACAAAGCAGCTCATTTACTTTGCAATAAAATAGGTCTAATGCCGAAAGGAGAAAAGCAATAAAGGCAAGGAGCCTCTTACTGCCATATTTCATTAGTTCTGAGAGTCACATTTCTTTTTACGTTTTTACATCTCTAAACTCCAAAGTCAGGATGTGTCTCAGAATTGGTGTCTGACAATCGCCATCCGCCCTGTGGCGATCACGACAGAGTTCTCATTGCCCAAGCATGTTCACACATCAGCGGCTTGGGAAAATGTCCCAGCAAATTGCACTCTTGTAAAGACCTCACAATCAAACATTTGTGGTGGTAAATGTTCAGCAGCGTTCTTGACTAAAAGCAGACTCAAGCCACTTAATAGCAAAGCCAGGTAAAAAGCTCTGTACCAATGGCTTTTAGTTATTTTACAGATTTTAGGAAATCATGAGTGACCAGCATCTCCAAAGGCACTTTGATATACACAAACATGGGCATCGATCACACAAACTGAAAGTGATGCCGAACTGGACTCTGGATATGAAAAAATGTCTTTTTTCTGTAGGCAAATGAGTGATAAAGGATGAAAAACTACATCTAAATGCAAGGAGCTCTTTAAATTAGTATGAAATAAATTCTGAGTGATAAGGAAGCATTATATCATAGTTTAATGGGCAGTGGTTTTTCCTTCTTAGTGGTATATAAAAAAATGGGGCATTTAAAATCAATTGTGACTTAGAATTAATGAAATGGATAACTGGCTTTTAATAAATTATTTTAGCCAATTCTTTCCCTCTAAAAGATTTTGCATGTTAATCTTATATGGCTAAAATTCCCAAGGAAATTCAATTAACTACCTTTAGAATGAAATTCTGAGAACTACCCTTGTTTACCTTACTCTTTGGGGTTTTAAAATTGTCAGTCTCCTCTTATTAGAAATCTCAAGCATGCCAGCTCCTAAAGTGACATCTCTTTAACAGCTGTCCTGGAGAACTAAGCTTTGTTCTAGACCATTCTCTGGAGACAACCTAGCCTCCTCTTAGAAGTGTTTGGTTTCCTCTCAATTCTCTTTTTATAGTTACAGCCTGTGGTAAGGCCATTTGGCCTCAGCTGATCTCAGTTAAACCCTCTGTGCGAAGCAGGGTAGGAACGACCCAGCACTCTCTCCCTTCCCCTCCCCTAAGTCATTCAGCAGGTCCCTCCAGCATTAACATTCCACACTTGATGTGAACTTCTCAAAAAGACCATATACACTGTTGACACTGCATTTTATACAAAACAGGCATATTATACTTAAAATTAACCACTCTGTCTTACTGAGTAGATAAATTTTCTTACAACTCTGATAGCATACTGTACCACCAAATACTGAAACATATCGCAAACAATATTTTTCCAAAGGTCACATAACATTTACCAGCATTTCTCTGAATTGACTACTATGTTTCAAAATTATATTTGTTCTCATCTTGAAATTAACTAACCAGAAGTGCTAAGCTTTAACAAGATAATCATTCCTAAGTTGAGATGGGCAGTTACAAGGAAGCTAACTATTAATATGATCTACACTCACCAGCCTACAAGGCCATGAGGTCAAGTTCATGTCCATCGCGTTCAGCTGTGGTGTCCCCGGCACCAGGCACAGTGCAATTACATAGTAAGTACTCAACACCTATTTACTAAATGAAGAAATGAATGACTCAATAGCACTGAAAAGAAGGAAATGAGGGCAAAATGAATTTGTAACTGTGATGTATATGTGGACAGACAAGTACAGATGACTTAGTGAGAATAATCTTTCTTCAGAAGTTGCTTCTCTCTAGGACATAGTCCAGAAATATAGTAACAAAACATGCATTGTCATTGGTCTTAGATAAATAAATGATTAATACTGAAGTTCGTGGGATTATTTGTAATATACATGCACATACATCTACTTAATCACTAATTATAAACTAGACAGCTTCAAGTGTAATGAAAGGGAGATATTCACCTGTTCACTTGAATTGTTTTTGAAGACTTCTTTGCCCCTTGGGAGAAATTTCGATGAAAACACTGAATGGAGAGATGGACCTGTATACACCAGAATTAACACTTCCTATAAAAAAGAGTATAGCAGCTCCCCAAATCCTAGTGGAGAATTTTCTTTAGCACCAGAAAAGTTGCTCTTGGGGAGGAATAAGCTGAAGTCCTTGAGGGTCTTCTCTGACAAGGAGAGATGTATTTTCGAGTGTGGCCCTGGGAAAGCACTCAAGGAGCCTCTAACCAGCCCCTGGCAGTTGGCAAGACTGGGAGGCCACTCAGCTGCCTGCCCCATCAATGAGCAGATGGAAGGAGTCAAAGCAAAGCTGTACAGATCCTGTGGGATGACAAACATAACAGGAAAGGGCTGGGGCTGCCAAGGCACCCAGCAAGAAAGGAGGACGTGGCAGGGGTGTGAGTCCCAGGACCATTCCCTGGTTTGGAATTCTAAGGCAAAAAGCCACTGGTATTTTTATTCAGGGGCTTGTTTATTCCCAGTTTTGTATGTCTTGGAAAAGGAAGAATGATACAAAAATTACTTAACATTGGAGATGACATTCAAATCCTTACTACCCTCCTGACGTGTCTGATGAAATCCCAGAATTCTAATAAAAGTTATCTCTTTCACCAGAGTTCATGAAATTCATCTACCCATCTGGAAATTCTGTCAAAACAAGCTCTTTCTTGTATGTCAGTTATGGGCCTTTCCATGCCCCCCAAAATACATAGATGTGCAGAAAAACAAAGGATATAAATGGAGGGCTGGTGAGCAGAGGAGAATGCTATTCTGATATTTTTCAAATGTGAAGAAATATTTGAGTCAGGAAATGCTGTATTTATCGCACAGAAATGTGCACCTTAGGTTTATTCTCTTCTGATCCTCCACATGACACCCAAAATTAGCTACTTATGAGAATCACCCTACAGAGGTTTTGTCAGGTTGGGTAATTTAATTGATCAGATGTAACTAAATACTATAGAATCAAGTGAAAATTGTCATCTGATTCTATTACACAAATCATCTCCGTAGATCAGGGAGTTATATATTGAGTGTATGCATAATCAGGATCTTCAAACCAGCAGCACAATTTTTAAAGTTATGAGGCTATTTGGTGGGGTGAGTAGAGGTAAAAATAAAGATTTATTTCATCCAACAACTCTAATAATTATTTGTCCTAAGGGGAACAATGCAACTGCTATGGTTCATACTTCATAGGAGATTATTTCATAGGAGTTTGGAATGTCTATCCTCACCAAGACCTTCCAATTCTTTTCTGGGAGGAAAGTTGGATAAGGGGAGATGCATGCAAGGGGATGATTACATTATTCTCCATACATGTGTCATATTCCACTCTTCCTTCCTCTCTTTTGGATATGTGGCCCAGGCAGGTTTTACCCATGCTGTACTGAGGGCTGGAGGGAAAAGGTTTAACTAATGGCCTCAGACCAGGGCTACCATCCTTTGTAAACTCATCTCTGGGTCTTCCCTCACAGGCCTGCTCAAAGGTGAAGAGACATAGGGTATGGGCATCTGAGGGGGGATGAGGGCTGGGACAGAGCACATGCTGAATGGAAACTAGGCATACTTATCTGCTCGACCCACATCTCAATTGTAAAAGATGAGGTAACCTTCCAAACTCCTCCCTGAGGGAAATAAGATGCACACTGACCAATCTGAGATTGAGAAACAGAAAGACTTTGCAATTCTCTAAGCGTTTTTTAGACATACCATCAAATACCTGCCCCCACAGAGCTTCAGATAAAGGTGTAATAGATGAATGGGTAATTATGAGGTCAATATTATTTCATCAAATTGAAAACAGGAAAATCAAGAAACAAATCAGAGAAGAAGTTGAGAATACCCAGAGCTTGACTAAATCTCAGTGTGGAGAGATCTTTTTTCTCTGCTTCCAAAGAATCATAACTATACCAAGTAATATAAACAATGTACTCTAATGATTAAAGCTCTTCAAGTAAGCAAACAAATTATATCATCAAAATAAACCCCATCTGAGTATTCCCACCATGAGAAGATTCCTAATTATTAATGAAATGAGTCACCAATAGCCATTCTGTGGGCAAAAAATAAAAACAAAAGCTAAATAGAAGTCCAAATTGGCAGTGATAGATAGATGATTGACAGATAATGATAGATAGATAGATAGATGATAGATAGATAGATGATAGATAGATAGATAGATAGATAGATAGATAGATAGATAGATATCATTATCATATGTTATATATAATAATGCCTTTAAAGGTAGGCCATGCCCAGAACAGCATGGGAAGACACCTGACATATGAATGTCATCCACCTATCTATTGTCTACATTATTATATAGTTATTTACTTCAATATAGATTTAAGACATTGCAGTTTGTTTCATATTTATATTACTATTAAATATTTCCATGACTAAAAGATATTTATATTAAAATATTTTTAAAATTCATATTTCATTTTCAAACTGAACAAAACTAGCAAATGGATGGAACACTCCAAAGAAGATAAACTATAGCTCCCACTTCTAAAAAATCAGGAGGGGAACTCTACAAGATGAAACAATTTTTGAAGCAACTTCATTCAAAGAAGAAAACAACTATCGCAGAATGTGTTATGATGTTTCTCTTCTATTTATTAAGGAAAAAGTCCTGTAAAATGGGATTTATACTACTGAAGTATGAATGAAAAAAGGGGATAGGATCAAGGGGAAGATCAGAATCTACAACCTACCATCATGATCCAACAGGACTTCTAATATTAGATGACTGTGCAATCCTAAAAATGATATAAATATACTTTTCTCATTTTTAATGGGGCTATTTTTGAATGCCACATATTAGAGCAGAAAAAAAGTAAAATGAATGATGTTTTATATTTCTATATAGTGTTGGATTTTAATGAAATATAAATGATTAAATTTATCTAATTTGGTTTTTGTTCTGTTTTGATGAATTATATTTGATCACTTCTTGCAACAGTTTAACTGAGAAAACTTTTTTTGATGTGTTAATCCAAGCTCACACTGGAGCTATTGAACTTCTATTGAAGTTCCTACAGGGGGTTGCAAGTTTTAAACTGCATCATATTCAAAATACAGTGAGTTCATCTTTGCTTTAAATACATAACCAGAGCTGTGTGTGACTCTAGGAAGTGATTAAAAAATCCACAGAACATCTGGTGTCTGGTCCAGCATATAAGAAGCTTGGAAGTTGTCACTCCTAATAGCAAGTCAGAGAAGTGAGATCACAGGGCAAACTGCTGCTGCCTCAAAGACTGGAAAGAGAGACAAGAAGATACAGAGAATCACAACTTAACTAGAGAAGAAACCCATGAACAGAAACCTCCACAGGAATGAGTCCCAGGGTAGAGAAACTTTAACTACCATTGAGAAATTGCTGGAGGCTCAATGTGGACAACACTGAGAGGTAAAAACCCCAAGACTGAGTTCCCCACACTTTTGTGAGTTTTACCTCCAGGAGATGGACAGTGAATATCAGAGAAAAAATTGTTGTATTTCTGGCAGGGGGAGGAGAAAAGGAATGATTTGGAAACAAGCCAGAGCCTTCTGTTCTTCCTAACAACACCTGTCCTCCAAAGAAACTATTTAAAAAGCCTAAAACATTGGGGTTTTATCAGAGCCTAACTGACCTAGGAGAAAGGAAAAACCAACTCTAGCCCACTCTAGCCATCATGTCCCACCCAAGAGGGTGGAAAGGCTGAGAAGAACTTGTGAAGTTCACAGGCCAGAGACACAGGCTCACTAAAGTACTGAGACCAATGGAATCATAGGACTATGGAATGCTTCCCTTCCCCCATACCTTACCACCACATCTCTCATCTATTTACTACATTTCCTGTCACCCAGTACATCATGCATGGCTATCAAAAATTTATAAGAGATACTAAAAGGCAAAAAACACATTTTGAAGAGACAGAGCAAGCCTCAGAATGAAACTCAGATACGGCAAGGATGTTGGAATTATCAAACCTGGGATTCAAAATGACTGTGATTGATTAATATGCTGAGAGCTCTAGTGGAGGAAGTAGACAGCATGTAAGAACAGATAAGCAATGTAAGCAGAGAGATGGAAATTCTAAGAATAAGTCAAAAAGAAATGCTAAAGATCAAAGTACTGCAATGGAAATGAAGAATGCCTTTAATGGCCTCACAGACATGGGTCTGAAATGGACCTGGACATGGCTAAGAAATGAATCTTTGAGCTGTGGCTCTCTCAAAAGAAACATCCACAATGGAAAAGTAAAAAGAAAAAATACTAAAAAACAAAAACAAAAAAACAAAAAACACAATAGCAACAACAAAAAAAATACAGAACAAAATATCCAAGAAATATGAGACAACTACAGAAGTGTAACATATAGGTAATGGAAATGCCAGAAGAAGAGAAAGAGACAAAGGAAAAGAAGAAATATTTGAAGCAATAATGATTGATAATTTCTCTAAAATTAATGTTACATACCAAACTACAGAAAGCTGAGAGAAACCAAATATGATAAATGCCAAAAATTCTACACCTATGGCACATCATATTCAAATTGCAGAAAATCAAAGATTTTTAAAATCTTGAAAAAATTCCAAGGGGGTGAGGTGAAAACTTTACCTATAGATGAACAAAGATAAAAATGATACCTAACTTTTCCTCAGAAGCCATGCAAGCAAGAAGAGTGTGGAGTGAAATATTTAAAGCGTTCAAAGAAAAAAACTACCTATTTAGAGTTCTCTACCCAGAGAAATTATACTTCAAAAGTGAGAGAAGTACTTTCTCAAACAAAAATTGAGGGAGTATTTTTCTAGTAGACCTGCCTTCCAAGAAATTTAGAAGAAATTCTTCAGAGAGAAGAAAAATGATAAATATCAGAAACTTGTATCTACATGAAGAAAGGAAAATCATCAGAGAAGTAACAAGTGAAGGTAAAAGAAGAACTTTTATTTTCTTATTCTTAATTGGTCTAACAACCATTTGTTCAAAATAATAATAGCAATAATGTATTTCATTATATATATATCCTTATGTATAAATAAAATGAAAAACAGCAATGATACAAGGGATGGGAAGGAGGAATTAGGATTATTTTGTTATTATAAGGTACTTACAGTACCTGTGAAGCAGTATAATGTTATTTGAAAGTGGACTTGGGTTAGTTATAAATGTATATTGCAAACTCTAGGGAAACCACTAAAAAAAGTAAAAAAAAGATGTTGTTTTAGTCCATGGGGGCTTCCAACGCAAATACCACAGACTGGGTGACTTACAAACAGCAGAAACTTATTGCTCATGGCTGTGTGAGCTGGATGTGCCAGCATGATTGAAGATTAGGGTGCCTGAATGGTTGTGTGAGGGCCCTCTTTCAGGTCACAGATTTCCCATTATATCCTTACATGGCAAGCAGGGATAGGAAACACTGCGGGGATCTCATTTTTGAGAGTACTACACCCATTCATGAGGGCTCCACCCTCATAACCTAATCACCTCGCAAGGGCCCCACCTACTAATACATCACTTTCATGGGTTAGGATTTCAACATATGAATCTGGGGGGGGGGGTCCCAAACATTTAGACCATAGCAGAAGTATAACTAATATCCTAAGAAAGGAGAGAAAGGGGAATCATATAAAATACTCAATTAAAAATGCTCAAAAAAAGTGGAAGACAAAAATAGGAACAAGGAATAAGGGCAACAAATAGAAAACAGTAACAAATAAGGTAGAAATCAGTAAGAGAAAGATAACTGGAAAATCTGAAATACATGGAGATTAAACAACACACTTCTAAATAACATGGATGAAAGAAATCTCAAGAGAAATTTTTAAATGTTTTCAACAAAATTAAAATAAAAACAACTTATCAAAATTTGTATGATGCAGTGAAAGCAATGCTTAGAGGGAAATTTACACCACTGAATGCATTAATTAGAAAAGATGAAGTATCTAAAATCAGCAACCTAGGTTTCCACCTTAGGAAACCAGAAAAAGGAAAGCAAATTAAACCCAAAGTAAGCAAAAGAAAATAATTAGAGCAGAAATCTACAAAACTGAAAACAGGAAATCAATAAAAGAAATCAACAAAAGCAAAATGTGGTTCTTTGAAAGATTATTAAAATTGATAAGCCTCTAACCAGGTTAACTAAGAAAAAGAGAAGACACAAATTAATAAATCAGAAATGACAAAAAGATATTGCTACAGATCCTATGTACACTAAAAGTAAAATAAAGGAACACGATGAATAACTTTATACCCACAAGTTGGAAAACCTAAATGAAATGCACCAAATACTTGAAAGACACAATTTGCCAAAACTCACACAAGAACAGCTTATCTGAATGGCCTATATCTATTAAAGAAATTGAATCAAAAATTAATAATCTTCCAAAATAGAAACAACAGGCCAAGATGGGTTCACCAGTGAATTCTACCAAACATTGAAGGAAGAAATTACACAGTTCTCTTCCATACCTTTCAGAGGATAAAAGCAGAGGAAATATTTCCTAACTCATACTACGAGTCAGCATTACCCTAATACCAAGACCAAAGATATTGCTAGAAAAGAAAACACAGACCCTATCTCTCATGAATATTGGCACAAAATTTCTCAAAAAATATCATAAAATCTAATCTAATGATGTATAAAAAGAACCATAACCAAAGCCCAAGTAAGATTTATCCCAGGTATGCTAGTCTGATTCAACAATTGAAAATCAATCAATACAACTTATTACATCAACAGGCTAAAAAAGAAAAAAATCACATGATCATAGCAAAAGATGCAGAAAGAGCACTTGACAAAATCCAGCATCAACTTATAATAAAAACTCTCAGGAAACTAGAAGTAGATATGCGCTTCCTCAACTTGATAAAGAATACTTACAAAAAACCCACAGCTAACATCATACTTAACAGTGAGAAACCCAAAGATTTCCCACCAAGATCAGGAATAAAACAAGGATGTTTCCTCTCACTACTCCTTTTAAATATTGCACTGCAAGCCCTACTTAATGCAATAAGACAAGACAAGAAAATAAAAGGTATACAGACTGAAAGAAAGCAGTAAAACTTTTTGTTCACAGATAACATGATTGTCTATGTAGGAAATCCAAAAGAATCAAAAAAAAACTGCTGGAACTAATAGCAAATAAAGCAAGTTTTCAAGATGAAAATTTAAAATTAGAAAGTCAGTTGTTTTCCTATATACCAAGAATGCACAAATATAAAAACAATTTGAAATAAAAAGCACAATATCTTTAACATCAACACGAAAAAAATGAAATACTTGGGATAAATCTAACAAAACATGTACAATATTGAGGGAAACTCAACATAAGGAAAACAACAAAATTCTGATGAACAAAATCAAAGAAAAACTAAATGAAGAGATATCCAATGTCCATGAATAGGAGGACAAAATATGGCAAAGATGACAGTTCTTCCTAACTTGATCTATAGATTGAATGCAATTCCAATCAAAATTCCAGCAGATTATTTTGTGCATAACAACAAACTGATTCTAACATTCATATGAAGATGCAAAATATCCAGAATAGCCAACACAGTATTGGGCAAGAAGAATAAAGTTGGAGGACTGACGCTACCTGACCTCAAAACTTACTACATTAAAGCTACAGTAATCAAGATGTGTGGTATTGGGGAAAGAATAGCCAAATAGATCAATGGAACAGAATAGAGAGCCCAGAAATAGATCCATATAAATATAGTCAACTGATTTTTGACAAAAGAGCAAAGGTACTACAATGGAACAAAGATAATCTTTTCAACAAATGGTGCTCGAACAGCGGGGCATCTTCATGCAAAAAAAATGAATCTCAGCACAGACCTTACCCCTTCACAAAAATTAACTCAAGATGAACCTCTTAGAATATAATACAGGGGAAAATCTGGGTGTTTGGGGTACAGCAATGACTTTTTAAATACAACACCAAAGGTATGATCTATGAAAGAAATAATTGATAAGCAAGACTTCATAAAATAAAAACATCTGCTCTGCAAAAGACTTAAAAAAATGAAAAGACAAGACAGACTGGGAGAAAATACTGGCAAAATATGTATCTGATAAAGGATTGTTATCCAAAACACACAAAGAACTCTTAAAACTCAACAATAAGAAAATGAAAAACCTGATGAAAAAATTGGCAATAGACCTGAAAAGACACTTCACCAAAAAAGATAAACAGATGGCAAGTAAGGATAGGAAAAATGTTCAAAATATGTCACTGGATGAAATAAGCCAGGTGGAGAAAGAAAAGTACCAAATGATTTCCCTCATTTGTGGAGTATAACAACAAAGCAAAACTGAAGGACAGAATAGCAGCAGACTCACAGACTCCAAGGGACTAGCGGTTACCAAAGGGGAGGCGATGGGGAGGGTGGGTGTGGGAGGATGAAGGGGATTTAGGGGCATTATGATTAGCACACATAATGTAGGGGGTCACAGGCAAGGCAGTATAGCACGGAGAAGACAAGTAGTGACTGAGCATCTTACTTGGCTGACAGACAGTGACTACAATGGGGTGGGGCGGGGGGACTCGATACTGTAGGTGAATGTTGTAACCACAATGTTGCTCATGTGAAACTTTCATAAGACTGTGTATCAATGATACCTTAATGAGGAAAAATGTCACTGGAATAGTGCAAATTAAAACAGCAATGAGTTACCACTACACACACCCCTATTAAAATGACCAAAATCCTAACACCAAATGTCAGCAAGGATATGGAACAACAAGAACTCAGTCTGCTGATGGGAATTCAAAATGGTACAGCCGCTTTGGAAAGCACTTTGGCAGTTTCTTGCAAAACTGAATATCCTCTTATCATACAATCCAGCAGTTACTCTCCTTGGTATCTGAATTGAAAACTTATGTCCACACAAAAACCTGAATGGGAATGCTTATAGCAGCCTTATTCATAATTTCTAAAACTTGGAAGTAACCAACATGTCCTTCAGTTAAGTGAATGGATAAACTGTGCTTTGTCCAGACAATGGAATATTATTCAGCACCAAAAAGAAATGACTTACTAAGCCACAAAAAGATGTGGAAGAAACCTTTCTAAGTGAAAGAAGACAATCTGAAAAGGCTACCTATTTTGTGATGCCAATTATATGACATTCTGAAAAGGCAATACGGTGGAGACAGTAGAAAGATCAGTGATTGCCAGGGGTTGGCGAGGTGTGAGGCAGGGAATGGAGGATTTGGAGGGCAATAAAAATACTCAGTATCATGCTATAGTGATAGGTAGACATCATCATACACTTTTCAACACCTATAGAATGTGCAACACCAAGAATGAACTCTAGTGTAAATACGGACTTCAGGTGGTCATGATGTAACTCACCAATTGTAACAAATACACCACTTGATACAGATGTTGATAGTGGGGAAGGCTGTGTATATGTGGGGATGGGGAGAATGGGAAATCTCTGAACTTTCCACTCAATCTTGCTGTGAACCTAAAACTGTTCTAAAAATAAAGTATAGAAGTAAAAATAATTGTTTTAATAAATACATTTTTCTTTTTTAAAATAGTCCACAGTGAGCGCCTTGCCCCTCTCTTTCACTGTGATTTAATAAACATGTATAAAGCATGTGGTATTAAGTTCCTAGGGCTGCCTTAACAAATTACCACAAATCGGGTGGCTTAAACAATAGGTATTGTCCCACAGTTATCGAGGCTAGAAATCCAAAATCAAGGTGTCATTAAAGTTGGTATCTTCTGAGGGCTCTGAGAGTTTGTTTCATGCCTCTTGTCTAGCCTGTGGTTGTTTAATGGCCATCTTTAGCATTCCCAATCTCCACTTTCAGGTTCACATGGCATTTTCTCTATATCTGTGTCTCTGTCTCCAAATATCCTCTTTTTGTAAGGACATCAGTCATAGTGGTTTAGGAGTCAACACTACCTAGCTTCTATTTATCTGCAATGCCCCTGTTTCTAAATAAGGTCACATTCTAAGATACTCATTCTTAGGACTTCAGCTTAGGAATTCTGGGGAGATAGAATTCAGCCCATAATACGTGTCTTTATATGTAACACTGTGCCAGGCTCAGTCGGGGATCTAAAATATTATCAGGCTCCCTGCCCTTGAGAACATGACAAAATATATACACAACCATAGCCATCGCACAACTGATATCACAGGGAAGTAAAAGATGAAGGGCAAAATGGAAAGTACTGATACCTCTGGTATGGCTTTAAAGGAGGACACTCGAGACCACTTATGGGTGGGGACAGAACACTGATGGGAGGGAAGCTCGAGGCACACCTTCATAGATGCTGTAAGGAGTAAGCAGGTGCATGTCTGACATCAGCAAGTGGGAGCAGGGTGAGAAACCTCCCACTAGAGCCCTTGGCATGCACCTCCCTCCCAGACTGGATGTCAGCTACAGTGGGGGCTTACCTAGAGGAGCAGTCAGCAAAAGAGAAAGCTAGAAAATCAGAGATAAGGCCAAATGCAAATAACCCCAAGTGATAAATGTGGACTCTGGATGAAGTGGGGCCTCTGAAGTTTTGGAACTGGGAATTGAATACCAAAACCATTTGAGAAAGGTTTTCCTGGCAGGGGTGTGTGGACTTCCTTAGAGAGGGAATTCATTCATTTGACAAACATTTATTGGGCCCAATCTGCATGAAAAGAGACTATATAACAAGTATTTTTTCCAAAGTAAAAGATCACATACCATTAAAATACCCATTTATAGAGAGAGGTAAGGCTGAGACCTGCCTGAGCTATGAATAATCTCCAGGAAACTGGCTGGGCAGGCTGCTTCGATGTGTGTTTTTTTCTTGAATGTCCTGTGCTACAGTTTCTTTGATTCTTCGCTCTTCAGCATATTGCATGCTCTTACACTCAGAGGGCCACAAAGACAATGCTAATAAGTCCAAAATGTGTTCCAAAGAGGGAGCTGGGTGGAAGAAACAGCAGCTCTGTAAGACTCATAAGTGACCCCCACTTATCAGAGACACAGGCCCTTAGAGGGGAAAACCAAACATAATTCAGGAAAATTGTTTTGCTCAAATTTCCAATTACATCAATCAATCGTATTTTCCTCTATATTGTACTATATACTGTCTATCACATGGATTTACAGGCTTTAGGACTGATTGAGCCAACTACCATCCATGTTACATCAGCAGGTTGTTTAATACATATTATATATATGTATCTCCTGGTGTCAGCAAAAAAAAAAAAGTTACTTTTACATTCAAGATGAAATCACATTGTATTTTCAAAGCACATGTCATCTCAAAAAATTATGCTTAGGCAGGCTTTTTCATATAAATAATTCTCTACTGGGCAATCTATCAGAGGCTGTTTTTTTTTTCTTTTTCCCTCTTTTTTGAAAGTGGGTCTAGTGTGTTAAAAAAAAAAATAGCATAAACCTTAAAAGCTCATTTCTAATATAATACCAAGCAGACTTGATAAAAAAGAGCAGTTTTTGTCAAAAAATAATAATCTTTCTTTAATGATCATAGTTTATCATCTAGGTTGATTCAATAGACAGAAACATTTTAATCCTTATCTTTTATTAATAGATAGTACCTATGGCTGGATATGTTGATCTTTTGTTGGTAGATATATACAAATCTATTAGTTTATTCATCATTTTATGTCCTTTTGACTTTTTTACTTTTTTATCTCATGATACCAGAGAATTTTAAATTTTAGATTATTAGAGATCCTCTTCCATGGATCCAGAGCTCAACTAAATTAAACAAAACTCATTACCCTTCCTTTGTTTTGGTGTAATTATCAGAACAATGTAATCATCAAAGGATTACAGAAAAGTTGCAAAGTAGAGAATGTTCTGTTGAATTCTACCTTCTAATATAACTAATGTGATTTTTCAAATATTTCTTTCTGGTATTTGCCTATATGTGAATATTTTATCCTAATTAGTGTAATTATGAAATTTGGCAGACCACTTTTCTTTTAAGTTATGGACAATTTCTAGTGGCAATAGTCATTCTTCCGAATACTTGCCCCAAGTCACCTGTAGAGAATGGAAGCCCTTGCTTTTGAGCATGAAACATGGTGGCTTTAACAGCCCCAGCACCTCCCTGGGGAGCAATCTGCCTACCCCACCAAGAGAAGCACAGTGAGAACCTCACAATGGACCCTGGAAGAGCAGCTGGACCAGACTCCCCCAGTCCAGCCTGTAGGCCTGCAGCCAGATGTAGAGGCTGAGGCAAGAGTGCCCACGCCCACTTCTTCCCCTGGCCACACACAACCTGGAATGTGTTGGAATTTCAGTTCTGTGAAAAGGGGAGAAAGAAGTTTCAGAAGGAGGTCACCCCCTTCAGAAACACTGCAGCTGCACCCACCAGCCCAAGTGTCCTGTGCTTGGAGCACTTTGATCACTACAGGCCTGTTCTTTCCTGGGGCTCGGAGGGAAGAGTAGGGAGGATTATTAAGAACAAGACTGAGGGAGATTAATGATGGTGTCTCCAATCACAAAAATCAATAAACGGTAAGCTAGGATTTGAACTCCAGTCTTACTTGGCCCCAAGCCCTGCTCTTTCCAGCATTATACTACTCTGCTTTAATATGCACATCAGAACCATGGCTGGAAAAATATCCTGATGATATTTTTGTTTGCTGTTTCAAAGTTTGTATTTTGTTGTTCAGACTCTGTTATACAAAAGTGTACCAAAGATGTACAAAAGATGTGGGTCAAAACTTGAATATTATAGAATATAATTCAGCTGGTGAGGTTAGTCACCATACTAAATTCTTAGGTACGCCAACCAGCTGGCAAGTGGTAAAAAGGCCCTTTCCTCAACGGAGTTGAGGCATCTTCCAACTGCATTCCTTGGAACCCTAAACATTCATCAGAGGAACCTGAGGGTCATTTACCCCTTCTTGCAGCCAGAGCAACCCTAGGGTTTCCTGCTCCATTTGTTCACACTTCCTGCTAACGGTAAGTAAGAAAACCTTTGGCAGCTACTGTCTTGCCTGAGGGTTTCAGCCCCGAGCAAGTTCACTATGGATTCCGTGAGACAGGGAAATGATGATGTAACATTCTGGGGGTAAAAGGGTTTATACCTGGCTTCATTCTCATGGCAGTAAGTCAAGGACTAGAATCATGTCTGCACCCAGCGGTCTGCAGGCCCATAATTCACCTCCATCCCTGCCTTCCCCCAGAGCACTGGGCAGAGCTCTGTATATAATGACTCAGTCAATCATAGCTCACTGCCTATGGGGGGATGCATTAGCCTAGCACCAGGCCAGTTATATCATCAAGTAGTTTAGGGTCAGGTGCAAATCCTGGCCATGGGCACTTCCATTTTCCCCACAGCTACATAAATTTGAAAGCTACTGAACTAGTCCAATCTCTTCCTTTTGTAAAATAAAAAGAACATGAGATTTTAGAGATCTGAGTTAACTTCCCTCAAAACATACACAGCTGTTGGAGACAGAGTTCGACCGAAGGCTCTATGAGAGAGTTGCTGTGTTAAAGGTGGATGCTCTCAAGGCAGAGGTTATGACAGGGACCATTGGAAGTGTGAAATGCTAGTGACATTGCAATTCTGCATTGCACCTTGCCGTGCAGCTTCACTGGTTAAATGCTTCTCTCCCTTGTGTTAAGCTTGTTTTTCTGTGTGGAGACTCTGGAAGTTGAAAGATACAGCTTATTATTTTCCAGGAATGTCAAGGGCTTTTTTTTTTTTTGATGTGCTCAATTGTTTTTACTCTGATTCATCTCTGAATTCTAAATAATGCTCACTCCTTTGCAAACATGGCACTAGCCTTCATTCTCCATAAAATTTGGTGAAACTTACATGGGGAGAGTGCCTATTATTAAAAATAGCATTCCATGAACAATTAGGTAAGAAAATGTTATCTGGAATTTAACCAGCTCATAACATAAATATACAAAAAGGAAATATCTATCTATATATAGATAGATAGATATATAGATAGATATAGATATAGATATGTTTAATACATATTATATATATAAAAGGAAGTAAAAAATTCATATAAATTGAAGGAAGAGAAAAATTGTGTAAAGCACTTGACAAAATATCAAATTGAGAGCAATTGTGAGAGACTTCGTAATGCTTAGATGTGATTATTACTTATCATCATTACGAGTAATATGCACACTGTAATGGCAATTTCAACCAAGGTCAAACACATAATTTAGTAATCTAAACATGTCTATGGTTGCTTTCTGAGTTGGCACAACAGCAATATTTCTCACAACTTTGAAGCTGGCTCAGAGCCACAGTATCATAAGGATTAATGACTTCCTCTCTGGTGATCTAGAGCCCAAGTGTTCTGACGCTACCAGAGACTTGCTCACTGTTACTGCTTCCAGCAAATCTAATGACATCAAATTTCATATATTACTGTAGCCTTTTATTAAAACCCTTTCCACCTTTTACCTGACAGTCTTTCAGATACACAGACCATCTAACAAAACCATATTTCGTTACATAAATAAATCACATGGGTCAGACTCTGACCTCACCAAGCTACTAGTTCTCAGCCCTACTGCTAAATAACACCAGAACTACCATCTCGACTAGTAGTTCCATTAAACACCTGATTACCCTGCCCTAACAAAGCAGCCATTCAACTGAATAGATCAAATCCACTGTCGGATATGACATCACATGATTTCAGTTCTAGTGCTTACGAACTCAAAAGCTGAAAATAAAATTCTGTCCTTAATAAACCTAAAGGGGTAATGGGGGGTATTACCTATTACCTCTGTGTCCCTAGCTATGAAGTGAAAAGTTTAATTACACTCAAATTCCTAGAAATGATGCTAGAAATATGAATAAGTAGTACATGCCATGCCCTGTTGACCTGCTGAAATGTTTGTCACCTGGGCTGGCAGAAAGGGGACTGTCCTTTGCCCCATCTTCTCTCTCCCTTTGCCTACTGATGAGTGAAACCAGCCTGCCGCCCCCAGCAGCTCCGACTGGGCTCTGAGTGAGGTTGTGAGCACCAGGGTAGGTGCAGAGCAGAAGGAGCAGAGGGGGCCCCTCACAGATCTTGGTCCCTAACATGGACCCTGAACTTCTGGCAAATTATTCTGAGGACCTCAAGGTCTGGAGGAAATGAAGGGAGACAAGAAGCACAATTAAGAAGCATAGAGAAGATAACCAATAATATTGTGATACTTTGGTATGGTAGCAGGGGGTCACTTCACTTACCATTGTGAGCATTCAGTTAAAAAAATGTAATTATGAAATCACTCTGCTGTATACCTGAAACCAATTTAATATTGTATATCAACTATATTCCAAATTTTGAAAAAAGCAGGTAAAGGTCATTTTCAGAACCATCCCATTCTCCTCTGGTCCTTCTGGTACCTTCTCAACATCCCCAGATGCCCTCCACTGCCCACAACGCCAGAACAAAGACCTCATGGGACTTGGACAGCGCACCAGGCCCCCGGCCTTTCCCTCCTTCCCAGCCCCTCTCACTGCCTTTTGGTCCCATCAGAACTGCTCTGAATGGGAATAGCTTACAGGCATCACTTTACCCACTCCCTGCTTCGCATTATGTCATGTGCTTGGTTTAGCTTACCTCCTGGACGACAAGTCCCTTGAGGAGCAAAACCCTCAGTCCCTCAATGCCTCACACATAAAATACTTGCTGAATAAATGAAAGTGTGGGTGATCTCATCTCCTGCCCCCACGTGAAAAGGAAAACAACAACTGCTGGGCAGCCGCCATGTTATCAGGCAGTGCGCGTGCTCTGTTGAAAGCCCCTCAACACCCAGCCACCCACCGGCTTCCCACTGGTTCGCAGATGACAAAATCGACACTCCTTGAGGCTAGGGCCTCTGTGCTGCCAGCTCCCTCTGTCTGAAATGCTTTCATGACACATCATTCCTTGGCTGGATCCTTCTTGTATTTCAGTCTCCACACAAAGGCTGCCTTCTCAGAAAAGCCTGTCCTGACCCCCAGTTTAAAGCACCCTCTAGTACCTATCCCATCACCCAGATTAATTTATAACTATCTCAGACATGGCATTTACCTTCTCTGAAATACTTTGCTCATTTATCGGTCTCCCCCACCTAAACCCATCAGAACAGCCACCTTATCTGCCTTGTTCACTGCTTCCTCCCCAGTTGCCAAGAGCTGTGTCTAAACATGGCAGTTACTCAGTAAAGGTTTATTAAATGCATTGGTGAGTGACAGAGGAAGGAAGGGAACAAGCTGACTCCCCCAGTATGACCCAGTATGACAGAATTTAAAACCAATGGTGTTTTATTCCAAACCTGTATTCTTTCCTGCTAATCATAAGAATCATTTTAGGTATTTGCTTAAATACAGATTCCCGGGCACTTTCCCCAGAGATTCTAATTCAGTAGGGTCCAAACTCTGTATTTTAACAGTAGTCATTCTTGTATTCATGCAGACATGGAGAACACTGCACTGTATTATACTGTATTTTGTGGGGTACCAACTAACTCTTTCTGCTTAACAAACTACCTCCAAAACATAGAGTCTTAAAGTGCAATTCTTTATTTAACACACATTTCTGTGGGTCAGCAGCTTGGGTAGTTCTGTTGCTCTTGACTCGGCTCAACCATGTATCTAGGATCAACTGGAGCGACCAAATTGAGGAGGTGATAAAGAAGACTGAACTACGTGTTTTTCATCATCAGTCTGTTCACACGGCGGTGGCCACAGTGTTCCTACAGCACTCAGAGCAAGTCCCCAACACAGGCGATTTTCAGGTTTCTGCTTACATCATGCTTGCAATTGTCCAGTTTGCCAAACAAGCCGCATGACCAGCCCAGAGTCACCATGGGGAAAACTTCTCAAGGGCTTGATTCAGGGAGGCATGCAAACCTCAGGGCGATTCCTGCATGTCCCTCATGTGAACTGGATCTTGGTGGTAGAATGAAGATGGGAATGGTTGAGTAGTGATGGATTTTCATATTTAGCAAGTGGAACAAACAGGACCAAGTAATTGATTAGGGTGGAGAATGAGGGAAGGGGAGGAATAATATATGATTTCTAGGCTTGGGGCTTGAGCAACTATGTAGTTGACATTTATTCACAAGTAGAAGATAAAGGACACAATAATATCTATCCTTTTCCACTCTGTCTCCACAACTGTGTATAACAATAATTCTCAAAATTCTGGGGTTCAGGACCCTTTCAAACTCTTAAAACATATTGAGTATTCCAAACATCTTTTATGTGGGTTTTATTTATTGATTTATATATTAACATTTTTAATTGACAAATGTTTTTAAATATATACTAATGACTTTGTTTTTTAAGAAACAATAATTACATATTGCCAGAAAAGAATATAATTCTATGAAAAGTAACCTTTCTAAAACAGAAAAGAGTGGCAAGAATGGCACTGTTTTGTAGTTTTAAAAATCTCTTAATATCTGGCTTAATAAAGCACAATTGAATTCTCATTTCTAGGTCTGCATTTAGTCTGTTGAAGTATTTATTTGGGTTGAGTCATATGAAGAAAATGCAGTCTGACAGATATGTAGTTGGAAAAGGGCAAGTAGTTTATAGCTTTTTCAGATCATTGTGGACATTCTTCAATACTATACCAAAACTCAACAGTGGTGGTTCCTTAAAGGTTAACTGTGATATGGAATCTGAGACTACATTGATGAACTTTTCCCTACTTGGATATTAAAATCCATACATCTAACCTGCATTTTGAATAGATCTTTTACTCATGACTTGATTATTTGGAAAAGATTGGTTCACCAATTCATACAAATCTTCCAGTTGTTGACTCTTGTCATTACCTAACACCAAAGAAACCACATTCACGAATACCACCATGAACCTCACCAGAAACATCTTTAAGCATCGGGAAGCTGTCAAGCTCATAGTGGCAGATACGAGTTTTCCAAAATTCTAATTTTACTTGAAAGCTCAGATTTTATCATTGGCGACAAATACTGTCGGTTGTTTTCCTAGAAATGACAGGCTCCCTTCCTTCACTTTTAAAAGAAAATGTCTGCCAAATATCCAAGCTTGCATAACCAGCTTGTCTGTCAGATGTTTTCAAGCAAAAAAATAGTGTTTCATGAGAAAGCAGCTAGCTCAGCTCACCACTCAATCACACAACTGCTTTTCCTCCAGACAACCACTGTATCTCACTAGGTCATGGAAGTGTTTTATGTGTACTTCCTGCTTTTTAACTCCTAATGTCAAAAAGATGTGTACTCAAGGGCCAAGTTTTATATATATATATATATATATAATTTATTTTATTATCATTGATCTACAATTACATGTGCAATATTATGGTTATTAAACTATCCCTTCATCAGGTCCCCCCCACCAACCCCATTACAGTCACTGTCCATCAGCGTAGTGAGATGCTATAGAATCACTACTTGTCTTCTCTGAGTTGTACAGCCCTCCCCGTGCCCCCCCAACATTACATCTGCTAATCGTAATGCCCCTTTTTCCCTCTTATCCCTCCCTTCTCAAGGGCCAAGTTTTAATAATCATTCTTAATGCTGTTCAAAAGCATTCTTATGTGAAATTGGCATATTTATTAGAGTGCTTTTATTTTTAATTTTCTGCTGTGAGGGTTGGGTAGTGAGGAAGGCCATCAATACCAGCACTGTTTGGGGCCACTTCTTTGATTCCCGCAGAGGGACCAACAATCTATCTCATCCTTGCTTTGGTACCATTAGTGCAAATGCCATAACAGTGAAAAAGGCAAATGGCATCTAATGTTATTATGAAAATAGTTTTGACCGCACAGATCTCCCCCTTAAATGGTCTTGGGGACCCACAAGGTCTGTGAATCACACTTTGAAAATCAACCCTTGCAGTACAAATTTATATAAATCACATTCATGTATTTAAATGCATGAATGTATAGAGAGACATTTTGCTCTTCCCAAACTCTCCCACTATGTATGTGTAAGAGGATGTGTCAGCCTCAAGACAGTGATGTAGAAATAAGTCACTTCTTTGACAAGCATGGACACATATCAGTGAAAGCAATTTGTGTGTTTGGAATAGTCAAAAGCAGAGTAAAGGTGAAGAGATGGACATTCCTAGATGAAAATCCAAGGCTCAGTTACAGAGCAGCATTGGCCGGGTACAAGGTAAAACCCAAAACCCGCTAGAGAACAAAGGGGTATGGAATGTGAGGGACACCAGAATGGTGTGGTGTCTAAAAAGAAAGCTCTTGGAAGCCAAATTTTGAATGGCAAAAAGTGGCAAAGATTGAATACAGAAGAGGAAAGATCTTTAAAGTAGAAATCATTATGTAAGCAAAGGCAGAGCTGGACTTGGAAGACCATCATGGAGAACTGTGATTAAGAACATCAGCTCAGGAGAAAGCACGTGACCTAACCTCAAATTCTGGTTCTGCCACCTTTTGGTGTGTAGTCTTATGACTTTGGGTAAGCAATATCATCTCTCTGGGCCTCAGAGTCCTCAGCCACGACCTGGGTACCATAATAGCATCTATTCCATAAGATGATCATGAGGATTAATGTGACAACGAATAAAGAATGTCTTCATCCATTAGACATCTGATGGGCTTCACAGAATGTCTAACCGTAAGGCAGGCTTCCAGTAGATGTTCACTGATAGCGGTAATAGTAGTCAGGAGTGGAGGAGGAGGAAGATTAAAGTGGAATTTGACATGACATGGAGGAAGGATAGGAAAGTAAAGCAGCTGACTCGGAAGGTAAAGGGCTCACGGGGTGTCCAGATGTGGGACCCGAGAGGGGAGAAGTCTCAAAGCAATTCAAGGAGCGCTTGAAAGGCCTGGCCAATGGGTCTGGATTAAATACATTAAACAGAAAAGAGTCACTGAGAGACCCTGAGAGAGTGGGAAGAAGTGATTTTTTAAAAACAGTATTGCAGGAAAATTTATCCCACCCCAGCGCCTGATGGAGGGAAACAGCTGGGCCCAGGGATGAGAAGCTTTGTGTGGAGGCTGTTAATGAAAGCATCAAATGTTGTAACTTTTAGGTGGAAAGTTTTTCAAATAAAAGAGATCTCACAAATGGGGAAAATGAAACTTCGAGAAGAGATGGAGTTGCATGGTGTCATCTATGGCCCACTTCTACTTCCCCTCTAAATGGATCGATAGACTTCCATATCAAATTCGGGTGACACTATTTCTACATTTGGGCTTGAAGCTTAAAACACGCATGCCCATGTACATACACAGTGTGTGGCAGCACTGACTATTTAAGATACTTAAACCTCTTTAAGGGCATCCTAACACCCTGGAGATAAACTCAGAACACTTTCTGGAGCCCTTGACGCTCTCCATCATCACTTGACACTTCCTCCATGCACCCACTTTATCAGGAGTTTTTCAGTTCAAAGTGACTGCAAACCAGTTGCTACTAGCTCAGGAAATAAGCGTGTGCCTGCTGCTGGGTGAAGGGCAAGGGAAAAGGAGGGGGCAGAATTCCTGGGCATGTGTCACTGATAACTCAAGAAGTTCCACCCCAGCCATGGCAAGCTGAGCGCAGTTTTCCAAACTCAGGGTGTCTTTGACCTTTGAGACAGAGGCTCCAATGTGAGGACACACCCATCTTCCCAAGGGAACCCCAACCAGCCTTCTTCCTGCTCCTTCCCCACTCTTCCAGGACTCCATCCCTGCCCCCTGCCCCTCCCACTGAAGTGCCCTCCTCTGCCTTCTCCAAAAGCCTCTTTGGGACCTTCTCTTCCAACTATGCACCCCAGCATCCCTTGGGAACATGTTAGGAAGCAGAAGCTCCAGCCTTACGGGAGACTGAGAAACCGCATTTTTAACAAGATCTCAGGTGATTCCTATTCGCATTACAATTTGAAAAGCACTACAAATAAGAGAATTGGCCAACTTGATTGTCTGACAAGTACTGATTTCCGTATCAGCCTCCTTGCAGACAGGCAGGTTTTGTTGCAGCTAAGTTCCTTGCCCGTATCCTGATACATAGTAGGTGTTTAGCAAATGCTTGCTGTTAAACACCTAGAGATGTTCAGATAGATTTACAGACAGATGAAGGAATCATTATGAACACGACTGAAGGAATAAACACGTTGAAGGTGATTTGTTTTTGTTTATTTAGGAATAACTTCTAAACCAGAATGCAAATAGTTACCCAGTAGAGGATTCATTTTATCTTCGTCAGCCGCAGAAAAGCATTTGAATGTATAGACATAAATTCATTTTAAGGTACTTAGTTTTAACTGCCTACTCATATCAGCCACACCTGTTCCTTTATTGAAAACTTATTTTACAGAGAAATTAAAATATTCTGATAGTTAGAAAATGCATATGCTCTAGGAATAAACCATCAAAATATATTTTTTTAATTAGGCCTTAAATGTTGACCAATGAATCTTTATGACAATTATTGACTTTGTAAAGCTCCCCCTAGATTAATGTGCAATAGAATCTGTGCATCTAAATTTTTTTCGATCAATGTTTCCATTGGGTTCCCCCCCCCCTTTTTTTTTCTTTTCCATAAACAGACGCAGTGCTAAGAGCAGTTTGTCATTTTTAAGGCACAAGGATTAGGTTTTGACTAATTGGAAGATTCACCCATTATTTAAATGAAACTTGTTTGCAGTTTCATCATCCGTGCGGATCTAGAAAGGCAGCCGGCTAGCCCATCAATTTGGTTAGAAAAGAATAAATGAATAAGGAGACTGACAGTGTTGTCCCGTGGGAGGCTCTCTCTGTTGCTATATTGTTTCCCTCGTATTAATTATCCACGTAAAAATAATTCACTACGCCGCCCTATGATCTGCCCGGCTCCCAGCTCCCCAGTCAGCTGCCTCCTGGCCTGCCTCTCCTGGCTCATCTGCAGCTCCTGACGTCAGCAAGCGCTGGGCACAGACATGTTCACTGTCGGCATCGCACCGGGGAAATTATGGCTTGGGCAGCCAAGTGCTATTTTGGCTTCGGGCTCCTGAGAGTGAGGTTAGCTCTCATGCACGTGATGGCAAAGACTCATCTGCAATCCCGGCCCCCCTCTCAGGTTAGGGTTTTAAAAGGTAGTGCCCGTGCCGTGTGCATGAGCTCTGAAATGTGGGGTGCAGGGGGGGTGTCACTGAGAGGTCAACGACAAGTACCCGCCGTGGCTTGGGACCGACTAGAGGGAGAGGCAGAGAAGGGGAGGAGGGGCACAGGGAGAGGCTCAGTGGACCACCACAGCTCTGTGGCAGGGTTCCAAACCATTAGCAGACAGACGGGACCCTACCTTCCACACACTGGAAATGGTGGAAGACGAGAGGATTCTGATGACAGGGACATGAAGGCATGACTTTGGACCCAGAGAACAGAGGGAGACAGAGATGCAAAAACAAGCAGAAAAGGGCAGGGCAAGTGGGACAGGGAAGTGGCCAGAAGAGGTGCAAAGCCACAGGGCTTCAGGAGTCTGATGTAAGGATTTTTTTTTTCCTCCTGCTCATTCAGACAGGTTGCTGAATTCTCAGTTACTATTTGAGCTCTGTACTGGACCCAATCCACCCAGGCTGCAGTAACAAAATTCCATAGACTGATGGCTTAAACAGCATTCATTTCTCACAGTTCTAGAGGCTGTAAGTCTAAGTTCAGGGTTTGTTTCAGTCCCTGGTGAGAGCCTCTCCCTGGCTTGCAGACAGCCACTTTCTCTCCGCGGGCTCAAATGTCAGACACAGAGTGTTGGTGTCTGTCCCCCTTCACGTGATGCCAATCGCATTGCGACCTACCCGGCCCAAACTGATTGCCTCCCAAGGCCCCACCTGCACACACCGTCACATCGAGGGTTAGGGCTTCAACCTAGGAATTTTGAGGGGATACAAACATTCAGTTCAAAATGCCCTACTAAGGACTTGCCTACCATTAGGTACTATACTAGAACATCCTTGTCTTTTGTTTTTTATCCTAACCAAATTCATTCTGTGGACATTCTGCATAACCGTCCTCTTAACAGGTGGAGCCTGGAACATCATCCTTCCAGATGCAGCCCAAGCCTCCTTATCCAGCGTCAGGGCTTCCCACTGCCCACTGGGGCCCATGCCCTGTCTTTCCCACACCAGGCACCCCCTCACCCTTCACATTGGAACATGCTCCTCCTTCCTGTCCCATGAAGATTCCTACTCACACTTCAGCACCCGGCTTAGACAATGCTTCATTCTCTAGATAGACACACATCCCTTCTGGGCGGCCAGCCCTGGGTCTCTCCCATTCAGACATTTATACTGTCCTGTGGCACCCCTCTGAAGGTTACATCCCAGCACAGGGGTGTAACCTTCAGAGGGGTGCCTGCCTCCGGACAGCCTTCAAAACCATTCAGACACAGTCAGAGTTGCCTCCTGAAACCCAGTTACAATAATACATGAACAAAAAGAGTGGTGGGGAGTCAGAGCCACGGTTCTCTCTCTGTCTGGAGAAGGATGACCAGGTTTTCTTATTTAGTGAAGAGGAGAGAAGAGTGGGAACAAGCAGATGGGAAGTAGATTTCCCATCTCGGTCTCCCTCTCTCACCCTCACCCCTTCCCCGCAGCCCCGCTGAGGAGAGGAAGGAGTCCCTTCTCTGCAGAGGGCACCCTGCTCCCATCCCCCTACCCTGACCAGGGCAAGAAGCCCACGATCTTCAGCATGCTCCTTTTCCTCCTCTGGCCTCTCCTGGTGGCACACTGCCCAGGCCCTTGGTGTGAAAAAGCCCCCAGCCACGGAGGGAAAGCTCTGGAGCAGAGAGGGAGCAGTCCAGAGGGGGCCTTTGCTGCTTCCCAAGGCTACTTTCACGATCACAGCCAAGCATCCCGACCTCTACTCCCCACTTCAATGTATTTCAACTTTTGTTTTTGCCAACTCTTCCCTTCTAATCTCCAGATGAGTGTGTTTTCTTGCCCAATCTCCAATTTTTGGGAAAAAGAGTCAAAGAAAAGTGAAGTCACACTGCCTGGAGTAGCTCGTTAACTTCTTGCCCACATTTTCTTGCCTGATGTTGGTCCACCACGTGGCCTTCGAAGCCCTGTGGTTTTACATAAAGTAACACTACTTACTGTACACTTAAAAATGGTCAAGAAGGCAACATTTCTATTGCATGTGTTTTAACACAATTTGAGAAATAAAGTTTTTAAAGGTAATAAAAAAGAAACCTGTGTTCAGAAATCTCTGTGGTTACCTTCCTGGCAGAAGAGGGTCATTTTCAATGAACAATTCATCTCCCTGTATTGTAGGTTGAATTGTGTCCCCCCAAAACGTAATCCCTGGAACCTCCAAATGAGATCCTTCAGAGAGACCCTGGCCCCTCTGACACCATGATTTTGGACTCTCAGCCTCCAGAACTGTGAGAGAATACATTTCTGTTTGTGGTACTTCATTACGGCAGCCCTAGGAAACTAATATGCCAGGTATGCAAACCCCAGAGTCTTTGGAATTTGCTTCTATATTGCAAGAAACTTAATGTCTGTCCCCTGCATCCACCCTTCTCACATAAGCACAAACCCAGTATCTTTGTAGCTGCAATCCATGTTCTAGAAAGAGTTGCCTACGCCTCTATGACATCACCCCTCATGGCCTCTTTGAATCAACACAAGTGTAGATACTTGAACTTTTCTACATGACTCAGTTCCCTGAGTCCCTGAACCATTTTCATTGCTTTTGCTTCACCTTCTCCATTGCTACAATAACCTTTTTACACCAAAGTGATAAGCATTGAAAATGATATTCTAAGTGAAACTCTGCTAGTCCTTTTATATAATGGTAGAATAATTCTCTTCAACTCAAATTCAATACACTCTATTCACACCTCTCAAAGCTGTTGCTATGTTTTTGTATTGCTTTATCATTGTGGTTTCAAGTACTAGCTATTATCACATAGGAACCACAGGCTGCTGGAGGCTTTGAGGTTGTAATCCATTTGCTGTTTGCCTCTTACTTTGTCATTGTCCGAAATCACACACTAATGACATGCACTTAATATGCACTTCATTCAATATTACAAATTCCCCATAGCAATTAGGTCAGGCACATAAAGGGGAAGCCCCTTCCCTCCAAGGTTAAGACAAGAAGGAAATTGCACATCAGCTACTCCAGGCCCTTTACGTCCATGATCCCCATACCCCTATGAGTTAGACATTGTTATTTTTATTATTTCCATTTTAAACATGGAGACTCAAGAACAAGAAGATAACTTGACCCAAAGGCACTGTTAGTAGGTCAAACCAGGGCTGGAATCCAAGTCAGCACAAGTCCAAGGGCATACTCTTACTCTGGACCACACCACCAGCAAGCAGAGTACAGGGGACATTGTTCCCGTCTGCCTGGGAAAACTGAGACCCAAAGAACACACACGACAAGTCAGAGGCCACGTGCTATGTTGGAAGGAGCACTGTCGTGGGAAGAAGGAGCTCTGAGCTCTAAACTCAGCCCTTCTCTTTCGCTTCCATAAGCCACAGCCTCTAAAGATCATAAACTGAGCTTATTCAATCACCCATGGCAGTGCGATGTTGAGCAGATCACTGACCCTGTCTGGGCTTCAGGCTAGTCAACTATAAAATGAGGGGACTGGAGGATGTGATCTCTTAGGTCCCCTCAGGTTTCATAGCTGCCTTAGTTCAGCTGCCCTGATCAAGTGTCCAGGGGGAGGGGGAGGGTGTCCATCCCTTTGTGCCATTTGTCCCTGCGTACAGCATGTGCCCCATATCCATTCTTAGCACAGAATACTTTCAACTTCATATGAATTTCTTCTCATTTCAATTTCTTGGATCACTTGGTTTTCCCCAGAGTGAAGGACATATGGCAAAACAAGAGACAAGAGGCTCACTCTGACTCCCTGCCACATTCCATGTGGGTGGAGCCGAACTGCACTTGTCCTGCTGTGTCAGCAATGGGAAGATGCTGGGGACGGGCCATTGGTCCAGTTCCTGCAGCTCAGCTAGTCACCCCTGACCAAGCACAGCAGTTACCATGGCAACCACTGCACTGTGCTCCATGGAGGCCACAGGTCACAACTGCAGATGCCACCAGCAGCAGACACGCGCCCATCTCCCCTCCCCAGCACACCCTGACGCAGCAGCACCGGCCACACACCCCAGCCACCCGGAGCGATCTGTTAGCTAGAGATCAAAAAGAGATGCGAGTGGGGAGCTTCTCCCCCAATCTCTCTACCATATCCAGAATCAACCTTGCACACCTCTGTCATGTGATAGAAGAGAATCCATCAGACGCACCTCAGCACACAACATGGCAGATATACCTGCCCAAAGAATAAATTAGAAAAACACCAACATTTCCTCCTTGAGCTACGAATTAAGAATTATGCTTTTTGCAGTTTGAAGATGTGGATCTAAGCTTTGCAGATCCTGCAGTGCCTTGAAGGTGTGAACAGTCTAGCTGGAGACCTGGTTAAAGTGCAGATTCTGGTTCAGGGTCTGGGGTGGGTTCTGGGAATCTGACTTTCTTACCAGCTGCCAGAGGATGCGCACACTGCTGGTTCACTTTGAGCAGCAAAGCCTGAGATCCCACTGGCTCCTACTCTACATACATCTGACCCTGCCCAGTCGCCGCCATTTATCACTTCAGTAAGGAATCAGAGTAAATATTAGCTGGTTCAGAGCACACATTTCTACAGGGCAGAGACCACAGCTGCTTGGAATAAAGATAATCGCTGCACTTTACTGAGAGCTTGCTCTTTGCCACACACACACATGCACACACAGGGACATACACCACACAAGAGCCTTTGCAATGTAGTTGTTACTCAATCAAAACTTTAAAATAAGGGAACTGAGGTTCAAGATCTGCTCTGTGACCTGAGCAGTGGGTAAGTGGTTAAGCCAGGACTCAGATCCATCTGTCTTCCACCAAACCCATATGCTTTTCCTTCAAACGCGGCTTCTCTGCCCGACTCCATAGCACATGGCAGCGCACAGAGAAGCATAGCACCTGGCCTTCCAAAAGCCATAATCTTGTGAGTTTCTGAATCCCTGGTTGCTGCTGCATCAGGGGAGGTCACCACAAAAACCCCAAACAGGAAAATCCCCATGTTCACCTCTGCTCAGCCCCATGGCTGTTATCTCAGGGCTTCAGGTTTTCATCCACTGAACAACAATTTATTAAGTGTTTCCCACATACAAATCATGGGGTCAAGAAGAAGCAAAAGACACAGGCTCTGCCCTCTTCATTCCAGCTCTCAGGCCTGATTTTTAATCTCTTCTTCTCTGAGTCTCAAGGAGGACTGTGGTTTTTGCCCTGACCTAGGCCCACACGCTGCCACATCTAGTTGTAAGCTGAGAAGGCCAGCTGCCAGAATGGAACTCAAAAGGTGCCACTGGTGGAGTCAAACATTCGGGGCTGGGCTGGCCGGGTAATGAGGGTCCATGCAGGCTGATCTGAGCTGGAAAAGAAAGACAAGTCTGTGCAGTCAGACATCTGGCTCCACGTCTAACTCCAGCTCTTAACTACAAGCATGGCCACAGAAAAATTATGCCCCCTCTCTCAGCTTCCGGGGTGTTTGTTTTTCTATTTTCATATTAATGGGATCAGTAACATCCAAGTGAACGGTTGAGTGTACAACTACGCCAGTTGCCCAGTCCCAGGTATACCAGTAAGGACTGGTTTCATTCCTTCTGCTGTCAAACTGGTCAAGGTATGAAAATGAGAAATTCTGGGTGAAATCAAGGAGAAGAAAAGGGGGTAAAGCAACAGAGAGATGGGGCAGAAATGAAGTCCCGTGCTTTGTAGGCACACAGGCCAACCTGACGGGAAAGGGCAGAGGAGGAATAGAGCAGACAAGTGATGGTGATCCCATGACCAGAGCCGGGCTTGACCACCAGGAGGGAAAAACGGAGGCACAGGCTGAGCGGCCTTAGTCAACAAGCAGGACTCTTCCTGCGAACACACAATGCCAACATGCTTGGTGAAGCAGTCTCTCCTCCCTTCCTTCCTCCCTTCCTCTTGCCATTCACATATGTACACAAGTTTAGAAAGTGCCCACCTGGCATGCTGCTCCTTGATCTTAAAGGGCATGTCATTCTCCCAATGAGTGAAGCAGTTCTAGATCCTCATGTGCTCAGATAATGGCAGATTCCACTGGATGGCCAGCAGACCCATTCCTCTCTGCCATATTTCCCAGGCTCTCCTGGAATTCAGTAGAGCCACGTGACCAACTTCTGGATGGTGGAATGTGGCTGGAAGCTCAGGCCTGACCCATGACAGCATCCCACACAATCCTCCCTTCAGTTTTGAACAAGGTCAGGGTGTGACTCCATCAAATGACAGAGCCACAGAAAGGAAGCAGTCTGGGTCCCTGATGTGAAGCTTGGGGTAGCCACCTGACCCACATTAGACTGTGACATGAGCAAGAAATAAACTTCTATTGTTAAGAGGTGTGGGTGCCTGTTATACCAACTAGTAGTACTTATTCTTCCTAGGAGTGCAGTGTAAGCTCTTGAATAATGTTCACCATAGACTTATGTCAGCCCCCGCCATCCTCAGCCACAGGTACTAAGGGCCTTCAGTCTTCATGAAAGTGCATCCACATGATTTATTTCTGACTAAGAAGGCAGCCTTTTGCAGGTCCAGGCTAAATTCTACCAGATTCTCAGACCCTGAGAAAAGATTGACAGCCAGGAGGATTGTGTCCCTTTGCCCCAACCTGTCCCAAAGTCTCTGCTTCCTCACTGAACTGCCCCTGTATCCCAGCCCAGAGTTCCATGGGACAACCACCGCCCTGGCATCCCAGCAAGTCGGCCTGTGCATCAGGACTATAGAAACAGAGGCGAAAAGGAGGGAAACCATGTTGGAAGGTAGAATCTATCCTTGTACCGCTAAGCTTCATAACGTATTTTCATTTTTTTTTTTGATACTCTAGTATCTAGGACGAATCATTTATTACTCTCTCACTGTATCACAGGTCTCTGATCCTATATTCCAGTGTTTTCCAGTAAGTATTACTCAAGAGCAAGTATTCTCAAACCTAAATGTATGTACAGTTTCATGGGAATCTTTTTAATGTGAAGATTTTTATTCGGTAGGTCTCGTAGAGGCACGGATTCTGCATTTCCAGTGGGTCCTAGGGATGCTGATGTGGCTGATCCGAAAGCTGCACTTGAAGTAACAAGGCTCAAGAGGGAAAACAAGACTGATAAAGTGAGACAGATTTTCCCCTGAATTCCATCTCAGCATCTTTGCCTGAGTCCTCAAATAAAGGTAATTTCACCCGTTTAGCCATGACTGTCTTCTGGGGATTCCAGCCCACATGGGAACTCTCTTGTCCTGGCAGATCACAGGGAGGACCTAAGGCGGCCACACCCAAACACATAAACCAGGATGAGAATACCTGAATTTCCACTATTCTCGCTCATTTAGGGTAGTTCCCAGAGAAGCGGGGAAGTGTAGAGAGAGTACAGGCCTGTGTTCAGGTAGATAAGGATTCAGATCATGACTTGACCACTTACCATCTTTGTAACGTTGGATAAGTAACTCTGCTCTGCACTTGCATTTTGTCAATAAACTAGAGGTAACTTCTGTATTGCTAGGTTGTTGACAAGACAAGACATAAACTGAAAAGCCCTGTGTTACAAAGCCAAGCAAACAATAGGAAATGGTGATCCTGGTTTAGCCTCCAATGAATATACTTCAATATAAAAATTATCTCTGTTTTGGAGAAGTTTCACTCAATTTCCTCAGACCCACTCATGCTAAGGAAAACCAACCTTAGACACGCTTGACATCTATAGGATGCCCCAGGCTACATTCCCACCCTAAACATCTCTGAGAGCTACATACAGGGAGCCAGTGATGTCACTTATGACACCCACGCCCAGGACCAGAAACAGGCACCAGAACAGGGAAGGTGGCTTTCTGCAAGGCATGTGCCCACTCTGCTGGGGAGAACCATAGTACAAAGAATCACATGATTGCTCTGCTCTTTGTGCTTTATAATAAGTTTATTGAGGCCTTTGCAGTTTGCCCAAGTGCACACTGGAGGAGAGGCTTCATTATAAGGGAATTGGGGGACTGGAGGCAAGTATCTATGACACACTTATGTCACACACGGCTCACAACTTCAGACAACTGCACGTGTCATAGAAATATGACAGATATGGGCACAAACTCTGATTCCTAAAGGAACAGCTGGATATCAAAGACAAAAGGCAAACGTGGTATAAGGGAAGAACATGAGATCTTGGTTTATCTGCCTCTTCCTCTAAAAACCAACAACACACAGTTGCTGCTATACTTCCTCTGCTCGAAGTGTGAGAACCTCAGCCATCAGGACTGCTCGGAATGCCTCCTGGGAGATTCTGTTTCACGCATGACCTTGCAGATGACCAGGTCAGGGTCTATGAGATGGTCAACCCAGCTTGAAAGGAATCGCTATGTCGACACACAGACATTTGAAAACTCCCGTGTGGTTGGGTCATGGTTATTTACTCTGTAATAAAAATGAGTTTTCCCACGATGGCCATTGCTTTGACTGAGGTACCTGGGTGTTCCTGGGGAGAGCTGGCTTGGGTCAGCTGTGACAAGGACCACCAGGAGCTTTGCATGGCCAGAGATCTCCCAGCAGAGGGAAACTAGTAAAGAAGTGAGGGTGGAAGAGGGGTATCCTCACCCTGAGATACCCCCAGATCCAGACCCCCTGTCTCCTCCCTCCATGAGAGAGCACCCCTAGGGAGGTCATGCTTGCTTGACTCCCTATCCTGATGCCCCCACTGCTCCCAACCCTCATGCTCCCCATGGAGGTCAGGCACCCTCTTAAAGCCATAAAATCTCAGCTTCCTAAATGGCAAACTAGGGAAGTCGATTAAATTCTTCAGGTTTGCGTTAGGTGCCAGGGATCTTGCTTTCCCTCTATGACAGTGCCAACCATGTCCTCGGAGCACACCTCTCCATAGCTAGGTATTTCTCACACACGGACTCTTCTGCATGGCGCCACGTCAGCTCCATCAGTGGCTAGTAACCTTAGCTACACAGCTGAATCACCTAAGGAGTTTTAAAAAATAGCAATTCCTGAATTCCAACTCCAGAGGTTCTGCATTCATTGGTCAGGGGTGTGTCCTGAACATTGGCCTTTTTAAAAGCTGTGCAGGTGATTCTAAAATGCAGCCAAGGTTAAGAGACGTTTCTAGACCCGAGACCTGCCAGGCAGCAAAGAAATTGACAAGACCAACGTTCCTCAATGCTGACTGCACATTAGAATCCCCTGGGGGGCTTTAAAACTTGCCAGGTCCTAGGCTGCACCCCAGACCAGATAAATCAGAATCTCCAGAGGTGCCAACCAAGGGTCAGTATCTTTCAAAACCTCCCGTGTGCAGCCAGGATTGAAAACCACGGGCATCGACCAAAGGCATGGCCAGGAGCAATTGCTGGAGAAAGAATGAGTGAGTGGCTGCTCTGTGGGGGAAAGTAAAGGGGTGAGGAAAATATTCTCCCCTTACAAGGCCATAACAATGAGGGTCTTTTTTTCTGACTCTGATTCTACTCCATCTATTTGCCTATGTTTTCCGACTGTTAGCTGGTTACCTGCCTGCCAATATTTGTACATAGGCTCTAGGAGTTTACAGTCAATAAAGTATGCCACCTGCGGACTTAAACGGGGCTATTATCTGGCACAATGTTGGCATGATTGCTGCTGTATTGCAAAATGATTTTATCTGCTGGTCTTTCACTCTATCCTGGGGGAGAAGGAAGCCCAGCAAACCGAGGACAAGTTAACAAGCCTGGCTGAGGAAATTATTCGCTATTTCTCAACATCCTCTCCCCATCGTTAGTCTTTTCCAAGCATTTGGGATCATTACCAACACATTTTTTTCTATGTATGTATTTATTTAATTGTGGATATTTAGGACTCTCTCTCTGAAATCCCTAAAACTACTTTATTACCTGTTTGTCATATGAACCAAAGGGAGAAGTTTAGTAATATTTCTGTTTTTAAAGGGGAAACATCTGGTACTAAAAACAAGGTATATACATTAAGAAGTAAAGATCAGGAAGAGATATGATTGGCCAAGACTGTTCAACATGATCAAGGAAAACTAGTATAATGAAGATAGATGGCCTACCATTTAATTCCTAGATTCTTCAGTTATCCCAACTGGCTTCATATTTATTTTTGTTCAGATTTCCTAACTAACATACAAGACAGCTCATCTTTCATTCAAGAAAACACTAGGATTAACTTTGCAGATGTCGCAGTCTCCCTCGGTTTCCCTTTATGGGCACACTGCTTACCGCCTTCTATTCAGCTCTTTTCCCACAGGTTAGGTGACAAGAGGACAGGAGTTTCTGGAACTGTCCGTCGTCCCTTTTCCATGTAGTGACCATTCTGGTGAAGTCTCAGTTTTGGGAGGGTAGAAAATATTAAGCTATTAGACAATTATCTGTAGTGTTCGAATATAATCAGTTCCAAGTTATGTGAGCATTATAAACATTTTTGAGTGCCTTCCTCAGAGCAATCCCTCTTTCTCACCAGCATCATGTGGAAATCCCACTGGGGTGCTCCTTTCCAGCTTTATTCAGTCAGGTGCAGAATAGCTGAGTCTGAGCAAAGATGGCACAAACAAGCCATATTTGCAGGAAGCAATCTGCTCATGAGATATGAGAAAGGGGAAGTCAGGCTGTATGCTCAGGGAGTACCAAATTCTGCTAACTGAAGATACGCCGGGAGCAAAAGAATGTTCTCTCACATACTACCCTCTGGATAAGGAGAATTTCTGATAGCCATGATCCTGGCCTCTCCACCACAGGAACTACTTGCAAATAGTTAGGAACAATAATTAAAGAGGAATCAACAGATGCTATTCCAAAATATTAAAACAGCAAATGAAAAGAGTCTGGGAAAAAGCAATGACAGAAAATGACAGGATATAAAATTACCCAAGAGCAAAACTTCTTACATTTTTAATGTCAAAAATATTTTTAAAGGGTTTGTAATTTCAGTTTTAAATGTAAAATCTCATATAAATAATTTTGAATGTTTCAAAATTCACTGACAGTGAATGTAAAGTTTTTAAGACATCTTTTCTAAGAGACTCTTCCACTAAATAGAACACTTCGACCTTCTCCAGAAGTGCGCTTAACTCTATTTAGTACAGCCTCAGAGAAAGACAAAAGTCATCAAATATTAGCTCCAGAATACCATCAGTGGAAATATCTATTTAAAAATGCTTCTCTTTTCCTGTACAGGGATCAGAAACATATTTGCCAAATGGAACAAAACGTATTGGGAATATTTGTACCAGCTGCAGTTTCTTTTTCTTTCCTCTGAAAGAAGGAAGGGAATTATAAGAGAATTCAAAACCAGTAGAGAATGACATCTGTTCATAAGCCACATAAAAAGCAATGGACACATAATTCCTTAAACGGTTCTTGTCCATCTAATCTGCAATGCTGGAGCTGTGACCTGACTTCCAAGTCCAGTGACGAGCTAACTCCAGGTAAGAATGAAGTTATTATAGGAAGGATGCTAAGGGTTTCCTGATAAATGTACTCCAAGATTAAGCTGTGACTAATAACATTTACAAACCAAAGAGGAAGAAAGTGAATTGATCCTTAAATATTGTTTTCATTAAAATCGTGTTTTCAATATATCATTATTAAACCTGATCCTTGAAACTATTGCTCTTGCCATAGGATTTTATTTCTGCAAGTAAAGTCTGGGAAGTTCATGGATATGAGTGTGGTGAGCTAGAACAGATATAATAGGAATCTTAGCATCCCTAATTACAGGTTCTATTATTGTAAAAGTGAAAAAACTAATTCAAGTCATTTCAACAAACATTTATTGAGATTATTCAATATGATGAGGTCTATGATTTTTCAAAGCTAAATATGCATATGATGGTGAATATTATTTCATGCTAAGCTGGTTAAGAACTAGCAGAGGCTCTAATAAATCCAGAAAACACATTTTTTAAAGGAGAGAAACATTTTAGTTTTTGCTGAATGACTGTAAAAGATATAGTTGGTCCTCCTGTAATGTGACATACAGGTTCCTAAATATCACTGCCCTAGACAGAATCCCACAATGAAAACCACAGAGTTTATGGAGAAAATGAGATTAGGGCATAACACTCAAAAACTTAATGACACGATTTTTAAATTTTTTAAATAGGAACCCTGAAAAACAGTGGTGCATATGTTGGTGAAGAAATCACACATAATACAAAAATATGGACTGCATTTCATCATCATAAGGTTGTGGGCTCCATAAGGTTTCTCTTTGTGAGTTACTGTGAAGCCGTGGTAGGTTATCTGAACAGGATAGGAAGTTGTGACCCCATTCCGCCTGGGACCCATCACACACACGGGGAACTGAGAGAACTGGCAGGTATTTGAGGTGCGTGTCTTTTGTGTATCCCTCTGGGGCTTGATTCTGCTGGGTGCAGTTTTCTGTATTCGCTTCCTGTTTCTTGCTGATGAAATCACACATAAGCCAAAATAAACGAAATTCTCTCTGTGTTCTTACTGTTCCCTAATATATCAATAGTGCTGGAACAAATTCATGGTTTCAAAATAAGTGTTACAGTAGAACTGACATTTTTTTTTTTCGCATTCCAGTCTTTTGCAAGACAATGTTCTTCTCACACGGTTTATCTGATTGCTGTTTTGGTCTAAACACTTCAAAAAATATAATATTCAAAAAAATTGTTTGTGGTTGTAAAATAAGAACAATACCACCAATTGCTAAAGCTGGGTAATGGCCCCCACCCCAGCAGAAGGTTCTTCATTCCAGCACCTTCAGGCTGCAAAGCTATACGGGTTTTAAAGGCCGCGAGCAGATCTAGAACCAGAGCCTTCAGGCCCCACCTGAGAGAGGATTCCTTTGTCTTCCGCAGTGAGCACTGCTGGTTCCTAACCACGTTGGGAAGCACACGTACTTAAAATAGCACTGCATACTGGAAGGGGGGGGGCGCTGAACACCGCATCCTGCAATTTGTCTTCCTTTCATCTTTCTATCGCTGCCTCCAACAAAAGTCGTCATTTGCCTTGATTTATCAGGGTATCATTGGCCGTCTCGTATCCAATATGTGGTGTCCACTTTGGCACACCAAGCAGTGAAAGCAGACCCTTTAATATTTATGTGAAAACCTCACTTTCCCCATGCTACCTGAATTATTTACCCTGCATAATGCACATTAAGTCACAAGCTAATGTGTGGCCCACTTTTCCATATGGACTCATATCCCAGTAAAACATTATGACCATCTGGGTAGTGGCGAGTCCCAAGGACACCGTGAACGAGTCAGTCCATTCTCTGAAAGCCAAGCTCTCCGGAGTTTTGTCAAAAAGAAAAGCAGGTAGGAGAACCCCAAGCACAAGGCTATAGAATACCCTGCATACACATCTCCCAAGGAACACAGGCCTCCTCAAGGATGGCACACAGGTTGCCCCGGGGATGGCACACACACGGTCTGAACACCATTTTGACACTGAAACCAATGGTATTTGCCTGGAGATAACTCCACCAACTTCTCTTTACATGTTTCGGCTTAATTTTGCTTGGATGTACATGAATTATTCTACAGGGTTTAATTCCTACAGAAGAGAATATAATCCAATCTTCTGCCATAAAAGCAGCTAAAATTTCATTCCTGTGCCAAGCAGCAGGGAGAGAAATCAAACAGTTGTCCCCCAGTGAATTAATCTATATGCGCCAGTTTCCTAACTCAAAGCGCACGCAGCAGACAATAGCCTGGGTTTTAACTCCTTCTTGTCAAGTTATCATAAGCAGTCAGATTGTCCCCTTCCTCTCCCTTCTCAGCCCATTCCTTACAAAGAGTATCTTTTCCCACTCAGCAATCAGTGCTGGAGTTGGCAGGAAAAAGTCAAGTCTCATGGTCAAAAGCACATTAGCATACAAAATATTTCTACAGAAAAAGAATCTCATCTACAGGAGCTGCCCTCCTGGCTTAAATGTTGCTGTTCTCAGTCAGAACCCGCACCCGCCTCTACTTTGAGATAATGCTTGTTCAGATCATGGTCAATTTTTATAGTGACTGGGCCCGTGCAGGAAGGACACGCTAAAACTACATTCCAATTAGATTCTAGGGGGAAAGGTCTTTTAGACAGAAATCGAGGTAACTGGGGGAAAACTGTTAACTACTGTACACTTTGCAAGAACTGCTAGTTTTGGGGAACCTCACTTAGTAAAGGATAAATCCTAACGCTGGCCCTCATTGGTATGTTACCGAGAGAACTGGATACAAGGATCTGAATTAACGCGACCCAGGGGGTCACTGCACACTGTCCCGGGTTCCTTGCACCTTGCCCAGCGGTCAGTTAGGCAGGCAAATGAACAGTTAAAAGGCTCCACTGAACCATAATCCCAATCGTTATTCTTAAATGCCTCCTCTCAATATAAAAGAGGCTCTTCAATAGCCATAGATCTAATTTCTGTTAATTTTATGTAACTCTAACATAGTCATTAACATGCGTGGAACGCACTCCTCTTGTGGCCCCTCCCTCCCCTGCTTCCCTCATTTCTCCTACCATCCGTATCCCTTGAAAATGTAATTATTACCAGTGGAATTCCTGCACTAACTAAAGGCATTTGCAATCAAATCAATAGTTGATGAAAGAATGGTCTGAGAAAGCCATGTTAAATGCATTATCCCCTTCCATTTCCCCATCATCCACATAGCTCCTTTCATGATGTTACAATTGGAGACCCTCAAAATAACATCACTTTCAGAGAGTTAAAATGTCTAAGTGTCATCCAGAGGTGGCTATTATATATTTATAAGGGTTCCCCTATATTCCTCTTCTGGATTTATTAAGTGCTCTGAGGATCTGTTTGGCTTATACCAACTCCCACAGACTGATCTGAAGAATCAAGGAGGAAATACGCCAGTGCAGATGTGGGCCGGAAGGAAATGTATCCTAACTGCTGCAAGGAGAGAGGCCAATTTAATGTGTTATTTAGAATTAGAAATACGTCATCTCCTCCCCTCTTGTCCTACTCTTGGACCCCCCCCCCCCCCACTATTCTGCTCTAATGGAAGAGCCCAAATGCTATGCTGTCTCTCTTTGTGCTTTTCCACCTATGGAGAGTCTCCAGCACAAAATAACGTGCCTTTGGGGAGAAAGATATGCTTCGGTGGTGTTGTGTCCTTTGCTGCTATTGGTGGGATGGGCTTTGGTGCCTTAATTAGATGAGGATTGGTGCACGAGAGACAGTTCTATAAAGAAAGCATTTTATCGGGCCATGTGTGGCATGTACCTCATGGCATTTTGTAATACTCCCCATCTCTGAACATTTTTTAGACACGTGGCCCACGTGTATTTATAAATGGTTCTCCCATGGGGTGGTCAAGGGGAATTGCAGACAGTGCGATGTGTGTTTATACTGTGCACATTACGAGAGAGAGGCCATGCTGTAGAGGTGAATTTAGATGAATTATCTAGATAAACAACCAGAATCCTCTCCTACAGGGCTGACAGCTAAACCCTAATATATAGGACCAGGTGTGCAAACACAGTTCCAATCCCCTACCCTAAGTGATATGGGAAGCTCTCACACATTACCTGGAAATTTTAGCCTGCCACTATTTTCCTGCTAAATTGTCCAGATAATTACTTCAATTTTCCATTTCACTTTAACTTAGAAACCTTGTCACAGGATAATAACAGGTCATTGTGCAGGGCAGAAGCTTATTTGCTTACTTATTTATAATGCTCATCTATCAACAAGAGACTCCCATGTGCCTCACACTGCCCTCAGGAAGTTTTATTCTAATTGAAGTCAACACTCAGACTCTAGAAAGATCATTGAACATGAGCAATGATCCATTAAGAGCTGGATTTAGTGAACAAATATAATGTTGAGAGAGGTGGGGTCCGAGCTCCACGGAGGCTTCCTGGAGGAGGCAGAACCTTACAGACCCCTGACTGTTTTCACATCACAAGTAGAGAATGATACCATGTGTGTACCTCACTGGGTAAACTGATGTCGTTCACAGCCAGCAATGATGGCAGAGCCACTGCCACCCAGGACAGGACAGGTCTGGCAACCCCAAGGGCAGAGCGTATTACTCATTCCCCCTGGTGACCTCTTCCATGCCCTCCAGTTCAGACACCTTGCCTTCTAGCAGACGTAGGTCGGGATTTAGTTAGTCAGAGGGAAGGCTATAAGAAGGAAGAAACATGTGATGTAAATTAATGCATATCTTTTGCAAAGAGAAATATAACCAGGAAACAGAGCCTCAGACATAGTGTTCAGGGGTTAGGTGTCTGGGCTTTAGAATCAGAAGGTTTTGAGTTTTAGACTCTGCTTACCTTCAGACAAGGTGGGCACATTATTTATCTAATCCATGCTTCATTTTTCTAATCAGGAAAATAGGGATATCACAGTCCCTATCTATTAATATAATTGTTGCTGTCAAACAATGTTGTGAGAATAAGTGAGAAAATGTGAATAAAGCACTTTACCTGGCACATGAAGGCCCAGCAAAGGCAGCTACAATACTCATAATATAAGCATTGCTGTTAATGTTGCTGAGTGAGGTTTAAAGCTAAAGGAAAGCAGCTCAGGGGGTAGAAATTGAATTGAAAATAATTAATTTTCAGAAAATAGGGATATGTCTACATTTTGTGTATTTGCTAGTGGGTACGGAAAAATATAGAAAAGAAATAATTATTTAGGTGCAGAAGTTCTGGTCCGATCAGAGAACAAGGAATGTTTCTAACAGCTGTCTAGGCCCAATTAGGACTCCCGTTTCAGAGGACATATTCAAACACTTATCTGCTGTGAAGTTTTCTCTTCCCCTTCTGTGTTCATGCATTCACTTGTGCAGACAGTGGACAAGCAGATAAAAAGTTGAATGCGATTGCCAAAGGGTCTACCCGTCACCATTGTCCCAGCTGTACTGCCTTTTCTGAGAGATCTCCCGAGTGCCATCATATTAATGAGGAGAGAAGAATAAAGGATCATAAATATTTGAGGACTACCCAGCAAAAGTACAAGAAATTATCTATTACCCATCGTGCAGCCAAACCTAACTAAAAATTAGTTACGGAATTTGAGATAAAGTTGAATTTCCCGGAAATAGAGGTGAACATGATTTGTAGCCTTGTCAGTTGTGACACATAAATACACCTAATCTCCAAAAGGAGAACACAAATGATAAATTTTCAGTACCTAGCAGGGCACCAAGTACATAGGTACGTGATCGATTTAGGTTGGTGATAGATCGCACCTCCCCATTTGCGGGATCTATTCATCAAAACTTTCTCAGGAAGAAAAAAGGTTTGCAATTGAAAGATGTCATTAATTGTACATTTTGTCATATTATTTAGAAATAGACATCTCAATGCCTAGAGTGAAATGTCTATATAAAGTACATTTATATAAAGCATTTCATTTACAAGTTACTTTACATCTATTTGTCACTCTGAACTTCTCCATCATCCAGAGAAAACTGAAAGAGCATTTTTAACTCTATTTTATAAATGAAGAATGCAAATCTGAAGGCATTCAGTGATTGGCCATAGACCATGTGACCTGGAAAGCATAGGGCTTTTCCAGCACTGGAATATGGGTCTTGGAACACTCATCCCCTCCTCCTCATATGTTCTTCCCTGATGGAATAATTATTCTAGGATGTTCAACACAAGTCCAGGCTGAGCACTGAGTACAGCTGTCCCCACGGAGCAGCTGGGGCCGCCAGTCCAAGCCAAGCAAACGCATGAGGCAAAGTTCAGGAGCGCAATGATAGCCTGTTGAGTGGACTGGCTCCAGTTATCAGTGTTATCAGTGTTTAAGGGGGTGTAGATATGAGCCTGGAGGAGCCTTAAAAGACACACTAAGGAGAGTGTGTGGGACTCATCCCATACTTAATTGATAGCGGTCAATGGATTTTTTAACTAGGGAGTGACATGATTAAGTATGTATTCCAAAGTCTGGTCAGGAGTGCAGCCTGGATTTCAGAAAGGGGCGCAGCAGAGGGCTGGAGGCAGAAAGACAAATGGGAACTGCAAGCTGGGAATGTCCTCTCTCGGACCTCAGGGTTGACTTTGGCGTGGATGGCTCTACAGTGTAGACACTAACTCCTCCAGCGACCAGGAACTCTTTGCAACAACTTGTGTTTGGTTTATCTTCATGTTCCCAGGAGGCAGCGAACAGTGAGTTGTATGTTGCAGCAACTGCCTCCAGGATTGCCCTTCCTACATAATCCAACACTTCCTCAACTTCAACAGCAACAAACCTGAATGGATTACTCTGCACCCAAATAGCACTTCTCTTCCTCTTTCTCTCTCCTGGGGAATACGGTACTGCACTCCTCTGGTTTCCTAAATCCTGGCATTCATCCCATATACCTCCATCTCCCTCATCCCCATGCCTCATTCAATCCATCCCAACATAATGCTTTCTTCTTCAAGATCCCTCATGTCTGCCCCTTCATTAAATGTGGTTTGACTAGAATCTCCTAACTAAATCCTTGCCTGTAAATGTACACCTTTTGAATCTATTCTCAACACTACTACTAGAAGCATCCTATTAAAATTAAACTATGGTTATGGCACCACTCAGAACCCTCTAGTGGCCCTGTATTGCCCAGAGTACTGACTGGAGTCTAACTCATCATGACCACACACATGCAGACCCTCCATCATCTGGCCTGCATCTCTGGCCAGTCATCCCCAATCGCCCACGTTCCAATCAAATGACCCATCTTGAGCACAGGGTGTGAGCCTTCCAGCCTATGAGCCTTCACACGCACACTGAGTCAGTGTCTCCACCCAAAGCCAATGATTCGTCTCATGTTTACCATCTCCTTTTCTGAGAAAAGCTTAACTCACAGGGTCACCACCACTCACAAGGTCCCCAAGGCAGAATTATCTCCCCCCGTCATGAAAGCACTCTGTCCACTGATGGCTACTGTGACAGTTCTTACCGCATTGCAGTAAATGCACTTGTTTTCATGCAGCTGCTTGAGGGCAGGGATGCCTCATTCATTCCTGTTTCCAATACCACTACTTAGTACGTAATAGGTATTCTTTAAAAATTCACATGTATTGGTGCATACATATTTTTAAGACTAAATGACTGAATGAGCAAATAGATGAATGTTGGCAGATTTTTTTTTCCTCTCTCCTCAGCTGCAGTAACACCTGCCTATTGAATCTGACAACAGACTTTGAAGAGATATGGAAAATGGAAATAGGAGTGTGTGTGTGTGTGTGTGTGTGTGTGTGTGTGTGTGTTCTGGTATTTTACAATCAATTTCATTATGATATGGTTACACTTGACACATAAAAAGCATCTTAGCACTTAACTTTGTATGTGAATATCTATGTAGTGAGATGTAAAGATCCCATCATTAAAATGTAAACCTACACATCCCTTTAAATGAATTAGATCAAACTTCCCTCATATTGGTTTTCTCTTCCCTAAATCAAAACTTTGGCCTCCACATCTTAAAAGTGGAAAGTTAGAGACGTCTTTGGAAAATGATTAGTGAATGGGTGAAATTATAACAGTTGGTTTACCAACCAGGATGCCCAGATTACGAAGATAGGCTCTATTTGGTGGGGTTATTGGACAACTAAGGCTATTAAGTCTATGACAGTGACTTAAAAGTCTTTATTTTTCCACCTTGAAGCTTCAAATTGAATATTTTTGCAAGTTACCTTGAAATATTCTAAATAAAAACAGTTTTACTGTCTTGAATAATACAATGGCTGGCACAAAGGAGGCATTTGAAAAGTATTGTTATTGTTGAGTAATTCCACCCTGCTTGATTATATAATCCCTGAGAGCAGGAAGTGTCTCTTATTAACAGTGCAGCCCTGTACAGACAAACCACTTTGCTCAATGTTCTTTGAATTATGTGTATGCTCATGGGCATTTGGACTTGGGCAGGACAGATACATACCTCAAATGGTATTTGTATGGTTCCATTATCTTAAGAATTGAATTCATTGGTCTCTGTAGGGACCAGTCATTATTAAGTTGAGCATTCTAGTTGACTATTATAGGTACAAATCAAGTCCACGCACACAAATGCTAGCTTCCATCTGGCACTAGAGACCTAAATGTGAAATCTAAGGTATTATCTAAGGAGAAGTCAGCCTCAAAATCAGGGAATAGACCAGTGATCCATAAACGTTGTTTTTTCATCTGCAACAGTGATGAGTTACAAATAAGAAAGTTAAGAATATTATCACTGTTAACTGTTTCAGATCACCATCTGCAAAAGAACACAACAGAATGGAAATTGCTTTTATAAAGTATTCGATAGGATTGAAACATCTCATGATATGCAGTGGGGCTCTCTGAGATGTGCCAGATGCAAATCATGCGAAATACATTCGCCAATTGAATTATATTGCAGGGCATAAAGGACTGAATACATAAACGAACCCCCATTACCATTGTCTTACGGCATCTTTTTCTTGTAGTTTTCAGATATAGATCATGAAACATAAGAACAAATATAACACCTTTGTTTTTCAATCAACAATATGCTTTTAAAGCATCCCACAGTTATAACACAAAATATACTATAGTGTGAACCCATCACTCATTTAACAAGAATAAGATTTGCTATTCATATTTATATTGTTTTTGATGAATAGAGTAGCCTTTGGAATATTTTACTGAAGGAGCCAAAGTGGGAAAAATGCATAGTGACTAAAAAATAATCATCTGTTAAAACTATTTTTAAAAAATCAACAAATATTGATTAAATTCAGGGAAATTCCTTTAACCTAAATGTAGCAATTAACATTTGCAAAGCTTTTCATATTTTGCAAGAATTTTCACTTTTTTAATATTATTCTCTACAAAAGGACCTTACCTGTGAGAGTGGATAGGTAAGGCAAGTATTGTTTAATAGACATATTGTAAAATGAGGAGACCAAGGTTCTTAGGAATTCAGTGCTTCACCCAAGGACACCAATGAAGGAAATCCCATACCTACTGGCTTCATATAAATCTTCACCCCTGTGTATTTTCACACCTCCCACGGCCTGTTCAGGAGCTTCCTGGGGGAGGAGGCAGGGGCTGGACAGGACCCCCTAGGTCTCCAGGCTCTGAGTATATCTTTTTTGAATCATTCACTTGAAAACAGAAAATTTTTAAAAAGAGTTACTCTTCTAAGCTTAAAAATCTATGCACAAGACCAGGTTGCTATGCAAAGTACCTTTAGGGTTAGGAATACAGAGCAGGAAGTTATGTGCTGAAATGGTAAGACTATGATACTCCAGGATAGAGTATCCTGGGCTGAGTCCAGGTATGAAAGCAGGAGCCTGAACCAATGCACCAAAATGCTTTGCTCAATCCTCTGCCAACCAAATAGAACTGATTTGCTTCAAATGGGTTTTAAACTCACAAAGCCATTGGCAACTTTTTTGTAGAGGTAAATGGGAGATTATTGTTCAAACTGTAAACATTCTGCTTAAGATCTGGTCTGACTAAAGCTATTGTTCACAATTGAGTGAAAAAGGTGTCTAAAATGGAGCAACCCTACAGAGAAGACAAGTAATGACTCTATAGCATCTTATTACGCTGATGGGCAGTGACTGCAATGGGGTGTGGTGGGGGGACTTGATAACATGGGTGAATGCTGCAATCACATGTTGCTCATGTGAAACCTTCATAAGATTGTATATCAATGATGCCTTAATAAAAAAAAATTTTTTTAATGGAGCAACCCTTTGATGACTTACCAAACACAAAAGAATTTACCAGAGAGTCTCTCTATGACAATTATATATTTAATTCATATATTATAAATCATCTTTCTTGTGGATGGGAAACTGGCATAGAGGTTGTTAGAAGGTGAAGAAATATGGAGCATGAGGTAGAATAGCAGCAGAAAAAGAAACGATGATGAGATAGAATTGACAGGGGTAGTTTGATGTAGAAACAGCAATGATAATGCCAAGTTTGGAACCAGCGGGCCACTAACATATACAATGATATCAGGTTGGTGAAATTGATGGGAGAGAATGGGACCCATCTGGGGAGGATAACGGGCACCAAAGTTGCACTGTTGAGACGGTGCTGTGAGACTGGAGGGAAGAGAGAGGACAGATGTCAGTCACACACCAAGAGTTAGTTTCAAAGCCTGGAAGGATAGGAGAGAGCCTAGAAAACCTCCAGTTAGGTAGAAAAGATGTGCAAGATGGTTTGGAACTTGGACTCCAGAGTCAGAATGCCTGGGATTGAGTCCCAGATCTGCCATTTACTAGCCCCATAATCTTGCTTAGTCATCTGACCATTCCATCCTTCAATAGCCTCATCCATAAAATGGGAATAGCCACTACCACATAGGGTTATGGTAATCATTAACTATGTTAGTATACAGAAAGCACTCGGAAGAGTGTCTACTGGGTACTTGGTGCTCGAGAAAGAAATATTAGTGACAATAATAATGGCACTAATACCAATAATCACAATCGTATAAATGGATATTTACATTTGAGTAAGAAGAGGAAAGTAAAAGAGTAAAAGAAGAAAAAGGAACCCAAAAGGGGATAACCTATAAAATGAGTTGTCGTGGAAACAAAGAGCCAAGAGGATTTTAAGCTGGAGAGGTTAATTAACAATATCAAATGCTAGAGTGAGGTCAGGGGACATTAAAGCCGAAAAAAGATCCTAGATTTGGGAAGTTAAGGTCATTGATGACCTTCAAGAAAGACATTCCAACAGAATATTGGAAGCAAAGCGCATGTTTAAGGGATTTTGAGGAGTATAGGAAAAGAAACAGGAAAGTGTAGGCTATTCATTCAACAAGTTTGGAGGTAGAAAGAAGGGGAATTAAGAGAATTACTAATGGAGATAGAGTATAGGGAACATTTGTTTAAGATTGGGAAAACAATAGTTCAAAAGAAGAGAGACCCATGGCAAGAGAGAGGATGAAGAAACAAGTTAAATTGTAGGCTAATTGATGGTGCTGGATATGTGAGGAGGTAGAAAGGAAATGAACCCACAGCACAGGCAGAGGAGCATGGAAGGTGAAGAAGCAGTTTCTTCCCTTGACATAGGAAAGGACAGGAGAATAGACAGACAAGTGTTGGAGAAGAAAGACGTTGAAGGAGGCGAACTTAAATGGGAACACTCTTCACATTAAAGTTGAGTCAAGGCCATTTTCCATAGATGCCTGAAGATTACTGGGTTAAGATTTTGAGGAAAATAGTTTAACTAAAGAAAAAAAAAGCCTCCTGGCTTCTATATTATGTAGCAAATGAATATGTAGAAGACTCAGTCAACACATTTTTGTGATCCTCTTTAGCAACTCGTGGTTGCATAAAAGTAGAATGAAAGGTTGGCACATGAGGCATGTCTTGTGAGGCACGGCTGCAAGTTTAGAGCACAGGTCCAGGATATGGGAGCATGGCTGACACACCTGACCAGGTGGGACAGAGGAACTGTGAAGCCAGGAGAGACTGAAGGGACCCAAAGAGTAGAGGCAGCACAGGACTGAAGGTTACATTAAGAATAAGATATACAAAACAAGATTTGGAGAATGAATGATTAGGAGGTAGTTTTGGCTGGGAATAAAGGTGAGGGCAAGGCCACAGAACCTGAGACCCTAGAAGTCAAACTACCGATGTGATGATCTCTTGGCTGCGGGATGAGCAAGATAGTAGTGGATGCCAAGGGTTCTCATAGTTATCCTGTTTCCTCCAAGACGGACAACCCACTAACTCTTTTCCTATTTATAATTTTTTAATGTGCAGTGCTAGAATTAAAATCCAGCTCTGTAGAATTTCAAAGCCCAAATTCTTTTATTTATTTATTTTAGCAAGGAGGCACCATGTTCTTTCTCTACTCCCCATTCTGTTTAGCCATCTGCACCAATTGTTGTATTTTGTTTTGTTTTTTACCTTTTGACCCCCTTCACCCATTTCTCCCAGCCCCTATTACCACCTGTGGCAACCACCAGTCTGTTCCCATGAGCTTGGTATTTTTCTGTGTTTTTTTAGATTCTACCTATAAGAAAGATCATATGTTATTTGTCTTTCTTTGTGTGATTAATTTCACTTAGCATAATACCCCCAAGGTGTATCCATGTTGTCACAAATGGCAAGATTTCATTCTTTTTTATAGCTGAAAAATATTCCAGTGTGTGTATATACATATGTATATATACACACATTTTCTTTATCCATTTATCCATCAATGGACTTAGCTTGTTTCCAGATCTTAGCTTTTGTATATAGTGTTGCAGTGAACATGGAGGGTTTGCATTTATCTGTTCAATTTAGTGTTTTTGTTTTCTTCAGATAAATACCCAAGAGTGGAATTTTAGATCATATGGAAGTTCTATTTTTAATTTTTTAAGGAATCTCCACACTGTTTTCCATAGTAGCTACACCAATTTACATTCCTACCAAAAGTGCACAAGGGTTCCCTTTTCTCTACATCTTTGCCAACACTTGTTATTTCTTATCTTTTTGATACTAGCGTTGTGAACAGGTGTGAAGTGTCATATCAGTGTGGTTTTGATTTCCATTTCCCTGATGATTAATGATTTTGAACAATTTTTCATGTACCTGTTGACCATCTGTGTGCAAAAATATCTATTCAGATCTTCTGCCCATTTTTTAATCAGATTGTTTTTTGCTATGAGTTCTTTATATATTTTGGAAATTATCCCCTTATTAAACATAATTTGCAAGTATTTTCTCCCATTCAGTAGGTTGCCTTTCATTTTGTTGATAGTTTCCTTAGCTGTGCAGAATATTTAATTTGATGTAGTCCCACTTGTTTATTTTTGCTTTTGATGTTTTTACTTTTGATGTCAGAGTCAAAAAAATCATCATCAAGACCCATGTCAAGTTGTTGATTGCTTATGTTTTCTTCTAGGAGTTCTATAGTTTCAGGTCTTACATATGATCTCTTCAATTGTAAAAGTACCAGGAACCAAAATTTAAAAGTATAAAGGGTATAGTCATAAAAGGCAATCCCTACATTTTGTTATTTGTTTCTGTATTATTCCTTTTATTATTGTTATCCCTTTATTGCCATCTTAAAGGCAACCTTTGTAGAGAAGAGAGAGAAATGGATGGGTTCAGAGCCCATCTTAAGCTGGAACCACATGTTTTGTTTTTCACTATAGAGGCAGCTCATTTGTGCTGGCCAGGTTATTCCCAACAACAAAAATAACTCTGAGAACTTTCTGAAATTACAGAGGCCAAAAACTCTTTCCCTGAACTTGCCAGGCTTGTGTTCTTCTATGATTTTGAAAATACTTGTGCTGTAGGCTAGAGTGTCTTCTTACTCTAGTCTACTTAGAAAATTCTAACTTATCCCCCAAGTCTCAGCTTAAGAACTACTTGTTCGTGAAGCTTCCAATGATTCTCCCAGATAGCAAGTACCACTAAGTTGAATAGTTCCTGATATGTGTCCCTTCTATTAGTAAGCCTAGTTCTCTCCCTGCATACTATCTGCCACTAAAATCAATAAACCAGTAAAGCTTTGTTTCCCTAGCCAGAATGAACATATGTCAAAGGGGATGTCTTTTCCAGGGAGAAGAGAAAATGAAACCCTGACCTTTTTAGCCCAAAGAGGGTAGAAAGAAAAAAGAAAAACTGGAGGAAGGCAGGTAAAAATTGATAAAATATATGTGTCATGGTCTCTCACCTATGAGGTGGTATTAGAGGCTTAGATTGAGAAGAAAGCAAAAAGATATATGGATTTTAAGCCCCCATTTCCATTTGGAATGAAAATGAAAGAGGAAATTGCTGGACTTGGTGGCCCATTAGCAATGTGAGGTGACCACACTGACTAAAAATGGTGGCATGCAGTGGTGATGGAGAGAGCTTGGTTTATCCTCCCATGGGTCCCTCAACCTCTGTGTGGTGGAGAAGCCCCCACCTGCTGTGGAGGGAAATGGAAGGTAGTCAGTGGTACCTGTGAGTGAAGTGAGGAGACAGGGGAATAGTAATGTGGAAAGGTGGTGGAAAAACTCACCACAGAGCCAAGGCCTCGAGACAGAGCCCCAGGCCTCATGAGGCACCAAGGAAGAGTCCAGTCATTGGAGGAATGCTGCTAGACCAAGATTACCTAGGCCTTAAGTCCATCATCATCCTCAATGGGCATATGGGCAGAAGATATTACATGCAGAGTGCAGGGAACATAGAGGACAACAGAGGGACCAGCAGACAGGCCTATGGGACATTTCTCTTCCCCGCCTCCTCTAGACCACCAGCGAGTCAACCCATCACCACCATATACTCATGCCATTTTGGAACGGGTCATGATGAGAAAGAAAAAAATGAAAAGATTAAACATACTTCTCAAAGGAATTAAATTACCTGTAAGAGATTACTTATGCCAGAAGAGAATGAAATAATTTATCTAGCTAGTGATATTTAACATTTAATTTAGTAACTAAATTAACTAGCTGAATGGAAATAACTAGCTAGCTAGTTAGGGCCCAACATACACACAGACACACAACACAGATCAACTTTGATGGGGAATTTATTCGTCAGGGTTCTCCAGAGAAACAGAATCAAAAGGATATACAGAGATATACATAAAAGGAGATTTATTATAGAAATTGGCTCACACCATTATGGAGGCCAGGAAGCCCCATAGTGGATCTGCTGTCCACAAGCTGGACAACCAGGAAAGCTGGTGATATAATCCAGTCCCAGTCCAAAGGCCTGAGAACCTTGGGGATGGGGATGAAATGGGGGAGAGATGGTATAAGTCCCTCTCTGAGTCTGAAAGCCTGAGAACCAGGAGTTCTGATGTCCAACGGCAGGAGATTCACCCTTCCTGTGCCTTTTTGTTCTATGCGGTCTCTGAAAGGATTGGATGTTGCCCAACCCACAGTGGGAGGACCATCTGCTCTACTCACTTCACCAGTTCAAATGCTAATCTCTTCCAGAAACGCCCTCACAGACACACCCAGAAATAAAGTTTTACCTGCTCTCTGGGCATCCCTTAGCCCTGTCAAGTTGACACGTAAAATCAGCCATCACAGAGACTTAGAGAAAAGACAGTAACAGAACCTAGAAAGACTAAAGTCTTTAAATATTTGTAAGTTTGCGATCCTGCTACACAAGAGTCACTATAATGTAATTATGTATTGACATATCTATTTCCCATATTAAATTGAGGTTTTGAGAGTTAAGGCCTTGTGTTTTCATCTTCCAGTTCTCTGGCCCCTAACACAATAGGCCCCTAATAAATATTTTCAGAATGAAGGAATAGATGACAGTTGGTGGGACAGCATGAGAATGATCACCAGGCATTCCTGAAGAACATAACAGCAAAAGGGACTCAAGGATGCACCTTAGAAATCTACCTCTCTCTTGGTTTTTGAAGAGCTTTATTTCTGTTTTCTTAGTCTCTGTTCTCCTTTATCTATTCTTGGTTTCTTGCTCCACCAAATCTTTAAGGAGAAAGGGAAATAGGAGAGTTGACCTACTGAGCTCTTTAAAAATATTTTTGAGCAACACCTCCCCACTTCTGCATGTGTTTTGATGTTGCAATACATGCCAGAAAAGTCTGAGATTCAACTAACTAGCAAACTCTATGTTCATATCTCTATTGTGATAAACATATAGACATCCATGTACATATATACATGCTGAAAAAATATATAAAGTGGGTACAAGCAAGGCTATCTGCAACCCAGTATGTTATTTCTCCATATTTTCTATCCAGCCTTGCTCCATAACAGAAAACAATACGAAACACTGCTAGGTGGTCTTCAAAATTAAATGACTCTCCCGCATTGCTCTCCCGGTGGAAAGTCTGCTGAGGCTATTTCCATCCTCTTACGATCCAGCCTCTCCAAAGCCTGGCCACTCCCTCCCACCTCTGCAGTGCCTCCCTGTACTCGCCTCCCGTCACACTGGCCTCCACCCTGTCACCAACACACCGTGCACATTCACCCCAGTTCCTCTACTATGTCCCCCTCCCCAAAATGCTTCCACTTGTCTGTCCACACCCACCACATCTTTCAGAGACAAGTCCTAGCTCCTCGATGAAGCCTTCTCTAACCACACCCTACATGAATACCCTGCTCTTCTGAACTGAAATATTTAAGCACAGAGGAGATAAAACTCCAGCCCAAATTGTTGAACCACAGACCTGGGCCCTACATGGCTACTGTTTTAAGCAACTACATCTTAAGCTGGTTTCTCTGCATATATGATGGATAAACACTCTACTCCCACTCCTGCTTGCCTATGGTATCCTCTCCACAAAGCAGCCAGCCATCTTTTTAAACTGAAAATCAAAGCCCACCTCTGCCCCTCCTGGCTACCTCTATACCACCACCCCTTACCATTAGGCCATCACTCTGTCCATGCCATTCACACCAGCCTTTACTATTCCTCTAACAGCCCTGCGTGTTCCACCTCAGGACATTTGCACTTGCAGCTCCCTCCGTCTGGAAGGCACTTGCCTTAGAATGACACAATTCCCATCTTCATTGTACATAGATTCTCCACTAAAATGTCACCACCTCTAAGAAGCCTTTCAGATAATTCTCTCTGAAGCACCATCTCCCTCAGTCTCTGCCCCTTACCCTGTTTTACTTTTCTTTATTTGTGCGATGCTTATACAACACATGCATCTGTTCACTCTGAAAGAGAAGCCTTCTGAGAGCAAGGACCCAGTGCCGTGCCAACCACTGCATCTAAAGTGCTGGAAACTTGCCGGATGCACAGCAGGGGCTCAGGAAGGAACTGAGGACCCAAAATGTGAATGATGCAATTTCAGCCCCTCGAGGATGTGTGGGATACACCAGGTCTGCGTTTCAGAACTCCAGTGAGGCCCATAGGATGACAAAAGTTTTGTGTATCTAAAAGCAGGCTGCCACTAATGAATGAATGAAAACAAATTTAAAAGTCATTTTTCTTTGACAGGACATTAATAGTCATTTTGATGCAACACTGACATAGCTCTTCTTATGTTGTTTCCTTTTCATAACACATTTACATAATTTAAGGACAACTCTGTAAGATTTGCACAATTGAAGGCAGTGCCAGAAAATGTATTTCAAGAGTCTTAAAATTTGCAATCCTCACCAGCTCTATGTAATTTTGATGTGTCTTGTGGCAAAGGCATGAGATGGAACATGGACACCACATGCAGTCCACTCTAGGACGCGGAACTGGAGCAAACATTTAAATGCACAGATACAGAAAAATGTCTGGCTGTCCCTTTACTGCCATCCGCAAGGGTTGACTGCCCCAACGTTCAGCAATTCTCAGCAAACTAACATAATTAAAAGGACACCCAGCCTTTCTCCACCACCCCCTTATTTAAACTACCCATTTAAAGATCTACAAATCCTTTATTATGACTCTTTTAGAACCAAAATATGCAAATTCTCACCTTTCCAGAGCTAAGGCGGCCCACCTCATTTAAGAGGCTGTAATGTGTTTAGCTCATGAAAAATGACCAAATTTAATCTTAAATAACAAATAAATGACAACAAAAGTGGGGTTTGGGGGACAGAACTGACTGCTTAGAAATTTTTATCAATTCTCTACTAACTGTGAAATAAGCCCAGTTCTGCCAGCATGTTCTATAAACAAATAAAGCTATTATTTGTGGCCTTTCTCAGCATTCTATGAATAAGTTGAAAAATAAGCATAGAAAATTTTTGTTTAATAAATTAGTATATGGTTAACCATAGTCAAGTGTTTCCTACTTAAAATAGGAGAACTCACATTATTATAAAATATCCACAGTTTATCTTAATGTTAGGAAGGCATAGGAGTTCTGCAGAATTATAAAGCACGACTTGTTTGATGAGTGTAATAGCAACATTTTTTAAATTAGATGAAGTATTATTTCTAAAAGAAAAATGTACAGATCCATTTGTTCATGCTAAGATGTATAGCACATATGGGAAAGACATTACTTTACAGATGCACCTGGGTGGGCAGCACCCTGCAGCTGGGAGGGATGCAGTATTTACAGCATTTCTTCCTTTATACCTTACTGCCATTACTTTCTCTGTGAGTCAAGAGCTTATTAAGATAATATTCACTTTATTGGGTATCCAAATGGCCAGGATGTGACAAAAAGATTTGGCCAGATGCCACAAAAAGCAACCAGATCTTAAGATTACGGAGCCAAGAGTCATGGAGGGAGTCTAGGCTTAGTGGGATGGAAGATTCTACAACCTTAGGATTTTTTTTTAAGAAAAAAGAATACAAAATTGTAAATATAGAACTTCTATGGAAGTCAAGTTAATACATAATGAAGAAAAGAAATCTCAACAAACTATATACAATTTAAACTGAGAAATACCACCCCAAGCATAAAAATCCAACCAAACCATAATATTTTAATTAACTAAATAACTCAAATAGTTCTATAATATTTTTCTTCATTTTGGATTGGATATTTTTTGATCACCTCTTCAAAAGAACAAAAGGCTGTACATAGTCTATACAGAGACTAGAAAGATCATTCAGACTTTCCTCTAGAAAGATGCTACACTAATGAATTTATGCTTGGCAAGAGAGAACTTCCAACTCTTCGGGTGTTAATCAGAACCAGCGTTACCCAAGACAAGGAAAGGTGTGACAGAAGAGAAGTTGGAGAACAAAGGGATAGGGTCTTAACTGAGGTTAAATATTTTATTTCAGCAAATTTTACAAAAACATATGTCCTTGTGAATACATGTCAGGGACCTCTCCCAGGGCCTGGAGGTCCCTCACAGGTGAGGGCCCTGACTGGTAAGCTGTAGTAGTTTCTCAATAAATCCATTGCACTCAGCAGATGAATATCAGAGAAGACATTCCAGAGCCGAGACAGATGAATGCCTCATCGTGGAAGTGGCAGAGCCCACAGAGCAGCCTCTCCTGCCTTTACCTCCCCTCCACCCTCTACCCCCAGCTCATGCAGGCTGCCCAGAAAGTGGGGTTCTATGTCAAGGACAAAGGACATCTAGCTAGAGACTGTTATGAAAAAAAGCAAAGGGAAAGAATTTGCGAAATCTTGTGTTTGCATTCTTATAGGTAAAGATGGTCAAATATCAACAACTGCATATGGATTAACCTCATGATAATTATTCAAATTTAGTGAATGTTCAACATGGGCTGTGTTATTAGCACCTCCTAGGCATTCTTATGTGTCGACTTGCATCCCTCCAGCAAAGATAGGATGGGCTCCTAACCACCAGGACCTCAGAATGTGACCATATTTGGAGATGGGGGTCTTTACAGAAGTAATCAAGAGGAGGTTGTTAGGGCGGGTCCTGCTCCAATATGAATGGTGTCCTTATAAAAAGGGGAAATTTGGACACAGAGAGAAATGCATAGAAGGAAGATGATACAAAGAGGCTGGGGAAACGCCGTCTACAAGCCAAGGCTACCAGAAGCTGGAAGAGAGGCTCAGAACAGATTCCCCTCACAGCCCTGGGGACGAACCAACCCTGCTGACATCTCCATCTCAGACTTCCAGCCTCCAGAACTGAGACAATCATTTCTGCTGTTTTTAGCCACTCAGTTTGTGTGCTTTGTTATGGCAGCCCTAGGAAACCAGCACAGGCAGATCCCATAAGGTGAGTGCTGTATTATCCCATTTATCTCAGACAGAACACTGAGGCTCAGAGAAGTTAACAACAGCGTCCAAGGTCACAGAACTAGCAGGAGATGAAACTGAGCTTTTTGAACGCAGGCAGACTGAGTCCAAGCCCACGCTCACCATGCATTGCCAGCTCAGGGTGGTTGCCTTTGAATTCAGTGATGCCTGCTATTAATCAGCAATATCCACAGGTAATATAAGAACATATTAAAGTCCTTACAACCACTTGTTCTCTGAAGCACTGTTTTTTTGAAACCTACTGTAATCCTGTTGCAAGACAAGAAGTTCTCCTCACTTGAGGGTAATTGGCACCAGAAAAACAAGACACTTAAAGTGAATGCAGAGACCAAAATTAGTGATAAGTAATGATGAAGGGAATAACTTCTAAGACTTCATTTTGGGAGGAAACTGGGAATTAGTGCATTAATTCTTAGGATGAACAGAAAATGAACACTTCAGCAGTCCAATTGTACTAAATTCCTGATAAAATTATCTTACACCTTTACTTCATGTTTAATTTTCATAGCATGAATATAAAGAAGGTCATTTTGCAAAAGCATAGTTAATGGAATCATTGCTTTTCTCAGCAGCATCTCTTATTCATTGCTGATCTGGAACTTTCTTGTTAGGACAATCCATCTAGTCTTCACCCTTCTTGAGTTCTTCTTTGGTTCTCAAGTAGGTTAACTCTCCCAGAATCTCATTTATAAATAACTTTAGGAAAGCTTTGAGCTATTCTCCAACATCACTTTCATGGACTTCATGAAATCCTAGCTTTTTTGCAAGAATCAGTTTTATTTTGTAGTTAAAATGCATTGTTCTGTCAGATATTTACAACCTGGTGCAATCAGACTATATACCAGAAAAATAATGAGCCCTCAAAGTGCTCAGATGAAATGGATGCAGGTAGGTTTTAAGTGCAGAGGGATGTGAAATAGGTATTGAGAAACATACTGTGCAGTATGAAAAAAATATGGTTTTCCAGTTTTAGATCTGAGAGCCTCCCATGCCCTTGTTTAGAACATCTTTTCCCAAAGTATGTTTCCAGGAATCAGAATTCCTGGAGATGTTTTTAGTATACACACACTATATATATATATACACACACATATATATGGAGGGGTGAGGAGAATAAAGAGGGAGAAGGGGAAGTTATGGACAAGGACATTTGGGAAACACTGAGTTAAACATAGATAAATTTGAACTCTGTAAGAATTCTCTGGAAATATATAATGTCTAATAATGTACACTTTGAATCTCTTAAGAGCTAGACACAATATGTAGTGCTTTCCAAACATTGTTTATTTGATGATAAAACTGTCTTTTCTAGCATTTAATAGGATCAGTGTTCAGAAGAGCACACTCTAAGAAATGCTGACTTGGAAAACCCTTTCTGTATATCTGGCACAAGATTATACTTTAGCTAACTGATGGTGAATAACCATAAATTCTAACTCTAGGACATCCAAACCAATATGACTTTGCTCTATTAAATAGCAGTGTCCAGAGCTCAGCTTCAAATGGTTTTAAGTGGACTATTACAGGAAAAGCACTAGACTAAAAGGAGAATTTACTCTCATCCTCATGCCTTGCACCCCTTGGTTTTGCTATCCAGTGGACTAGGGTAGGTTAATCCCTAAGGTTCCTTGTGGCAGGTGGAACCAGAATTAATGAGAAGAGAAGACTCAGCATAGAAGATGCTAAGGACAGACAGGTGAGGACCCCATGAACGCTGGCACCATTAGGACCAATCACCCCAGAAGTCAAGGAGCTGAACGCAGCTTTCTGCCCTCCTTAATGTCCAGTCTAATTTGTAACAGCATAGGCACAATCAATAGGCAGACTTCTTTGCAAAAGAATTAACCTATTTTAGATTTTTCAAAAGATCACCAAGCCTAAGGGAAAGGAAAAAGTAGAATTAGAAAAAGGAGAAGAGGTACTAACAGGAAAGATGGTGGAGGATGTCAAATCCATGACAGATGAGCAAAGCAGACAAGGGAATACTGGAGAAGGCATTCATGTTTATGGGAACCACCAGCACCCTAAACAAAATAGCCAAGCAATGTTATTTACTTACTCAGACCACCATTAGCAAAGGCTGTATGTCAGTACTGTTATTTAAAAAGCATTACAGTTAAACAAGGTGAGTTGTCTTACATTATTAAATCATATAGAAAAAGTCAGGCAAAAGTCAGATGAAAACCAATTGAGAGTCAGGCATCTGAGTCTAATTAGTCACTGCGACTGCATACACTTTCCAACAGGCTTTCTGTTAGCTGCTGTGGGCTTCCTAGCAAAAAGAAGGTCCAAGTTCATTGAAAAGAGATTAATTTATCTTCCAGGTACTATATTCCAGGAAGACCATAATGTTGGCATGTTAATATAAAATGTGGTAAGGTAATGGTGGGCCCTCCCCACCCCTACCCTCCCCCTTCAGCCCAAAGTCTGCATAAAGCCCTCTCAGAGGGGTCATGCGGCCTGCTGTCCACCTGTTCCGTTTTGCAGAATCTTTAGAAGGGAGCTACAGGTTAAAGAAACTTCCAGCTTCCTCTGCCAGCTTGCTGAAGGTGAAGCTTGGGACTTGGGGTACCACCCGCTTAAAAGCTTTGGGTCTGAGGGTGGGCAGGTGAAAGGCTGAAGTTCCAAGTTGGCTCTGGTCCAGGCCATGAAGGCAGCTGGGGTTTCCATGCCACCTGGATAGCACAGAATATATATTTCTTCTTCCATATGAGAAGTTGTAGGGTGTATATGCATATACAGTTTATGTGTAGGATGTTTAAAGTCGTAAAAATACTTGTAATATAAATGCTTCCTAAATAACACCACAAAAAAAGCTACAAGAAAAACCCTAAACTGTCATCATCACAACACTTCTGTGGCACTCCACAGTTTTCCTTCATTAAATCAATGCATCCCAGAAGCTTATCCTCTCATTGCTTCACAGGAAATACCTGGAAACCTGGAATAATATAATGCAAGTATGTTGAGTGTGTTTACTCTCTATGCAGGAAAAGACTTTAAAGACTAGAAGAATGAAGAGACAAAACTTTTCTTGCACTGTCCCTCTCACATCAAAACTCAGTTGATCTTCTGGAAAATTCTTAATTGTTTTAGAACTGACATTCCTGACAAGGGTCTCAGTGTCAGAAAGTCATGGAATCATTTGAAGGGGAATCTCTGAGTCTTGGATGCCAGATGTAGAACTGAAGTCCTTCTGAGAAGCCTGGTTCTTGCCTTTTATGGGATGCTATCCCAGAGCCACACCACGTATGGGCCCAGGATGGCGAAGAACAGAGATCCTCAACTTCAGTGCTGTTGACATACAGGGGATGTAAACTCATCGGTGGGGGGGCCGGTGGGAGGCTGTCCCCTCGCATGGTAGGATGTTTAGCATCCTAGTAGATGCCCACTAGGTGTCAGTAGTACCTCTGCCCGGGCGTGACGAGCAAAATGTCAAATGTCCCCTGGGGGTAGGGAGGAGAACACCCCCCACCACCACCCCTTTGAGAACCACCCCTTTAAGAAAGGGTCAAAGCCTTTCACAAAAGCTAGACTTTCTTTAAATCTGTCAAGCGCCCAGATTCTGGATTGCAACTCCCAGACTGCTATGCCAAAATGGAAAGAAATCATTTGGGCCTGAACATTTTTAAGGTTAAGTCTTATTAGTCAGCTCCCTCAATAATTTTTATCCCAGAATTGCCCCAGGAGAATTTCTGATTTTCAATAAATCTAAATTCTGATGAGCACACCAGGATGTTAGCTACCACAGGTAGCTCCAAGAACATAAAAATAGTCTTTCATGCAACTAGAGCTTCATATTTTACCCAGATCATTCATAATCTTGTTTAATTCTGAATGAGTTGCTCATTTAGAACTGTCAAGTTAGGGACAGAGTCCGCCTCAGCTCTGGGAAACTTAGCCAAGCGTGCAACTTTAGTTCTCACATAGTTGATACTGATCCTGTCTGATAACAAGCAAAGAGCTCATCGGTGTATTATGGCCATTCCAATAGGTGATACTGCAATTATATTATCAACATAAAAGTGGATCCACATTCTTAGTTCCCATGACAGGCAGAGAAGTCCAAATTATCTAACTGCTGAAACATTTTAAATACACATTTAATATAAGAACGGCATTGTTTTATGTCACTTAAATTGGCTCGACCAAAAAAAACGTGTCTTTCCCGCTATATTTTGACAATAGTATTATGAATTGGACTTTGAGAAGCATTAATGGCCAGAGATAATATGATGAGGTTTTTACAGAATGACCTGTAAAAACATTCCCGTCTGCATGTTAAAGACCCGTGAAACAGCAATGAACCTTGAGAAAAGCTGTGTGTTTTTCTTACATTATTTTATCATTGGCCCAAAAGAGAGCGCGAAGCAATCAGTACTAAACTAGTTTTGCATAAACTCTAAACATTTTAGACTTGAATGAAACAGGACTGCAAAGTACAAATGTCCCACGAACTGCTGAGTCTGTCATTTGTGAGTAATTGATATTCCCCCTTTTGAGTCTATCCTGATGGAACAATACCTGGAGAGTTAATTTAACAAAGATTGAGGCCCATTCCTCAGGAGAGGCTCTAAACTCTGTGGGACAGAAAGAAATAAGCTCCTGAGACACTTTTAAAGTAAACCAAGGGCTGGCAACATGGCTTATTGCATTCTAAGTAAGAGGCCAGGAACCTCTGCATCATGCAGCAAGGCCCTTGCAGGGAAGTCCAGTGTAATTAGGCATCTGATTGTCAACAAAGATTTGTTGAAATTACAGAATTGCTTGGGTGGCAACGTCCCCAAATCTGCAATTGGTATTGTTTCTGACAAGCAAACCCAGGGACTCCCTCCAAAATCTATTATAACCTGATTTTTGGAAAGGATAAGTTGCTTATGAAAATATTTGAGCTTAATAAATGTACATATGACTCATCTGGGTTCTGTCTGTAGTATTATCTCTATAACACAGACAGGCCGCATGGCTTACCGGCAGGCTCTGTGCAGGAAAGAGACAGCCAGGCCCAATCGCTGCCCAGAAACGGGGCCTTCTAGGCCAGTGGCTCCAAGCTGGATCCAAGAACCTGCTGTATTGGACTCATCTGAGCACCTACTAAAAATGAAAAGTCCGGGTCCCCCCACCAGATGTACTGAATCCAAATCCTGCGGACGAGAGTCCCTGGCATCTGTCTTCTAACGTCATCCGAAGGTGATTCTCAAGCACCCTGGAGTCTGGTCCTCAAAAGACTGATATGTGAACTTTGATTTCCATCTTAATTTCCTAATGTCCAAAGTTTCTGTCAGCTTTTTGGTTGTGTTTGGTCAGTCACGGAAACCACGTGTTGAGTGCTAGGTTCAGTTTGGGGGTGCGGGATGGAGGCTGACTTTAAAACCCAGAGGTCCACTGCCCCTCCTTAGTTCCAGCTCTCCCCACAACCACCCTTAGGTGAGGCACTGTTTTCCATTAAACCCACACACACAGATGCAGACACACACTTATAAAAGATAACAAAAACGGCTACCTGGCTCTTCTCTCAGGATGAACCTGTATTATGACTTTTCTGGAGATATTGGTTTGATCCTGTGAATAAGGGTTGCATTTACCAGAGAAAACCTGGAGCCCTGCCTCTTCTTCCTGCCCCTTCCAATTGCAATAATGATTTCATTTTGAAAGGAGACTCTCCATTCCTCCAGGAACTCTCACAAAAACTACTTATCATATGGACTTGACATTAGCACTACTCTCGAGCATTGACTTGTACATTCTGATAAATAAATAGCACCTTCTCTTTTCTCTTTCTCAGGGGCCATCCTACAGCCCACAGTTATTGTCACCAAACAGTGAGACACTAAGAAAAAATGGGAGAGATCTTTGTGAAAAGAAAATGTGCAGGAGGACTGAAAAGAGCCTAACACCTCCTTATTTCTAACCCTTCACCTTACCTCACGTGACGCAGGTCGTATGGTTAAAGGGGAGATAGTATCCTTCAGAAGGACAACACATTCGTCAAAGAAAAGAAAGAGACTTTAGAAACTTCTACTCAAACTGATCATTTTAACCCAGATCTTTTTTGAGAGAGAAATGTAACACGTGCATATCTAAATCTTCCTCCCAATTACAGGCATTTAGCACATCATCAAGTGTCCACTTTTATCACACAAATCAAACACCGTCTCCGATCCCCAGAGACTCCCAACTAAGATTGCGTGGTTGGAGGAATCACATGCTTCCATGGCTTACAAGGTTCAAAACTAGGATGCCATCATATTCTACAGCTCATTAGTATAGGCACGTGGCCATGAGTGTGGAGCGGGGCCCCCGAGTGTCTGCACGTGTGAAGGGCAGCGTGCACACGCA